>CM048044.1:3563407-3925907 GCA_026259375.1 Verasper variegatus | reverse complement strand
ATTTGCACTTCTTTTTACAATATGTACCACATATAACAGCACCTACATGTTATTTACACACATTACACAAGATTGTATCACAAAGCAGTGTGTGAAACTAGCAAAAAACAAGTGGCCCTAGCCTCGTCGAACCATCACACCCAATAGTCCATGATCTGGCGAGACAAAATAAAGTATCACAGCCGTTGGCCCCCTGTAATTTAACAGGTAACTTCTGTTTAAAGCTGAAATCACAAGTGTCAAAGTGTCGTTTCTGAAGTACAAGAGACAGAATGAGAACAAAGCATCTGTTTGGGTTCTTATCAGTGGGACAAATGTAAACATGTCGGTAAAATGCAAGATTTCAAACACTGATACTCTTCTTTATGCTGACAGGCAAACTCAATGTTTTGTTATTTGGAAACTAAATACAAAAACTTAAATACGATTTGGGACAATGGTTCTTTAGCGAAGAAAACTGTTGAAAATAAATCTTGCTTACTCTCGTCATCCCACCATTCAAGTTGCGAACTAACAGTGAGCGATGGTCACCGCTACCTGTGAATCGGACTGACCTGCTTTGTGATAAAACCCTGGTTTGGGCTGCAAAGAGCAACTAAAGAAAAAAAGGATGAATTTAAGTCAAACAGAAAATTGGGTCAAGTGGGTGCTGATGCAGAACCCTGCATCCACAAGCGCACACACATACTCAAACACACACTCACTGTTGCACAACAACCAGAGATACTGTAGCAGCTTTCTCAAAGGCAAAGACGAGTACAACACAGTAAGTGGCAGTTCTGCTGTCAGATATGCAAAAAACACAAAGCAGCAGCAGAATGAGAAACACGCTGACAAGCGTTTAGAGTGGAGCCACACAGCAGGGACGCTCAGCCACATGGAGACCGAGTTTCAGTCCAGCCTGGTCTGGCCAGCACTCCACAGAGGAGGAGGAAGTACATTTGAGGGAGGAGGGGAAGAGGACAGCAAACAGAAGGCTACAGCCCGGATCATCTGATATGAAGCACAAAGGAACCCAGCCATAAACAATGTCTAAATGCAACATTCTGCAGTTTAAGGATTTCAAGAGTGACGTGTGCTCGCTTCTGTTTTAGCTCTACTGTGGGAAACCCAACAAAAAGGAAAGAAACAAACTCTCATAAAGACTACAACCCAAACATGGAGGATGTCTGAGACAACAGGTGTCAGGTGGTGGGAAACAAAGAAGGGGAGAACTATGTGGGTTGGTAATAAGGAAGGTTTTCTTTATTTGTAGCATTGCAACTAAGATGAATAGGAGGAAGATTTCAATGGTTGGCCAAGGCATCAGTCCTCATCAGCTGTCCAGTCGGCCACCGAGGAGAGGACAGAGGAGGGATTAGTGGTGTAGGAAAAGTTCAGAGCATCCTGTTACGTTTATGAGTGGGTGAGTCTGTGATGACGTCACTACAGGGGGCAGGGCCGCGTTTGCGGTTGGCCGTGGAATCCAAATGAAGCGCCATCTCCTCAGCGATGAAGGTGTTGAGGTCCACGTCATGAAGGCCGTTCCTACGACGGCTGAGGGACTGGGCAGGATGGGTAGGGGAACCAGGAGGACCCGAGCGCACAGAAATGCTCGCCATGGCACCGCTAAGACCTGGAAAGACAAAAAATGGATAAGGCTACAGCTCACAGTAACGCAATCCAGCATCACATCGTTCTAATGAAACAGATGCAAACTGAACAAAGCCTCTTGACTTACCGTGCAGTGCAATGGCCTCTCTGAAGGGCTGCAGGTCGGTCTCCACAGAGCTGCCTGTCTCAGGGGCTGCAGGTCGGCTTGCAGAAACCATGGCAACCCTAGGTGGGGCCCGAGCTGTCCTTGGAGGTGGAACTTTGCCACACAGGAAGCTGATGAGATCCTCTCGCCTGATAGTTCTTCTGCGTTTCTTTACCCATGCAATAACCTCCTTATTTCTGCGCTGGTAGCCTAAGTGTATGCCCAGGTCATAGCTCCGCTGACGGGCCTCCATACTCTCTGATGACAGACAAAGACAAATGTTGTTAGGGAAATCTGAAGTTATTTAAATACATCGATTCAAATAACGAGGAAACTGTTACTTGCCTTTGTACAGGTTAGTGACAGCTGTGGCTGCGTTCTGGAAGGGCACCCAGAGGGAGAGGCCTTGCTGCTGACAAACTCTGTCTGTAAATGAGATGCAAAGAGGTTTAATTATGGAAACTTTAAAATAATAAAGCTGCTGCATAAAGACCAAGCTCCTCCTGCAAAACTCACATTTCCCCTCTAGAGAAATTCCAGCAAAAACAGCCTAACACTGACTGATACAACCCTCACTCGTTTAGGAGACAAGTAATTGGGATATAATTCCCAGGGCTACTTTAAGTCTTATTATACAAATTAGTTCATAGGCCTAACAATAACAGTGTAATTGTGCAAAAAGTGACAAGTGATTTGAGCAAGTCTGTACCAATCAGTGTGAAAATAACTGCAATGGTGTTCTAAGGGAAGCAGTATATAAACCGTATGAATAAAGAGCGGCAGCCAATGTTTACAATGTTTACAGTCGGTGAAGGCCCGAGCTGCACTATTTAAACCCTGACTGCAGATATTTACACCCAACCTGCAGGATCCGACTAGAGGGTTCATCTGGAAATAACTCACTCAGTGGTATATAAATTTAAGAAGCTATTCTAAACATACAGTGGAGGGTGGGGGGGGTGAAGGAAGCTTTAAACCAAAGATGATGCAACTGAGGAGTCAAATATAATCTGCCTGGAAAGACTGAACCAAAAACAACCGTGGACATGTTCCTCTCTTTACCCAAATTAAAGTGTGCGTTTCAATGTTCACTTCCCATTTCAATATGAGCTAATAGCAGAAGTCGATTGAACAATTTCCTGTAGAAAAAGCACAAAGTCGGTGTCACGGTAAAACAGCTGATTGGAGACTTAAAGAAGACAACATTCAAAAGATACCCATCTCGCCATTTTGTTCGGGATGTTGCCATCACAGCTGTAAACCGTGTTAAGTCTATTGGATTACGTGTTGGTACAAAATGTCTGTGTCAATAACTCCTCAACATCCCAGGTCTGCACGGCAAAGAATTACCGCTGCATTTCGCTCGTCAACAATCGAGTTGTTTTCAGTCGGAGAACTCCTCCCTTTGTATCGCCATTTTGACTGAGCTGGGTAACTGTTAACGGGTGGACTAAACATTTTAGTGTGAGTCAAAGGACCAGTATGTGCTGGAAACAATGATCCCACACACAAGCACCGCTGGGGGGGGGGGGGGGGGTAGAGAGCCCGTGTTCGAGAGCCCCTTAGCGGGGCTACTTGTCGATCTGTTTTATCCCTGGAGGTCTCCCCTGTCACCTCCAGGCCACCGGGAACCAAATCCAGCCCCGATATCCCTCAGTCTGACACGGTCACCGGCGGCTAGCCCTCGCTGCTACTTGACGTTAGCTCCGGTGAACTAGCTACGGAGCCCGGGTCACAACATGGAGGAATTAACAAACACGTGAATTTGATGCACGATTTATTGAGGATCTCAATGTAGGTGTCACCCAACACAACCGGACACTAGCATCGCTGGCTGCGGGGAAACAGCTGCTAGGAGCTAACACCGTTAGCCTAGCCGGTGCCCTTTGTGTCTCTCTGGCCGGCGGTGTCGCTAGCTAGCGGGATTAGCGTTAGCTCTGACAGTTAGCTTGGGTACGGACCTTTGTAGAGCTGAGCTACGGCGGTGGCCGAGTTCTGGAACAGGTGCCACAGCTTCTGTTGACTCTGTTCCGACTCCTCCTCGTTCGGCTCGCTCTGTTCGGCCTCGGCCAGGCACTGTCGCTCCCACTTGGAGAACCAGTGCTCGGGGCCGTGCTCCTGGATCTCCCCCTCCTCCTTCCTCTCCTCCATAGCTAAGGCGCTAGGCGTTAGCCGGTTAGCTCCTGGAGCTAGCCCTCGGTGCGGTGTGCTGGATGGTTCGGAATCCGGGGGGGGGGGGGGTCGGCTCACCGTCGTCCTTGTGCGCGCTGTTAGAGAAACACGTTAGAACGTCGCTAGCGGCGCGGGGGGAAAGTGATGCAGCGGTTAGAGCCACATTGTTCGATTCTTCCACGAAGCTCGTCCGAAGCTCAGCGTGAAACAAACCGAACAAGCGACCGCGATGACAACATCTAAAGGGCTCCGCCGCCGGACACGCCCCGCTCGTCGCTGCGCCGAACGGGGATTGGCCGGAAATACATTCTATGGGCGGTCCCCCGTGCAAACCACGAGGCCTGATTGGCGAGCGGCGAGAGAGAGAAAAGGTCAAGAGAAAAACAACGTGGATCCCGCCCACTGATGCGCGTGCGTTTGTGTCCGTGTCCCGGTAATGATACCTTTGTGAGGACCATATTCAGCATATGTCCTTACAGAGTGAGGACATTTTGGAAAGTGAGGACAATCCGACCCGTCCTCACAAACTCAAAGGGCTGTTTCAGGGTTAAGACTCGGTTTAGGTTTAGAATCCGGTTTAGGGCTAGATTAAGGGGGCTTGTCTTCCTTATGGGGAGACAAAGTAAGTCCCCGTAACGTGAATCATTGCATTTTAAGGTGGAGACATGTTTTAGTTAAGGTTAAGGTTAGGCGTGGTTAAGTTTAGAGTAAATCTCCTGGAAATCAATGTAAGTGAATGTAATGTCCTCTGAAGTCATGCAGACACAGCCTGTGTGTGTGTGTGTGTGTGTGTGTGTGTGTGTGTGTGTGTGTGTGTGTGTGTGTGTTTGTGTGTGTGTGTGTGTGTGTGTGTGTGTGCATTCTATCCAGAAGGGGGCAGCCTGATCATGGAAATATTACCCATGATTCTATGTGGCCAAAAGTATAAAGACAACCATGTCTGCAATCAGTGGTAAAGGAAGCATGGAAACATTTAACTAAAGTAAAAGTATATATACTCAATACAAGTAAAAGTACCACATTCACTTTTATACTTGATTAAAAGTAAGTAAGTACTTTCTTTTAAACATAGTAGTACACTAATACAACAGTCTACTACATCATGAACTGTGCCCACAATAAATTATGTCTAATACAAGAATAATACAGACTCATATTAATAAGAGTCTCGGTCGTGGCTTCCTCTGAATCAATTTAAGATGTAAAGTGTACAAGTGCAAAGTACCTAAAAGTTATAAAGTAAACTATAGATGCATGTAAAATCCAATTACTCACGTACAGTAAAAAAGTAAATGTACTTTGTTAAATACCACCAAGTAAAGTAAAAGTATCAATATAACAACATAAACTCCATTCTTACAAGTAAAAGTCCTGAATGCATATTTTTCCAAAAGGAAAATAAAGAAGTTATCATCTAAATTAACTTAAAATATCAAAATAAATGTACTTGTTTTGCAGAATTTCAACCCCTGTGACTGATATGTTACTCTATGCTACATTATAGATGCTGATGCATCTCGCAAGCGTGGTTTCATAGAGCTGCTTTTAACGTGGACCCCTTCAAGAGGTGGTGAAATAATTAATGGGAGAAAAAAGAACAAACAGAATACTCACACAATGTTCTACGTTTTCAGACTTTTCTCTGATCTTTGTTTTTCTTTGTTAAATAAAGGACAGTTTTATCTCTTTGGGCATCAAACAGTTGTTAAAGTTGTCCAAGAAGTTAAGATGAAAAGTGTCTCTGGAACTGACAACATCTCGGACATCTGAAACATGACAGGGAGACACAACAAGGCAAAGCTTCGCTGTAAGCGGATCACAACAGATATGGTTTTGATGTCAAATTGAAATCTCAAAATGAAATTGTAAACATAGATTTCAAATGTAGAAAGTACAATACTGTGAAAGTGTGAAAGGGCATAAAATGGAAATACTCAAGTGAAATACAAAATAAGTCAAAAGTGTACTCAAGTAAAGTACATGTGTAAATTAACTAATATGTTAAATTGAATTACTCTGTACAGTACAACCTCTTTGTGTATTGTGGTCTGAAGTAGTTTTTTCATTGTTTGTTTACACAAAGAAAGAATAAAGAATACACAGTTTTTGCTTAACATTGGCCACTAGAGCCAAGTTTTTAAACTGAACAAACATGTATTGATGATGTCTGAACACGTGAGCAGCAGTCATTGACCCACAATGTAAACACTGTCATCTGTTATCATCATCACAACCCGTAGTTATGTATTTATTGCTGTAATTTAGATTTTGGGGGCAAAGTTTAATGTCGCACTATCTTTCTGACACCAGTCATAAGTCTTTGGGTGACAGATCGAGGGAGTCCAAAGATCTGATGAGTTATAACAGAGTGCAAGCTCTCTGTCTGTCTGTCTCTCTCTCTCTCTCTCTCTCTCACACACACATGTCTGTCTCTCTCACATGTCTGTCTCTCTGTCAGACTGTGTCTCTCTTTGATTCTTCCTTTCTTTCTCTCTGTTGGTGAAATTCCTGTTTTTTCGACAATGTCTAAGGGGAAGGAGGATTTTCACAGTGTTGAGGAGCATTTCCAGGAACGAGGGCCAACTGTCACGTTCAGCAACTTGCACTACTGTGTCCAAGAGACGAGATTCTGCCGCAAGATAGGTCCTGAAAAAAACATCCTCAAAGATGTGAGGTAGGACATGATAGCTTCCTGTATGAGTTTGCATGTACATAGATGCACCATAATATAAAGTGTGTTATCACAAAAAGGTGACTGTAAATGCTCTACAGCTGCTTGTTGGCCATCACACTCAAAGTGTTTTTCCTTTGCTTTCTGTTTTTATGTATAGTATAAATATGACAGACAACTTTGAACTATATTCCCATTGTGGTTTTGTACATAGCATGTTGGTCATTAGGCTTTGAGTCTACAAATATTTCATTGTTTTAAAGGAGCTCCTGTCAAAATAATGACTTCATATTGATTTTGCAGTGGCATCATGAGACCTGGGATGAACGCTATTATGGGTGCGACAGGAAGTGGTAAAACATCGTAAGGAAAATGTTCTCGCTCAAGCAAACACAATATGTCTCACAATCATAGACAGCCAAATGAATCTCCTTTTCCTCATCAGACTTCTGGATGTAATAGCAGGAAGAAAAAACCCTGCCGGACTGCGCCAAGGAAGCGTCTCGGTGGATGGAAAACCCGTCACGTCCGAACTCCGGCTCTGCTCTGCCTATGTGGTCCAGGTGCACATATATAAACACACACACACACACACCTTTTACATTGCTGTGGATTGTTACTGACTGGTTTGTGCGTACGTTGTGCTTGTGTCTGCAGGATGACATCTTGATGGGCACTCTGACTGTGAAGGAGAATCTGTTGTTCAGTGCAAACCTCCGTCTCAACCCAAAGCACCACTCCACCACGGATAAATACAGCAGAGTAAACACCATAATACAAGACCTGGGCCTGACAGACTGTGCAAACACTAAGGTACAAACACAAGCTCATTTATTGTGCATTGCGTTCTTTCTTATAACCTCCTTGGCAGCTTTAGTTAGAGTATCTATTTATTTACTGCATGATGTGTTTCTTGTGTGTGTCCAGATCGGGACCGAGTTTTATCGCGGTATATCAGGAGGTGAGAAGAAGAGGTGCAGCATTGGGATGGAGCTCATCACTTCTCCTTCTCTGCTGTTTCTGGATGAACCGACCACAGGCCTGGATTCCAACACTGCAAACTGTATCATCAGTCTGCTGCACAAGTACTTGTATTAATAACATAACACAATAACTAATTAATCACACGGTAGACAAATAAAATATAAATTACATCTGGAGCCTGTAATGCTGCGAGAGATGGTGGGTCAAACAGCGGGCATGGTTCTGTTTACTGTCTACTGAGATTAACATTAACTGTGGTTGGAGCAGCCATTACTGATGATCTCCGAGCAGCTTCCCTTTCTTCTGTCGTCTCTGTGTTGTTAACCGTATGTGAGCATGAATGTGAATTTTTTAAAACATGTGTCCAGGCTGTCCAGGAGAGGTAAGACTGTGATCTTCTCCATCCACCAGCCACGCTTCTCCATCTTCAGGCAGTTTGACCACTTGACTCTGATGCATAAAGGGGAGGTGGTGTATGCAGGAGCAACAGATCACGCACTGGACTACTTCACGGACCTTGGTACATATGTGTTTTGATATAATTTAATACAATGATCATTAAAAAGATAAGGACGTTGTATTGCCGTATAAAATGCTGTTTTATACCTAATTTTCTACTGCCTTAATATGAAGGTCTAGATCATGAACTACTGTTCTATGTACACTATCAAATTCCATGTTGTATGCTCGTAAAGACACTTACTGCAGTTGTGCACATGTTGGACGCTGTGTGTGTGTTTTTGTACAGGTTATCAAATTGAGGCCTTCAACAATCCTGCTGATTTCTTCATGGACGTCACAAATGGAGAGGCAGTCTCCACATTACAGTCACCCATTGCAGGTACACACACACACACACACACACACACACACACACACACACACACAGTATGTAAGTGTAGATATACTATGTGCATGTAGTCTATGTATAATCAATCTAAATTTGGTTGGAAAGTCGACATATGTTGTATAGATTATAAATAATCATTGTTTCAGCAGTATTTTGATAATAGTATTTTTAAATACGTAGCTGATTCATAATATAACTTACTATAAAGACACTTGAAAGCCTTTGAAAATGGGGCTTATGTATGAGTATGTTTTAGTATAGTTTAGTTTTAATGATAAAACAAAAAAAGAATAATATTTATATATATTACACAGATACAAGAAGCAAGAGTTTAGTTGCCAAAATGCCGAACATTTCACCTGCCAATAACCAAACCCTGGGAAGAGATAATGACTGTTATAAAAAGAGAAGTTCATTTATCTCTGTCTTTATCCTGTTCGGTCTTTCCACAGATGATAGGAAAAACTCATTGGCAGGAAAATATCGCCAGTCCCAACTCTGCCAGACAGTTCTTCAGGAGCTGGACCACGTAAATCAGAGCATGGGTGACGGGGTCAAAGGTCAAGAGGAGGTTCTCACCTACGTTACGTCTTTTCTCTATCAGGTCAGACAACTCTGGAATCCCAAAGAAATGTAGATTAAAGATCAAACAATAATAATATTTCTCACATTAAAAATGTAATAAAATAATTCGAATTATTTGAATAAATGCTGCTAAAATGTTCTGATATTGAAATTACTCTATGACGTTATTATGTTATTAAGTAATATCAACTTAACCTGCCAGACGTTATGTTATGGTGCTTAGCTGCCCGCAGAATGAACCCACTTTATAATTTAAGTGTCATCATGACCATAAAAGATGTTTTCCCTGTGTGTGTGTGTGTGTGTGTGTGTGTGTGTGTGTGTGCGACAGATGCGTGTGGTGTGTGGCAGGACGGTCATGAACAGTCTGAGGAACCCTCAGACCTCTTATGCCCAGTTTGCCCTAAACATCTTTTTTGCGATTCTGGTGGGACTCATTTATTACCAAATGCCTCTGACGCTGCCTGAGGCTTTACAGAACAGGTACCAGGTTCAACCAGCACTACAAAATCTATTTCCAGCACAATGAAAATAAAAGCTTGATCAAATTTCAGAGGACCATTCTAGTTTTGCATGATATCGGCAGGAAAATGTGGTGAGACAGCAAACTGTGAATATCTCCACATTAGAAAAGGCTGAAAGAATCGAATGAACTCTTAAGATCAGATGGAGACAAATGTCAAAGTGACTTTTAAGACAACGATGTGAGATAAGAAGCCACGATGTGAACATGAGGAAGCTACTTTTATGATGCTCTGGTTTATGGGCAGTATGACACAGGTCAGAAGGTGAATGCCCTTTGCTGACATTTTCTGCTGAATTGATGATCATATAACTTGGTCTCACCCTCTCTCATCAACAGGAGTGGAGCGTTCTTCTTCCTTATCATCAACATGGTGTTTGGGAACCTCTCCGCTGTCGAGCTCTTTATCAATGAGAGGGCGATCTTCATGTGAGTGTGTACAGATGTTTTGAAGGCATTAAATCTCTATTTTTAATTCCCCTTTATAGTGTAAGATACAGCAATGGTTCATTCCTCCGTTCATGGGATTTATTGACAAATAAAAAACACACATAATCAAACAGGTTACATCAGAGGCATTCATTTGTCTGTTTATTTCCTATTGTTTATATTTGTTTGTGTTTCTTCTTTGCAGTCACGAGAACTCCAGTGGCTATTATCGGACCTCTGTCTACTTCCTGTCTAAGATCTTTGCTGATCTTGTCCCCAACCGCATCATCCCCATCTTTGCGTTTTCAGCCATCGCCTACTATATGATGGGTAATTATTTATCTGTATACAAGCACGTGTATAACTGTAAATCATCCAGATCAGAGAGTGTAAATAAGGATGCGGTATCTTGTGCTTCTGACACCCCGTTTTTTGTAATCAAATAACTTTATTCAAACTAAACTTATTAGTGAAATTAACACTTGAACATACATCGGTGTGAAAATAACTACCTATAATGTATTTAACATGTACTTCTAAGTCTTAGTTTGTTCCATGTCCTATTTACTAACATGGAGGAGGTGCGGTTTATGACCTATACTGCAGCTAGCCATCAAGTAGATTTGGTCTGTCTTAGGCTTGACTTTATTCCAAGAGGATTCCAGTTTAGAGAAATGAAAAATCCAGATGAATGCAGACTCCTCTGTCGTCTCATTTACACGTATGTTCTCCTCCAGGGTTGAAACCTGCGTTCGTGTCCTTCCTGTGTTTCGCTCTGACCATGTCTCTGGTCAGTTTGGCAGGAGTCAGCCTGGCTTTCCTCATCTCAGCAAGTGTTTCCTCCTTTGCCATGGCTAACATCCTGATCGCTCTACCCTTTGTCTTCATGATGGTGAGACACAAAGACACACACAGTACAGACTCCATGCAACAATAACAATTAGGCTTATAAATATGGTGGTTTCATGAATATAGTATAGTTCTCTCCCTCATTCCCTGTTTGTTCTGCTGTTTCAGGTTTTCGGTGGGTACCTTGTCAATCTCAACGCCATGCTGAGCTGGCTGTCCTGGCTGAAATGGATCAGTATCTTCAGATACGGATTGAATGTAAGATACAGGAGGAGGGATTTTCGTTACGTGAATGAGATCAGTGGGACAGAGGTTAAAGCAACACCCTGTCACTTTGCCTGAGAAACAGCGCCCTCTGCAGCCACACGTGGTGAATAACTCTGTTGGGCTTCATGTCGGCATTAATGTCAAGTTCAGACCACAAGACTTTCAAAGTCGTCGAATCAGTGACTTCTGATCACCAGGAGAAAGGAAGAGGAAAGGATTCAATCCCCCCTTTTAGTGCCTTTAAAAACAAACCTGCTTGTACCTGCTACTTTTGGTGTGAAAGAGGTAAATCAGCACTTCTCATAGGAGTCCATACACCTGCTGACTTGAAGTTAGTGAACCATCTAACTCAATTTGAACCCGCTGTTTTAAGGTTAAAAAAAAAGTCACTTAGTGTTGCTTTAACATGTCTTTATCTGGAGTGAGGAAGTTGTTCAGGCTCTGCTCTTCTCGTCTCTCATTTATTCAGGCTGCGTTCATCATCGAATTGAAAGGACAGCTGTTCTACAACAACCAAACGATGTGAGTGTCATAACGCAGTACAATAACCCCCCCCCCACACACACACACAGACACACACTGAGCTTCTGTTGTCTGCATTGCAGCATCCCAGGGGAGGTGTTCCTGGAAAGCCAGGACATCGACTACTCTGTGTGGGGCTTCTGGCAGAACCAGGTGGCTCTGCTGGGAATCGTCACTGTCTGTATGTTTCTGGCCTACGTGCAGCTGCGACGCATCAACCGCTGGAAATGAAACCGGCGTCCAACTGTTTAAATGTATCCGTCAACCATGCACTATGTCTTTTTCCTATTTATTAAGCCGGGTGGAAAGATAGAAAGCCATTTGGTTTATGTGTGATCATTGAAAGTATTATTACAAATCATAATATCTGTTGAATATGACACATAATGCTGTGTGTGTGTGTAAACAAACACACGTGCTGTAACATCTGACCTCCAGGTGGATAAGCTGCAGATAAGCACACTTGGTCCGTGCATTTCCGAGGGGAAATGTCAAAGTCAAAGTCAAGCTCTTACAAAGCTACTTATAACATGTGAGACAAGAAAACAGTTAAACACTTTCAAGGGAATTTTGTATTTATTTAAAAAAAAAACATTTGAAGAATAATAAATATAATATAAAACCATTTATTAAAGACAGTAAATGATTTGTCATTGTATTATACATTTTTTGCAAGCATTAGCGAAACCTTCACAGTAAGAAAATAACTGTTTACACAAACTAAAGAAGAACAAATGCTTTGAAACCTGATTTTAGAAGAATGAATAATCTACATTAGGAACAGAAAATAATTAAATTCAACTTCTCAGTTTCCTCCTCTTTCTCTACAAACTTTCTAATCTCCACCAAGGAGGTTGTGTTTTCACCCATCTGTTGTATTTTGTAGTTCGTTTAATTGTTTGCAGGATTAATCAAAAACTACTAAAACTATTTTCACCAAACTAAGTGGAGGGGTGAGGCTTTGGCCTGAGAAGAACCCATTAATGTTTGGTGCAGATGCTAATTAGTGGGTGAATCCAGGAATTTATTATTTTAACTATGTTTTATGAAAAACTAGAGTGACAATCATTAGAGCTCGTACATCTGCCAAGACACAGCAGTTCCCTTATGAAACCACATTCAAATTCAACAGGTTTTATTTGGATCTGCACCAAATTCCACACACTCATAGATATCAGTCTCCTACACATACCCGACTTGTTTCATTAAGATCCATGAATTAATTCCTGAGAAATCAACAAAAATGTTGGTTCATCTTCAGGTTCTGTGATGTGTGTCGGCACCACATTATCAACACAGTCAGTTTTCTGTGCGGGTGAATTACAGGTCGTCTCTATACAAAGAATCTGCCTCCACTTGGATACACAAAAAAAAGTGAAATTACAGCTCATAAGAAAATAGTTCTATGCTGAAAACCAACAAAAATTGGTCACACACAAATAAAGTTTGTTCAACTTAAAGTAAAAAAAGTTATACTAACGTAATTGCTAACTTTAATTTGAAAACACTTTATTTGTGCCTTAGCAGCTGAAGTATTTTTTTAAGTTGGAAAACCATTATATTTTATCAGTGAATCAACAAACTTGCATGCCAGTACTTCAGAAGCACCAACACTGGTTCACCTTGTTAGAAAATGAGCACAGATCGGTGTAGGATCCATTTTACTTGCAGCCACGTGGTCATTTTCGACTCTGAAGTGCAAAAACCCTGTTCTGCAAATAACTCAAAAGGCTGCTTTGACTGAATTATGGACTTAAAACTAAAAATCTATGAGTGATCAACTGAAAAGCAATGGTCTGTGGGCAAGTGAACACCTGACAAACACAGAAATAGAAGCTGGAGTCTCATCTCTTCACCTTTAGAAACTTTTCACGCCGCTCACACTCTTACTCAGGCTGTTCCCCACAGTCACCGGAGTGTTTTCCAGCCCACGGAGCCACTCAGTACATTTCAGCACCACTCGCTCATCCACACCGTAGTCCCCCTCGTCCTCGTACTCCACGTCGTCGTACTTGTGCTGCTCGTTCAGAAGGGAGATCTTCAAAATGGAGCTGATGTCTCGCAGCTCGTCCACGTTGTTGTTTTTCCCAGGTGCCCTGCTGGTCGGAGCGCTGTGTCTCTGTGTAGGCGTCTGATGCCTTTTGGAGACGTTCTCCCTCCGGCGTCTGAAATCTGCGGCGCTTCCGGAAACACCGGCCACACTCTCAGCGTTTCTCACTGCTGAGTGTTGAGGCCTCTCACCGCTCCTCCTCTGCAGCAGGAGAACAGCCTCAGGTGTGAGCATCAGGGTGAAACGGGCCTCCTCCTCGTGCCTGGGCCTCGTCTTCACCTCTGGTTCACTCTTCACAGAGCTCTGGTTCACATGTTTCTGCCTCTGGGTCTTCGACAGGGACTCACCTGAGCTGGAGGCAGGGAAGCTGTCCGTCTGTGATGAGGGCACCAGTCTGTCTCTTCTCTTTGACGCTCCTTTAGTTGCTGTTGGCAGGTGACTCCTGGGTTGGCTCTTTTTGCCCAGCTGTACGAGGTTCAGCGTCAGCCGCTCCTTCACTGAGCTGCCTTTGTCTTCTTTTGACTCCCCCACCTTGGCCACACTGGGTGAAGATAAGGAGCGGTTGATGGCTCTCTCCTTCCCCGTCAGTCCTGACACAGAGCGAGCGATCGACACGGGTGGTATGAACGGCATTTTGACAACACACAGTATCAGGTAGGACAGGAATTCAGTTTTGCAGCTAAAGCGCTGGTAGAAAAACGAAGAGGGTGCGAGGGAGGAAACAGATTTACAGAGGGAGGTGAGATACTCTGATGCATCCTTGGCCATGCAGGGGTCAGCAGACAGCTCGAGTGCAGCGGCAGCCGGGATCCAACTGGGCTCATCTACACTGAAACGACATCCTGACAAACGTTGAGGTCCGACAGGAAGGGTAATGAAGGGTTTTCCTGCGTCTTAACATGCTCATTACTCTCAGGCTCAAAGATCTAAAAAAAACCCTCCACTTCTAATCCTGTGGTGTTATCAGCGAAGGCACGTTTACTACACCCGGCTCACATGCAGGCTGAACACGGGCTGCAGGGATAACTAGAGGGAGCGGTGGAAACGAGTCAGGGTCCACTCAGTCACTTCCACAGCATTCAACTGTTTCTCATGTTCTTCATCAGCAGAGTGAAATTTAAAATCAGTGAAAAATTACACAAAATTAATCTCATGTAATGAACTGCACCAACATTTTGTGAGTTCTTCCTTGACCCATATTCCAGTTTCCAAGTTTTGTGGAAATCCACACAGTTGACAGTGAAAACATAATCTCCTTGGCGGCGGAAACAATCTGCAAAGTTCAGAAGTTTTTTATCCAATGTGGTAATTTTTTTAAGGATAGAAAACATGAAAAGATTTCCATAGAAAACATTTATTTGATTGGACTTTGTAACAAAACATAAGTTAGAAATGTATAGTTAAAATCTTTTAAGTAAATGAATCCAACTTTTTCCGATTGCACATTGGTCAGGGTGAAAAACAAACTGTTGGTAGTGTGTGTGTGTGTGTGTGTGTGTGTGTGTGTGTTCAGTCACAGCACGTCTTCCTGTGAACGTACAGAACCCGTCGACAGTGAGGACAAATGTGATAGGCGTCCTTGAAGTGCTTCACAAAGAAAGGAATCAGGCAGCATCCAAGCACCAACCTGCGGGAGACAAACGACACGTCACTGTGTGTCGGTGAGATGGATGCTGGGTAATTAGATAACTAGATTTGAACGCGGCTCTTTCTCACCCGCACAACACAAACACAAGACACATGAGCCACGCGTGTGTCCCGACTTTGTAGTCGACCTGTGTGGTGACCTGGGTCCGACAGGAATGACAACACATCAGGCCCGGAGAGCGACACAGCTCGTTCTCATAGCTCACGAACTTGGGCCTGGGGGTAGATGGATAAGGACCGGACACTAGAGAGAAGACATCGGGGGACAAAAGTGAAAGTTACTTAAAAAACACAAGTGTTTGCTTGGAAGTGTAATCAGCATCTCCCACCTCTTCATTGAAGCTGCACGGCGTTTACACTGGGTGACATATTCAAAACCTTTGTGTCTCCACTGAGGAGGTTGTGTTTTCATCTGTGACCATTATGCAAAAACTACTCAAACTGATTTTCATGTTTTGGAAGGTGGGTCCTGACCCAAGGAAGTACCAGTTACATTTTGGTGGTACCATTGTATATAATGTGTAAATACTGACACTGGCTCATAGTCGACAAACTTCTCTACACTCAACACTTGTCACTTATTATCGCAGAATATCAGCCCCTGAAGTCCAAAGGAAAACTAAAATCACTAAAAAGCAGAGACATCGAGGCCTCAATAGAATCAAAATGGAGGCCGAGTGTAAGCGAGCATGTACCTGGCAGAGGTAGATGAGTTTGAGAGGAGCGGCCATCAGAAGAAAAGGAGAAGGAAGGAGGAGGAGGTGGAGGACTGAACGGTGAATGGATGTGGTAAATCCTCACATCTTGTGCTGTTTGACTTTCATCTGGAAATAAAAAGATAATGAAGTACTTAAGCTTTTACTGTGACCACGTATTATTTCAGGCTCTGCAAAGCAAGCAGCATGGAGTGGGGACTTTACCTGGTAGGAAGTAAGGTGGAGGTGAGGGAAAAGCCTCATCCACTTTGGATAATGACTCCATTTAGTGGGTTAGGTGCTGTTCCACAGGAAAACAGGGAGTTTGGATGTTTGCAGCAGCAGCAGTTAATCTGCAGGCCGCCTGCCAGGTGCAGTTAATGAAATCTCCTCTGATTGGTTGAACAGCCTATTACCCAAAAGTCACCGGCAGGATGTTGTTTTCAAATGAGGCTCAGAGGAACGTTTACTTTTTAAATGTGCATCTAAATTCCACCAAACTGCTCCATCGATTGGATCTGCTCGCGCATGTGTTCTATAACCTCGCTAACTTTAAAAAGTTAAACAGGAAGTGGGTTGTGTTCATTAGCAAAAAAATGATTATTTTTATCTTCCGTTATGAGTTTTTACTCATTTAACATTCCCAAATGTAAAAAAAAAAGAAAGAAATGCGCTTCAATCTATACTTTCACCTTTTCAATCAATTTGTTCAAAATAACCCAATGCAGATGGAAAAGGACGTCACATACTGGAGGCATCAGTTCCACTTGTCAAAGCCTCCATTTAGAGAGAACATTGAAAGTTTACATTTAACACTTGTTTATTCAAGATACAGTTTTACAATTTTGCTTTACTGTGGAACATTATTGATATTTATTTACTTACATCATCTGTCTGTCTATCTATCTATCTATCTATTTATCCCTCTCTCCCCCTCTCTCCCCCTCTCCTCCTCTCCTCTTCTCCTCCTCTCCCCCTCTCCCCCCTCCTCCTCTCCTCCTCTCCCTCTATCCCTCTCTCCCCCTCTCCTCCTCTCCCTCTCTCCTCCTCTCCCCCTCTCCTCCTCTCCCTCTCTCCCTCTATCCCTCTCTCCCCCTCTCCTCCTCTCCCTCTCTCCTCCTCTCCCCCTCTCCTCCTCTCCCCTCTCCCCCTCTCCTCCTCTCCCTCTCTCCCTCTCTCCTCCTCTCCTCCTCTCCCTCCCTCTCCTCCTCTCCTCTTCTCCTCCTCTCCCCCTCTCCCCCCTCCTCCTCTCCTCCTCTCCCCCTCTCCTCCTCTCCCTCTCTCCTCCTCTCCCCCTCTCCTCCTCTCCTCTCTCCCCCTCTCCTCCTCTCCCTCTCTCCCCCTCTCTCCCTCTCCTCTTCTCCTCCTCTCCTCTTCTCCTCCTCTCCCTCTCTCCCCCTCTCTCCCCCTCTCCTCCTCTCCCCCTCTCCCTCTATCCCTCTCTCCTCTCCCTCTCTCCTCCTCTCTCTCCACTAGATGGCGGTATTTCGCACCCGGCTCCCCCCCACCACTTGCTGCTTCCACCGCTGGGGGCGCTCTTTCCCCCTCGTCGCGGTGGGAGGACTCAGGCGGATGCTCAGTTGAATGTAGCAGCTAGCGTGATGATGCTAAGCTAGCTGTCAGCCAGGCATCCACGGGTTTCGCTGCCGACTTTAGCCGCCGGATGCTCCGGGTCGTGTCCCGCTGGCCGTCTTGACATTCCCTCCTCAACACTCCCGGACGAATTCGTGTCGACTGACCAGAGTCCGCGAATTCAGGTCCAGCCCCGATCGAACCTTCTCCCCCTCCACACACACACCGCTAGCGTCGCTTAGCTCGCCGGGCTAACGACACCGACACCCGGGGTCTGAGGAGAGGTGAGTTAGCACACGGGCTAGCGGAATGTCGGTCCCCTCCCCGGGTAGTGAAGGCATCTGCTCGGGGGGAGAAACCCCGGGGGCGGGTGTGGAGGATTTGGGGCCTTTTGGGTTTTAAAATGTGGGCGAGAATATATATATTCATGCGGCTTCCAGGCCTCTTTAACACCGGTGAATCGCTAGCTAGCAATTAGATGAACCTGCTAGCAGCGTCAGGGGTGTTTCTCCCGGTGGGATCGAACATGTGAAGCCTTTTTAAAAACATGTCACATCCCCATTAGCAGCTAGCTAAGTCCACTGCTATCTATACAAGTGGTCCACACGTTAAAACCCGGTGAAAGTCATCTGGCTAATGCTAACTGGGTGATATCCTCGTAGCTAACATTAGCGAGAAGTGTCAGGGTTCTGGGTGTTTTCACCGGGCTTCGCAGTGAAGTTAATATCCAACTTGTTGTTCAGTGGAATAAACAGCGGAGCAGGTTGTTTTATGGTCGTTTTGTGGGAATTTAACGCTGATGGAGGCAAAGCTCAGCAGACGTTCAGCTGCAGGAGCCGGTTTGTTTGTCGCTTGTTGTTAAACTCAGGTATTTGTGACTTGTCAGACTTGAAGGGCCACACCCAGACAAGATGTCCCTGCATCAGTTCCTGCTGGAGCCCATCACCTGCCACGCGTGGAACCGCGACAGGACACGTAAGCCTCTGACCTTCAAGTCATTTTATAACCAGCCACAGACCTGAGTCATTCATAATTGATCTGATATAAGAAGAGGAGTCATTCACTCAGTCTCCTCCTCGCTGATCATCCTTTGTGTCTTTTGTCACCGCGTTTTTTGCAGAACTCGCCATCAGTCCCAATAACCACGAAGTTCACATCTACAAGAAGAGCGGCAACCAGTGGGTCAAGACCCACGAGCTGAAGGAGCACAATGGACACATAACAGGTTTGTAATTGGACTCCTGTGACAGGTGTATTCAAAACAAAGTCTTTGCGGTTGACCCGTGTCGTATGGAAACCTCACAAGTGGGGAAAAAAGCTTTTAACACAACAAGCTGACACACGTTTGATAGACACACGAGCTGTAAATGTGAAAAATCCTTCAGACTAACAACAATAAGGCTGCAACTAACACTTATTTTAGGTATTAATTGATTTGCTGATATTTTCTCAGTTTACTCGAATAATTCATCCGTCTATTAAATGTCAGAATATCGTAAATATCGTTGCTTTAAGCAAATTGTTGATTGTCAAAATCTATTCGTTGCAGCCCTAAATAACACATCATCTCTTTGTATTTATATTCCTTCTTCTCCCGTCTGTGTAGGTATTGACTGGGCTCCCAAAAGTGACCGTATAGTGACGTGTGGCGCCGACCGTAACGCCTACGTGTGGTCCCAGAAGGAGGGCGTGTGGAAGCCCACGCTGGTCATCCTCAGGATCAACCGAGCCGCCACCTTCGTCAAGTGGTCCCCGCTGGAGAATAAGTTTGCAGTCGGCAGTGGAGCTCGACTCATCTCTGTCTGCTACTTTGAGTCTGAGAATGACTGGTGAGTCCTGCACAGTTAATATAACGATGACCTTTTCTGAAATGTGTCTCATGAAACTGAAGACAACAGCAGAGACGAGTACATAACGATTCCTCGTGTGCCTCAGGTGGGTGAGCAAGCACATCAAGAAGCCAGTCCGCTCCACAGTCCTCAGTCTGGACTGGCATCCCAACAACGTCCTGCTGGCTGCTGGGTCCTGTGACTTCAAATGCAGGTAAAAGTCACGAGCAATGAGAAGTGTTACAAAATCAAAATTCTAACAGGGACAAGAGATGAAGATTAAATGATTGAAAACCTGCCAACATCCTCTCTCCCTCCTTTCTATTCTTTTTCCCTTCCTCCCTCTCTGGCCTCCAGGGTGTTCTCAGCCTACATTAAGGAGGTGGAGGAGAAACCAGGCCCCACACCCTGGGGCAGCAAGATGCCATTTGGGGCTGTGTTAGCAGAATTTGGAGGAGCGGGTCTGTATCTCCTCATCTCTCTGTGCTACATTAAAAATCCTCCTCCTTACGTTTGACTCTGTTGTTCTTTGAACTAAACCAGATTTGGTTTGTGTGTGTTGTGTTTGTTAGGTGGAGGAGGTTGGGTCCACTCTGTCTCTTTCTCTGCATCTGGTAACCGCCTGGCCTGGGTCAGCCACGACAGCACTGTCACTGTGGTGGACAGCTCCAAGACTGCCAGGTATATTTATTGCCAGACACGGGGGGGGGGGGGGGGGGGGGTCTCATTTATGGCCTTTTAAAAAATGTTTTGCTCCAATAGTTAATATGAGAATTTCACAATGAGTTACGCCTGGACAGAGAGCCTGTTGTTTTCAAGACTAAAAACAGGAAAGGAGATAAAGTGTTGTTACATTAAACCAAACAAAGAGTTTAAGTGGAAAGATAATTCATTTCCAGTAACAGATGAGTAGAGAATTACTCCCTTTATTCAATTAAATTATTCTTTAATTGAATAAAGGGAGTAATTCAGTAATTCAATAGATCATTTCCGTTTTTGTATTTATTCCGCCACATGAGAAATCTGTCAGTGTGGTTTGAGGTGTTTTCTGTATATTGGCCCCTGAACATAAACAGTGATGTCAGATTCCTGTTGGTGCCACTAGGTTGGGTAAGGTGGATTTAACCAGATCCATGGGCAGACTCATAATAACAGGCTGTCAACAAATTGCAGGTGACTTGAACTGAGATCAATGTGGATTTTCTTGTGTATTTGTTGGAAGTATTGTTGCCTGTGGAATCCTGAATCTCTGTGTGTTTGTGTTTAGTCCTTCACAGATGAAGACGGAGTTCCTTCCTCTCCTCAGTGTCATTTTTATCTCAGAGAACAGTCTAGTAGCAGCGGTAAGAAAAACCTATAAGTGCCGTCGATACATTTTCGTACTCCAATGTGATGAGAAGGCATTTACAGTGTGTCGTCCGTCTGCCCAGGGCCACGACTGCTGCCCCATGCTGTTCCGCTGCGACGACGGTGGAGCGCTGACATTCGTGTCGAAGCTGGACCTCCCGAAGCAGAGCATCCAGAGGAACATCTCCGCCATGGAGCGCTTCAGGAACATGGACAAAAGAGCCACCACCGAGGACCGCAACACCGCCCTGGACACACTGCACCAGAACAGCATCACGTAGGTCCCACAGCGAAGACCATCACTGCAGGAACTCATTCAAAGACCAGTTTACAAAGTTTTTATTCTCTGCTCCTGTTCTTCTATATCAAACCATGTTGTTAGAATTCTGTCACTGTTGATGCCACGAGTTGTCAGTGTTTTCACTTTGTCCCTAACATCACACTCTCGTGGCAGTTTTCCTGAACTGCATCATGATGACGACTTTCGGCTTCATCGCCTCTCTTCTTCTCGAGTGTCTATATTTAATCTGTGTGTTTGTTCCTCAGCCAAGTGTCTATCTATGAAGGAGACAAAAGGGATTGTCGCAAGTTCTGCACCACAGGCATCGATGGAGCGATGACTATTTGGGATTTCAAGGTAAACACACACACACACACACACACACACACACACACACACACACACACACACACACACACACACACACACTCCTTCTTTAGATCTTTACTTTCCCAGCTCCCTCGGCTCTAATGTGTTATTCTGCTTTCATCTCCACAGAGTCTAGAAGCTTCTATCCAGGGTCTCCGCATCATGTGAAGAAATCTTGTGAATGAATGAAGAAACGCCGCAGCCTCACGTGCCCCCCCCCCCTTCCTCACCCCTCCCTCCCTCCTCACCCCCCTCCACTCCTGCGACGCAGCCAGTAACGTACATAACTGACCACCTAATCTCGAGTGTCTGCTGAAGCACTGATCAGACCACAACACACTGGTGGGTGTGTTCTAACACACACACTAAAGTACACAACCACACATACACTACACACACTGAGCTGACGTGTGGCATCACTGTTAATTTTTTGTTTTGTTTGTTTTTTAAATGAAGGTTAACCAGGTGTCAAAGTGGGACGCTCCTCTGACACGTATTAAGCGTGACGTGAACTGTGTGTTTTTATGTTCTCTAACCTCCTGTACCAAAAGTTTGAGCACTAAACAGTGTATTTTATCCAAAAATCAGACTGTATTTCACCTCAGATCAACCTCAACATGATCTCACAACATCAGCATTCGGGTAAATCGCAGGACGCGATTGTTTACTTCCTGCAGCACCGTGAGTCACTGCTTGGATCGGGACCTGGTTCCTGATAGGGTGAGGTCATGTTGCTGGTTGGCTGCAGAGAGCTGTGCAGGGTCTGATGGTGGGGAGAGAAAGCAGCTGTCTAAACTCGGCTCGGAGTCACGGCTGCTCAGCACTTGACTCTAAAGCTACTTCACTAAAACCACGAGAGATGGAGGATTTCTATGTAACTGATCATGAGGTAGACATAAAATAAAGATGAATACATTTACAGTACACAACTCACCTGACTGCTCTCTTCCTTTGTCTCTGCCTCTCTGGCGTAGTGGGTGGTCAGCACCTAAATACCCTGAGTGCACGTGCAGTACTTGTATTTGGGTCTTTTAACGTATCTGCAGGTCTTATTTCTGCCCAGATGAAGTATCAAGACGAAAAGCATTTTGGGAAACCTCCCCTTCTTGTAAACAAAGCTGTTTCCAGTCTGCAAAAAAATACTGTGTTGTTGAAAACTGTTTTTTAAGCGTTGAAACATTTGCAAAAACAATTTAGAATTTATCTTTTGCTCTGTTTACACAGGGTTTTACCAGGTTGAGGTCTTCCACATTCCACAGTTCTTTGCACGTTTCTGTCGATGAGCAGAAAAACCTGAAACCAGCAGTAGGAATCTGAGCAGTGTCGGCTGTGTGCTCATGTCTGGGCCCAGTACAAACAAAACTGAATAGACTTTGACTCCCTATTACTACAGGTGGTTAAAAAACCCTCCACAGAGTATGTTACAATCCAAAAGTGTTTAATAGGCCTTATTTGAGTGAATAATCACAGCGGCTTAAGATGCACGTAGAAGGAGGAAATTGGAGAGGAAACCGGTTTCTCTATCTAAGAATTTTGATGTCACTATTATAAACTTTTTAAAACAACAAAAACCAAGAGAAAAATAACACAACTGAGCAAACTAGGTCAAAATACAAAGAGTGTGATATGTGTTATATGATCCTCTCGCATCCATTGTCCTTTTATTAGCTCCTGAGAGAATGAGCCTTGTGCAGACGCCCATTCAACATTTATTTTTTATTATCTAGCTTTTAGGTTTTTCACTGACAGCCCCTTGGAAATAAGGAGTAAAGTAAAAAACTACTCTACTGCAGATGTCTTGATGATTTTAAACGTGAGTTATAAAATGTGGCATGAAACTTCTCCAAAAAGTATAAAAACAGGAGCAAACTCAGTGTTTAGTCAAGTCCACCTCTTTTCTCTCCTCCTCCTGACGCCGTCCCGCCTCCTTTGCTCCTCTCCCCTCCCCTTTTCCTTGTTCCGCTTTCTCTCTGCAGAAGTGACCCCGTCCCTCCCCTTTTTCTTTTCTGTCTTTCATTCTTCATACCTCCCCCCCCCCTCCACCCCTCCTCAGTTTCTACCACCTCCTCCTTTTCTCTTTTATGCAGAACCTTGTTTTGTGCTCTTGCTCCACCCTCACTAGTTCCACTGAGACAAAACTTATCTCCTCCTCTCCGGTTCCTTTAAAGAATATAATGTTTAATCCGTATCTCTCACCTTCTAAGTATGTTACGCCCGTGATCTTTATTTTCCACGCCTGCATTAACGTCCTTTCTGTCAACCCCCCCCCCCTCTCACAGCTTCACTGTACCCTCCTCCACTTCCCCCTCTGACCTCTCCTCCCTCTCGGCAGCTCCTCTCCTCTTCCTGAGCTCACTCTGTCGTTGGCGTTCGCGTTGACTGGCCAGAGTCCGCGAGCTGATCTCCCTCGTCTCTCCCTCTCTCTCTCCTTTCTCTCTGTCTCTGTCCATCTCTGCAGCTCTTTACCCATTCATCTCTGTGCTGCCCTCAGGGTAAGTAGCCGAGAAGATATTTAACAGTTGACTGAGTGTGTTTAGACATGCCACACACACACACACACACACAATTTGTAAGTCTAATGCATTCCCAGGAATAAGTAGGAAGTGTGCAACAGGCGACTCGGCTGCTGCTCGCTCACGTTGTCACATGAGAGTAGTTTTCTTTAAGTAACTGACTGTGATGGAGATGTTGGAATTCACTTCCTGGGTGTGTAACTGTTGAGTTAGCTGGATGTGTGTGTGTGTGTCACCTTTGACCTGCATCCTTCCTCTCGTGCTTCTGAAAGTCTGGATTTCATTAACACGACCCCAGTGAGATAAGATAAGTGTGTTTTCTGTGCCCGGAAAGTTTAAAAGTCAGCTGTTTGGCGAGTTTTGCCTCTGATAACGTCAAACAGTTTGAACCAACTCTTGACTGAATATGGGAAAACAAAGTTCCTCTTGTTTAAAAAAAGATTTCTGTCACTTCTCTTTTTCCAGACAGTTCTTTGCACATCACTTCCTGGTCTGTTTCTCACACCTGATTGGCCATGGCGTACTACAGTTTCCTGCTGGAACCAATTAGCTGCCATGCCTGGAACAAAGATCGCACCCGTAAGTCTTTTTCTCTTTCTCTCTCCGTTCGATTCCTCTCTGCTTTTTCACTTCAGCCTCCTCTCGCCTCCTCTCGCCTCCTCTCGCCTCCTCACTGCTTCAATCACAGACATCACGGAACATCTTGCGTCACCGAGTGTCTGCGCCAAAGCACAAATGGTGTAATAGACGGAGGGTTGCGATTGGCTCCCAGGTGAGAGAAGGCATTTCCTGTTTCCTGTCACAGTGAGCGTGGCGTCTGGGTCTCTCTCTGAGAGGCTCTTGTGCTCCGTTAGCTGCAGGAAACTCCTGCCTTATTTGGCTGTTTTGATCTGCGCCTCTTGGTTTCTGGGTGAAGCGGATGTAGCAGGCGGCTGTGGTCGAGTCACACAGTCGACGTTTCACTCAAACCTGCAGGAAACGGCTGCTCTCAGACAAACACTGGTCCTGACTCATCCGCTGACTCAAAACCAGTGCAGGGTTTGCTTCAACATTATGGGGAAGGAAGAGTTCAGTTGTGGCACATTGTCTATTTAAAGAGACCATGTGTTTGTGAGCTGCCTCCGGGGCGGATGCACACTGTGCTTCTCCTGCTTTTCTCTGTTCTTCTGCAGCCCGCTCAGCTGTTCACTGTTCCCCTCCACTGAGCATCAAACCGTCAAAACCCGTCTCCTGTCAGTCACCCAGTTCATTTCTCCTGTTTGTGTTGGTCTAATTCGCACAGTTCTTTCTCTGTTGATGCACAAACCTTTAACTCTGTCTGGTGTCTCTGTGCTGCAGAGATCGCCCTCTGCCCCAACAACCACGACGTCCACATCTACAAGAAAGACGGGGCCAAGTGGAATAAGATCCACGAGCTGAAGGAGCATAACGGGCAAGTGACAGGTGAGTCATTTACTGTCATAACCTTTATATTTGAGGTAGTTCTTATATAGTGTTTGTTCAAGTGTTCTGATAACTTTGGTTTTAATTAGTTATTTGATGCTATAAAAAAAGGGGTCAAACTTGATGATTGACAGCTGAAACTGACTTTTAACATCCAAACATTAGAGTGGTGTGGATCCTCTTAACTCTCTATTTGACCTTTCATTTTGGAAAAGTCCTGGAAAAATCTCTTTGTGGGATAAATAGATTCAGTCTAAGGTCTGTACAGATAATATGAAACTACTTTCCAAAGACTGGAAACAGTGACACAGCTACTCTGGCTCTTTCCAACTCCACCGACCAGCTCAGATAAAGCTCGTTAATAAACATGTTACATGCAAAAAGCTGCAGTTTTATAAGAGGCTAGATGCTCAAATGTTTCATGGGCGGTTCAATGACTTCCATGTATATATATCAGTAAGAGTTTTTGTTTTCTCCTGCAGGAATTGACTGGGCTCCAGACAGTAACCGTATAGCGACGTGCGGAGCTGACCGTAACGCCTACGTGTGGTCCCTTAAAGAGGGCACCTGGAAGCCCACCCTGGTCATCCTCAGGATCAACCGCGCCGCCCGCTGTGTGAAGTGGTCGCCCAAAGAGAACAAGTTTGCTGTGGGCAGCGGCTCCCGCCTCATCTCCATCTGTTACTTTGAGCAGGAGAATGACTGGTGAGCTTTTTTCCCCCGAGGATTTGCTTCCTGTTCCTAGCTCACGTAAAAAAAAAAGGCTGCATTTTATCGTAGCGAAACCACAGTTTGGGTTCATTGTCGTGCGATTCTCCTGCAGGTGGGTGTGTAAGCACATCAAGAAGCCAATCCGCTCCACCATCCTCAGTCTGGACTGGCATCCCAACAACGTCCTGCTGGCAGCTGGGTCCTGTGACTTCAAATGCAGGTGAAAGTCACGAGCGATGAGAAGTTGCAATGGGACAAGAGATGAAGAATAAATAATTGACTTGACTGCATTTGCACCAGTGAATCAACAACTTTTATTATTAGATAAGAGGCTCAAATGATAAAGTGGGTCCAGTGCTTGAAAACCTGTTGATCTTGGGCTTCACACACTTAAAAGCCACACAATAGTCAATCTACAGACAATGCAGAATAAACGATTAAACCTTTATGAATCTAATAAGCCTCTCAGCCGTGAGTTTTAATGGTAACAATGGCTAACGTCAGCCCCTCTTGTTCGCAGGGTGTTCTCGGCCTACATTAAGGAGGTGGAGGAGAAGCCCGGCCCCACTCCCTGGGGCAGCAAGATGCCGTTCGGGGAGATGTTGCTCGAGTCTGGAGGGTCCGGAGCCGTGGATCAGAGTTCAGTAGGAGGTGGCGGTTGGGTGCACAGCGTCTGCTTCTCGCACTCCGGCAACCGCCTGGCCTGGACCTCCCACGACTCCACTGTGTCTGTCGCAGAGGGCGGCAAGAGCGGAACGTAAGAGAGGGGGCGGGACAGCATACCTGTTTGTGTGTCTGTGTCTGTGTCAGTGTCAGTGTCAGTGTGTGCACTCTGACCTTTGTTATTTCTTCCACAGGGTGAACAGTCTGCGCTCTGAGACACTTCCTCTTCTCTGTGTCACCTTCATTACTGAGAACAGCATCGTAGCAGCTGTGAGTATTCACTACACATCCAGTATTTATTCTGAACACATTCGTAATTAATAAAGTGTCACCCAGTAGAGCACATACCTCCACTAAGGCCCAACAGTCTCCTTACATTCAATCATGGATGAATAGATATCCGTCCTCTCAGCTAAGTTACAATTAAGTTAGTTAGTCAGTTACAGTATTAAACACAACAAAATGACAAATGACCTGGTCTCTATGTGCTACTGATATTCTAACTGCCTTGTGTTCCTGCAGGGCCATGACTGTTACCCAGTGTTGTTCGTGTACGACGGGGCCAAAGGCAGCTTGACGTTTGGTGGGAAGTTGGACGTTCCTAAGGAGGCGGCCCAGAAGGGCATCAGCGCCAGGGAACGTTTCCAGAACCTGGACCGTCGGGCCTCCGAGACCCAGAGCACCGAGAAGAACCTGAACACGGTGCACAAGAACAGCATCAGGTCGGGAGAGGAAACAGTTATCAGAGTGTGGACTGAGAGAATTGAAGAGTGTGTGATGCACAGGGAGAGAGAGAGAGCTGAGAAATTAAGATTTAAGTGATCTGTTATTCGTGAATGAATCGTGATAGTCCTATTTGCTCTGAAGTGGTGGAACAACAATTATCAACGTTTTGATATGAATCACAGAATCTAATTTTAAAGCTAAGCAACATATAACAGAAGTAATAAAAGTGGGACATACATAAAATACAAGGATGTAGTGAAATGCTGCCAAACATTTAGTTTTACGCCATCCTGGTTTCCACATAACTTCTCCCTCATGTACAATAACAGTGCAACTGGAAGCAAATTAAATTTCTCCCTTATAAGAACAAGGAAGCTAGAAAGGTTTAATTATTATTTGAGGAACTCACTCACAGTGAGACCTATTTTAAATTCACTGTCAGTGTGGGTTCCTCAAAGAATTGTGTAAAGACAACGACACAAAGTCTATTTCTTATTTAAGGTCAGGTCAGATTTATTGAACACATTAAATACAACTGGCTTTTCAATCGTGGCAAAACAAAGCAGCACAAACGTGGATAAAAAGAAATACAATAGAAAGTTAATCTGTGGAAAAGAAAAAGTCAGTAAGAGACAGAAGAAAAGTTAATAGGAAATAAGAAAATTAAATAATGAATATAATGATCAGCTTTAACGGAATCATAAAATAGACTCAAGCTGAATTTAAATGCAAGATTAAAAAGGTATCACTTTAAATAAATGCATAATTATCATTATCCATGTTAAATTCTTTTGCATTTGTACAGAGTTTGATTTTCTGTATTTCAGCCAAATCTCGGTGCTGGACGGAGGACGGAACCAGTGCAGCAAGTTCTGCACCACCGGCATGGATGGAGGAATGGGCATCTGGGATGTCAAGGTACTACACACACGTGATGGATCGATTTAATCAGATCTTATTTGTGTGAAATCCTGCAGACTTGATGTCATTTTCATGTTTTTTTTATTTCTTCTTTCAGAGTCTGGAATCTGCAATGAAGAACTTGAAAATAGTCTGAACTGAAGTTTACACGAAACCACGCAACGTATAGTAGCTTCTGGATATATGAAGAAAAACTGCTGCCTTATCGCTCAAAGCTTCTCGGCCATATTTTAATCAGGTTTTATTATATAGAGGTTAAACGATCAGACTCGGGTCAAATAGTGTTTGTTATCGCCCCCCCCGAAGCCCTCTGTGGAGCTTGTTGAACTGTTGACTGACCGTGGGTCTGTGAACGGTACTTCATGAGTTAGTGTAATCACAGACAGTTCAGCCTGAGCTCAATGCTTGAAGCAGGAATTTTTATATTAATCAAAATGAAATGCTGCAGTACTTTTAAAGCTTATGCTGGTCATAATATGCCTTTAATAAATGATTGTTACGATTCAACAAAGCTTTGTTCTTTACAGGTGTGTGTGTGCCACATTCCCCAGTTTCATATTTTCATGTATTTAATGGAATATAAATGAAAATGTCCATAAATAGGCCTATTTAATAATACGATTCAGCTTTGGTTTAAGTCAGTGGGTCACATGACATGGAAGCTGTTGAAAAACAATATCAGAAACACAAAAAAAACACAAATGAAAGACATCTGATCTGAGCTATTAGAAAAAATGATTTTTAAATGTTAATATTCACATTAAATATCAGAAGCACTAAAATCTAGTAGTAAGTGGTGTGCTATGTGTAGCTCGGGTATCAATACAATTAAGCGTTTGTTTGTCAAGTGCGTCACATGACATGGAAACCATATATTTTTATTTATTAATATTAAAGGACATATTGAAATCCAGGCTCTGTTGCTGCTGCTGTGGATTCAGCCTCTGCTCTGCACAGACTGAAGTTCAGGCTGGACAGAGAGCTGGAAAACAGCATCAATGAAGCAAAGGAAAACTTTGACTCAGCCGTGTCGAACCTCACCATTGATGCCCCGGAGTTCAGGCAGGGTGGGAGGCCACAGCTGTCCTTTCAGATGGGGCTTCCTCCTCCGGCAGTGTGGAGAGACGGTGGCCACATGTGAGTCGTGTGGCACTGCAGCTTTCAGGCATGGCCGCACAGAGACGATCCGACACAGTGTGGAGCAGCCACAGGCCATGCTCCAGGAACGCTCCAAATATCATTTAGTGTATCGGGCACAACACTTATTTCACACTTTGATTGTCGACATCTGCAAAGATGGATTTGTCACTCTTTAGATTAGCTAACTTTCTAGACAGCAGTGTTATCAATATGTGATCGACA
The DNA here is from genome assembly GCA_026259375.1 of Verasper variegatus. Taxonomy (NCBI): domain Eukaryota; kingdom Metazoa; phylum Chordata; class Actinopteri; order Pleuronectiformes; family Pleuronectidae; genus Verasper; species Verasper variegatus. The sequence goes on along the minus strand of CM048044.1, from coordinate 3,896,189 downwards.
AGCATCCCCTGTGAGCAGGACACCCAGAGTGTCCACAAGTCTTTAGAGGACATGTCCACAGTCTTGGAGGGAAAGACACTCAGTTAATAACAAGTGTTTATCAAAGAAAGCCAAAAGAATTTAGTTTTACTGTAAAGCAAAAGTCGAACACACGTTATTTAAGATGTTATGACTGTTTGTCATTAGTGTGGGTTGAACAGTTAAAATAAAACAGAATGAGATGTTTAATAGCGAGAGCATTGTCTTGTTTTAAAAATCATTGTTTTACGAAAATATTTCCATTCAAAGGAGTCGACTCGGTCATCGTCGAAACCTAAGCTGCAGTGTCTATATCGCAAAGAACACTTATTACATTTTAAACAAGTAGGAAACTACATTTCACATAAAAACCGGTTTATCGTGAGCCGGACTCCTCCTCCCCCTGGAGGCTGCACCGGGAACTGCAAACCCCACGTACACTCACCGGTGAGGAAGAAAGCGCTGTGTTTAGAAACGGATGCGGCGGCTTCATCGATGGAAAACAACCTGCTCACCGAGTCGTGATGAGAGGGAGGGGGGGGGGGGGGGAGAGAGAGAGAGAGAGAGAGAGAGAGAGAGAGAGAGAGAGAGAGAGAGAGAGAGAGAGAGTGAGAGAGAGAGAGAGAGAGAGAGAGAGAGAGAGAGAGAGAGTGAGAGAGAGAGAGAGAGAGAGAAAGAGAAAGAGAAAGAGAGAGAGAGAGAGCTCCACCAACAGCAGCTCGACCACCACCACCGCCGACCGTGCACGAGAACCGGCTCCCCCCCCCCCCCCCCCACACACACACACACCACCCGGACGCCCACACCTCCGGACCGGATCCTCTGGAGCAGCCGCTGGGTTCGGGGATGAATCCGTGTCCCGGTGCCTGAGATGAGGATCGGACGACGTCTCCTCCTCCTCCGGTGACACCGCGCTGCCCGTTACGTTACGTCTCCGTTCCCGTTCCGTTACATGAGATGAGTCCGTTACCGCCGGAGCTGAAGTGATCACATCGGTGATTCGCTCCGGACCGAGGAGATCACACACACACACACACACACACACACACACACACACACACACACACCGTCCGTCTGCTGGCAAACTGTTGCTGATTCCCACTGTAAATGAATCTAGTAAGGTAGGTCACGTTGTTTCACGTCATTTACCTCAATAGTATTATTATTTATAGTCAGGAATAAATGGAAATGTTCTTCATGTTGGTGCCTGGTAGTGATGCTGAGGAGGAGGAGGAGGAGGAGGAGGAGGGGGATGCTAAGAGGGGTTTGGAAATGATCTCTTTATAATAATCAGTCAACCCTTTTTCAGTGTGTATCTCATAACTACTGATGATTGGTCACATTGTTTAATATCATGTACCTCGCTGATGATATTATTTATTGTTAGAAATAAATAGAAATGATCCTCATGTTGATGCCTGGTAGTGATGCTGAGGAGGAGGAGGAGGAGGAGGAGGAGGAGGAGGAGGAGGAGGAGGAGGAGGAGGAGGAGGAGGAGGAGGGGGGGGGGGGGGGGTTGGAAATGATCTGTTTTTAATAAGTCAAATCTTTTCCAATGTTTCTCATAACTACTGATGTAAATGAATCTTGTGAGGCAGGTCACATTATTTACCTCTATGATAATATCATCCATTATCATTAGAAATAAATATAAGTGATTCTCATGTTGATGCCTGATGGTAACAATGATGCTGAGGTGTTGGGAATTATCTTACAGAATACATGTATGTATAAATCCAATGTATAATTTTTTCTATGTGTCCAATAACTAGTCACTGTCGTCCATTGTTTATTTGCTTGACAAACAAATTTAAGAAAAACACACACCTGCCACTTTCCTCCTCCTCCTCCTCCTCCTCCTCCTCCTCCTCCTCATCATCATCATCATCATCATCTTTGCTGTCTCTTCACGCCTCCTCTCTTTTTGTGTATGTGCTCATCCTCCTCTGAGACACAGGAGGCCTCACAAACACACAGTCTGTCCTCCGTCTCTGATAAGACTTACTGGACACGTTTGGACGGACAGGAGGAAGCCGGGTTGGGTCTCGGATGAGGTTGCCGTGGTTATGTTTGGTGGAGGAGGTCAAACAAAGCAGCCTAAGACTGAAACTGACTTTTCTCTTTCGTTAACAACTAATCTACGAATAGTTATCTCGATTAATCTCTATAAAATGTCAGAAAATAGTATATAATGCAAGTGTAAACAAGTTCCCAGAGCCCAGCGTGTTGTTTATCTCACGAACAGCTCAGAAACCTACAAATATTAAATTAAAATGGAGAAAAGCATCAGATCATTTCACTTGAGAGGCCAGAACCATCACATTTTTTGTGTTTTGCTTGAAAAACGACTAAAACAGTCACGCGATAATCAAGAGTGTTGTTCTCTCATCTCTCAGAGGCGACCACGCTGCACGAGATCCTTTTGAATCCACATGTTTGCCTCTGGCCCTCGAGCAACACGCCCGTCAGCTGATACATAAACTCAGAAGTGGAAAAAAACAATCATCTCGTGTGTAAAGTTCGACGGAGGCTGAAGCCAAATAGTTTTATGTAACCTGACATGAGTTGTCCTGCGTGACAGCTTCTGAGTTTTTACACCTTTCGCCATTAATAAGAAGGCGGGAGGTTACTTTGTATTTATATTTGTAGCTTTTCTTTGGCCGTCCTCATATTGTGGTTTAATCCTCTTCTTCACAACAGAACAAACCTTAGACGATCACCAACAGCGTCTATTAACCGTTGTTTGATGAAGAGTTGCTGCTTTCGTGCAATTTAAAATAATTTATAAGATGTGTTTGAGGGATTGTACAAACTTTCCTTGGAACAAATGATTAATCAAAAAAGAGAAAAATGACCTCACAATGCATAAGCAATGTTTCCATATATAGGGAATCTTTTATAAGGTTGCAATTGAGGAAAATGATCCCTACAAACATTATTATCAAAATGTTTTTCAGATTGCTTTTCTAAATGGTCATTTCTAATCTACTGGCATTGTTTTTTGTTTGGCTTCACGTTTTCTGAAGTACTTTCCCTCAGCGTCTATACGTGGACAAAGAGCAGCGCCGCCTTGACCGTTAACCAGGCTGTAATATTAATTCATGCTGACCGTTAAGTGAACTGAGGTCGTGGTCTTCAGGCTTCAATCAGACGACTGAAGCAGAGAGCGTTCCTTCTGTCCGGCCGGCTGCTGCCGTTCTGTACGAGCTGATGTTGCCGCAGCTCCGCTCCCCTCTGGATCTCTGCCTGGCTCCTGGCCTGCTAATTATCAGCCAGCTTGATAAAGTCATTAATGAACCGGCCAAGCCTGCTGGGCCTGGCACTGACACACACACCACAGGCCGAGCCAACCAGACAGCGTCGGATACAGGGCGGCGGAGCCTCGTATCGGGGACGGCACGGTGTGTTTCTGGGTTGGGTCACTTCGTATTAATAGCTCTGAATTAGTGTCACTTAAAAAAAAAAAAAAACAGCTGCTTGAGGAATGAACACACGATGGAGGAGGAGGGAAGAGGAAGGATGAGCCGATTAAGATCCCTGACGTATAATTTTCACTATGAGAGGTGGATTCTGGGTCTTTTGTCACCTCCTGTCCTGTATCTGTCCGTCCAGAATCACTGGTGTCTGATTCAAACCAGCAATGAAGATACAGTACATCACATAGAGACACAGCGTGGTTTGATTTAAGGCTAATTTAGCTCTGCTGATACTGAAACACATGGTTTTTCTAAATGCTAAAGGTGGAGAACATGTTAATTTGGCCTAGCTGTGTACTTCCCCCCTGTGATATGAGACATACATGCATGGCTCCATAGATGCATAATGTGGCTGGTTTGTTAATGTTGTTAATGAGACATCTTCAAGTTTTAAAAGCTAACTGACTGTTCACGTGTATGAATTTTTAATGGTGTCATTCTAACTCCCTGGAATCTTAGAACAATGTGTGTGTGTGTGTGTGTGTGTGTGTGTGTGTGTGTGTGTGTCTCAGAGAGAGAGAGACAGAGACATCGCTAAATCTAGGTCTCTTATGAAATCTTGTTCTGCAAGATGCAGCATAAAAACAGGGAGGGGCTGTGGTTTGTGTGAGTGTATGTGTGAACGTGTGTGTGTGTGTGTGTGTGTGTCTACGTGCATGTGAGTGTGTGCACACGTGTCCATGTTTGTCTGCGTGGACATCGTTTGCTGTCCTGCATGTTAATTTAATCATCGGGAAAGCAGAGAGGAGACGCAGCCGGGGAACAGGAGGCCGAGATGGAAGAGATGAGGGAAGAAAGATGAAAGAGGCGAGGAGGGAGTTTTCTGCTGTGGTATCCCTGCTCGGTGGTTTCCATGACAACAGTGACATCAGTGACAGAGCGCAACCTCCTGAGCTGATCTGTGCTTGTTTGGGTTTCTGAGCCGTGTTCATGTTGTAAGAAAAACAAACAGAACATGTATGTATGTGCTTGTGTGTATGTGTGTGTTTGTATGTGTGTGTGTGTACATGTGAAGTGCTTATGAAAGAGATCATCTGGAAAAATCTGTGGTTCAGTCGGTACGTGGTTACCCACTGTTGCCAGGCAACAGCAGCCATGGCAACAAGTTGAAGCATGATCTACCGTTGCTAAGCGAAGGGACGGGGTGGGGTGAAATTTTATGAGCATCGCTGAGATACAAATGGAAACAAACTATGAAGATGTTTGACACGTTTCCACGACATTAAGAAGAAAAACATTGATATGAGGATTGAAATGTGAAGAAGATATATCACATATTAAATGTGTTGTTTCCACAAAGGCTGTTTGTAAGACGAGAGATCAATAACACTGCTGTAAAAGATTTGTATCTTCTTTATTTTCAGCTCTGCTCGAGGGTTCATTTCATGTGTTTCACTGTTGCATAAATGTCTTGGATTTGAGTTCAACCTGAGATATATTGTTTCTGACCATCATTGAATATTAAAGAAACCAGAAAATTCTCACATGCTGAAACCAGAGAATTTTTCTTTTGCTAAAAAACAAATAATAGATTTTTGCTTTTCTTCCATTCGACTGATCGTCTACTTGTTGCAGCTCATGAAGATGCTGTTGAATATTTAATTCTCAATCTGCTGATTTACATTTTTGTGACACTTCCAGGTTTATGAACAACCGTGTTCCTCCTAACAAGAGATACCAGCCCACAGAATATGAGCACGCTGCCAACTGTGCTACGCATGCGGTGAGTGTGCACACACACACGCACACGCACACACACACACACACACAGCCACAGAATGATGAAATAACACACTCCATGAAAGCAGGAGAAAAATCCAGATAAATGAGACCACACACACACACACACAATGCATGAAATAAACATTTTCTGTTTATCTCGAACATCGTGTATTCAGTATCGATTTCCGTCTCATGTCTCATTTGTGTTGTGACTTCATGTAGTTATGGATAATCCCCAGCCTGCTGGGCAGCTCCCTGCTGCACCTCCATTCAGAGGACCAATGGGAGCGGATGTCGGCCTGGGTGTACGGGGCGGGGCTCACCTCGCTCTTCATCATCTCCACCCTGTTCCACACTGTGGCCTGGAAGAAGAGCCACTTACGGTACAAACACACACATTTACCTTTTCCAGTATTTCTTCTTTTTCTGCGGAGATTGAGAATAATGTTTGGAAACTGTCCCTGGAACAAATCCCTGCATTCCACACTGACGCTACATGTATGAACAGAGTCGCTCCGCCGTTATGAGGCCGCTTGGTTTCTCTCCCCAGGTCCGTGGAGCACTGTTTCCACATGTGTGACAGGATGGTGATCTACTTCTTCATCGCTGCCTCCTACGCCCCATGGTAAACCACTCAGCCTGTCAATCACGTGTGTCTCTGGAGGTGTGGACAGTGTCTGTGTGAATATATTCTATATTTATGTTTTTTCTGTTTAACGACCAGGCTGAACCTGCGGGAGCTGGGTCCTTGGGCGTGCCACATGCGCTGGTTGGTGTGGGTCATGGCCTCTTTTGGTACCACCTACGTCTTCTTCTTCCATGAGAGGTCGGCTCATACATTCAAACATTTACTCTTATCACTATCTGATTTACTGTCTATTTATTGATCCAGTTAAAATTCCAACGTGATAAAACAATCTCAACTCAAAGGTCCATTTACTAGTTTTTCCATCACATGATCAGGTTTTCCTCCCTCTACAACAATGTCTTTCTGCCAGAATGAAAATCGTTAAACCGGTCTGTGCAGAGACAGTTAAGATATGTGGGACAAGAGAACAGACATTAAATGAAGCTTAAATTTAAGTTAAAGCACTTACATGATTTTAAGAGTTTTCTTCTGCATCTCTTCATGAAGCTACTTTGGTAAGATTCAGGTATTAATATGCATTTATTATTGTATCCTTGCAATATTTTTGAACTGGTTTCATTACACTCAGCCGTATTGATATACTGGCCTGAGGGGGAGAGTGAGAGTATCCTGTCTTTTATTTTGAAGAAACATGAAAATTGTTGTGGCTGCACAGGTAAGTTGTTGTGAAAAAGTTGCCTCCTGCATTGGGGCATGGATCCCGTGTGATTGACAGTGAGTACCATCGGTGTAGGTGGGCGTGCAGCGTCCTGGAGCTCTCAGTCAGGCTCCGCCTCCCTCTCTTCCAAATATGGTTACTTCTGGTTTCAAAAAATGCAAGATGGCGCCCTTACCACCCTGGTGCCCCCCAGAGATAAGACCCACATCTCAGAGAGTCGTAGTAGATGGATCTCTGAGCTGAGATTATTTCGTCGCTCACACTGTTGCCGTGGTCCAGAATGAACAGCCATGCTCGAACCTCCCTCTCTGTATCAGGTACAAGATCATGGAGTTGATCTGCTACACAGTGATGGGTGTTTTTCCAGCCCTGGTCATCCTCTCAATGGTGAGCCCACTCGTTCAGCCTCTCCTGTAGCCTGTGTGGTTTTAGCATGTCTCCTCTGCAATATCTGCAAAACAATTAAACTTCCTGTCTCTTCGCAGCCGGAGCAGTCGGGCCTGTGTGAGCTTCTGGTGGGCGGAGCCTGCTACTGTCTGGGGATGGTCTTCTTCAAAAGCGACGGCATTGTCCCGTTCGCTCACGCCATCTGGCACCTGTTTGTAGCTATGGGAGCAGCCATACACTACTACGCCATCTGGAGGTACCTCTATGCCCAGCCGCCCAATCAGGTTCAGACCTCCAGATGACATCAGCAGTGACCTCACGGGGGGCAGCTCCTGTGTTTGCGCGACAACACTGAGATGATAGGAGCTGTGTTCAGATTCAGGGGTTGCCTCGCTTGGAGGATAGATGGGCGACCATGTGCCTCCTCCCCCCCAAATAATACAGTCTAACCTCACACAGACCAAAACTGATGCTGCGTTCAAGTGTTCCTCGTTAACCCGTAGAGTCAAATATGTCCGTGTTTATCACTGAGAACTCACACGAACCAGTGAAAATCAGTGATAATACTTGGCCGTGTTCGATGATTACATCCACATCACTTTAATTTAACAGGCAACGCTCTGTTTACCATCGTTTACAGACTGTTGACAAGGATGAATAGTGTAGTGTACGCATGGCGTCCATTATTTCATAGGCATGGGTTTGGTTTCAGATCAGTAAGGCAAGAAAAATAATGTGAAATTTCTGTGTTTTATTAATGCAAATCCCTTAAAATCCTTTTTAAGTTTTATTGATGGGTTTTGCTGGATTTGCAAAAACGTGCTACCGCCTTATCCTTTGGTGATGATGTTATTTTAAGCTTCTTTTTAGGCGAATCTTAGCTGCCAATCAACATTCAAATTTATACTTAATGATTTTTTAAAAGCCCTGACAAGCATTTGCAGATATTCCTGTGAGGCCACATATAAACCAGCAACTTCCACCAATCAGAGAGTCGGGCCAAACTTAATTTAGCCTGTGAGACGATTCGTAGGGCAAAAATGTTCAGCCAAAACGTCCTCTTACTTTGAAAGATTGTCGCTCTTAGTGCAAAATAGAATATCAATTCCAGCGTTAGTGGATTGTGACCGCTGGGTACTGAGAGGACGGAGGTGTTTACAGAGCTTCGGTGAATAAATCATCCCCAGTGGAAATTAAGACCTTGCATGGATTGCACCCTGTACCGGCTTAGTGACTGATGACCACCTGAAGCCAAATACCTCGTACTTATGATGTGACATTTCCTGACTTTATGAGGAGAAGAGGAAATTTGAACGCACCATTAAGCCATTGACCGGCATGCGATAGATTGTAGGACACCGAGAGTCGCAGACACCAGTGTTGTAGGAAGGCTGCGTTTGGAGGAGGAGCCTTTTTCCTCTGAAACGAGTCGGTTCTTCCAGGGAGGCTAGCCTGTGAACTGGGACACAGCTCAATTCATTTCAATCCTAATTTACAGCGTTTTTTTGCAGGACTTCAGTTTCATTCCAACGATCAGGGGTTCAATTGCTATTCTTGAAGATTTCTCTCTTTGTGGTGCGTGTCCACATTCAGCGCTCGGGAGCTGAATCAGGGGACATCGTCTTATTATCAAGAGAACGACAGTGTTTACAATGAACTGACTCGACTATCGTGATTATTTAAAGTATCATCATCGTCACAGACAGAAGGTTTTATTTGGTGTTTATATTTAAGAGGTCGCAACATCAGTAATTTACTATTCCAATTCAGAGCTCTAGATTGTATTATTACTGTTATTGTTATTAGTTGTGCTATTTACACTCTAGTACACGATATGGTTTTAACAGCAGTTGCTTCAGTCGGTGATTTACTGTGATTTCCAGATCAAGCATGACAATAGAATGCTTTTATTTTATGTTGACTGATATTCATGGTTTCAGTCTGGAGGACTTTACCCGTGTGCTTCCACCGTTACCAAGCTCTATTTAGTAGATTTTTCGAGAATATTTACTGAATTCTAATAGTTTACTGTTGTTGATTAGGTTTAGTGAGTGAAGATGTCATCGGTACGAATTATACAGTGTATATTTATCAATGAGGTAGAGTATATGTTGACTTCATCTATATTTTATTCTGACGTACTTAGCGGAATATCTTCGTCATCGCCATCTTAAATGACCCGTCTGTCAAAGCTCCGTGGTTAAAGCTCCGAGGGGACAACCGCTCGTCTGACTCAGCACTGCCAGAAGTCTCACCCACTGCCGCAACTGATAGCACACGACTTCCATATGTCTCACACTTGAAAGGAAACTGAAGCTATAGTATTGTTGAACAATCTGGCCCAATAGGCATCTCAGGTGTGTGTGTGCGTGCATGTGTGTGTGTGTGTGTGTTCGTATGTATCCTATACTATCTGACTCCCATGAATCCAAAGCCTATAATCGGCTGAGTCTATGTTTACACGTGAACGCATGTACTTTGAACACATAAAAAAGAAAAAAGACATTTGAATATGTATGTATTCTCATGGTGTTAAAGTGTATGTGGTGGCACATGATCTATTGGACGGGCTTGTGTGGTGTGATACATGTGGCTAAAGGACCAAAAGGTCAAACCGTCTCGTAAAAATAATCATTTTTAAAACCTCTGCTTGTGTTTGACATAACTCCGCTGCTGTCTGTCTCTCAGGATTTGGATCATTTGGGCTTAAAAAGCCTGTGAAGCCACATTCAACCACCTGTAAAGCTGCTGTGGGTGTTTGGGCTCTGTCTGCTGCGGCAAACAATTATCAAGTAGCTGTGAAACTGCTTTCTTTTAAGCTGTCCTCGCTCCACGCTGCCTTGCTTCGTCACGTCCCCAATATACGGCAGCAGCCTCTACACATGGGTCAAATTTATACAGTAACCAAACAGGAAGAAGCTTTAAAGGTGCAGGGTGTACGCTTTAGTGGCTGCTAGTGGTTGAGTTGCAGATTACAACTCTAGATTATATATAAAGAAAGATGAAGTTACAGCTCCCCAAGGTGTTTTGGTTGCCTCCTGGTGGCTGGCTGCAGTATAGGTCATGGACTAAAAGAGTTAAAGTACACGTCAACGTTTTTTTTTCTGAAATTACATTTTTGCCATTTTATGTATTATCACACGGATGGTCAAGTGATAATTATTTCAGTAAGTTTAGTTTTAGTTTGATATTTGATGCTATAAAAACGGGCTCCGGATCCTTATCGCTACCGCAGAATCGTATTCGTTTGTATTCAGAGGTATTTTGGTTTCTTTTCTGGACCGTGGGAGGAAGTGGAGACGCGTCGTCCATCTTTACAGTCGGTGATTGCAACCAACTGCCCCTCACCTCACCTTCCCCCTCCCAAGCATTAGAACCCATAGCCCCTTCACGAGGGACCCTCTAGAGCCAGTGGGTGGTTTGTCCGCTCTGGGCCACTATAGAAACATGGCGGGGCAACATGGTGGAGGAGGACCCCCTCTGTGGATATGAAGGGATCATTCTAAAGTAACATGAAACACAACTATTTGTAGTTTCAGGCGATTTAATGAAAACATAATGATGAATCCAAAATAAATCCACAAACCCGCTGCATATTATGGCAGAAAAATATGTTCATTATAATAAATAGAAGTAGAAACTTATCTTCACCAAACCTTCAAAACTGCAGCAGATGTTACTGCAAAAAATACACAGTGGTAGACACTCACCTAATCTTTTTTTAATATAAATATATGAATATATAGAAGTTTTAAAAACATTGTTTGACAACGTTGTTACGCAGACAGAGGTCGTGCACTGTGTGAGAGTCACCAGCTGTTTTCACACATGCTCTGCAACCGAACCTTTTCCAGACATCACCCACAGGAGCTGTGTGTGTGAAGGGAAATCTCCAAGTCAGCTGAACTTGACATTAAACGGAGTCAGAGTACTTGTTCTGTCCAATTGAGTTGATGTAGAACAGATTAAGAGCCCAACCTGTCGGACACTAGGCAAAGTGAAAGTATCACAAATACACTACTTTATATATTACTGTTCAACAACAGTTTTTAATGTCACACGTTGATCATACACAACTCAGCCATATGCTACGTTTCTGTTCTTTCAAATAAGAGCAGAAACCCACACTTACAATTTCCCCCTCGTGCCAAGGTCCAACTTTACAAACTTATAAGATATTTTATGTAACTTGCAAACTGACAAACTGAGAAAAAATGAAACGTCCGTGGTGGCAAAGGTTCCTAATAATATGATTATTAATCCTGTTACTATTGTACAACTCATATTGAACAAATCTGCGCATTGTTAATAAAAGAACATCTTTTGCTGGAAGTTTCTGAACTGCCACTGAACGTTCTTTCCTCAAAACTAAAAACAAAAAATAAAACATTTACAACTTAACCAGCACATGAACGAAGCTCGATAACAAAAAGTAAAAAATCATGTTATAACAACTGAAACACCAAGATTCCACTGTTATCATCAATGTCGTCTTTTATCATTACAATATCTTTGAGATATTTGACCAACACATGTCTTTGTTAAGTGTTTTCGAGCTCCCCCGCTCAGTTTGAACTGGACCTCTCCTGATTTATTCTAAAATGAAAGAGCATCTTTGAGTATTCGTAGTCTCGAGCCTCCGAGACAAACCAAACGAGCGAGACTATAGTTCCACAGACAGGTTTGGCCACTCTGAGGTGAAGTATTTGAGGGTTTGACGCGTGTCTGTCTCGTCCACGTGTCTCATTAAGACATGCGGCGCTCACCTGACTTTGTATAGAGCTCCGTGGTTTTATAAAACCCTCCATGACGCCTTCATGGACCCTCTGTACATTGTTTCCAGACGCTCTGTGATTGTGGCTCTGTTCTCAGTGCTGCTGGTGTTTTCTTTTTTCTGATCCAACACGACTCATTGTACGATCAGACGTTCTCTCTGTCTCTTTCTCCTTCATTTGGGTTGTTGTGTCCGTGGTGCTTCTTGTGCTGTGATAAGAACCATATGATGCCAACAATGCTTTTATCTTTTCTATTTCTCTTGTAATAAAAAAAAGCTTTTTTCATGCAATATATATTCCAAGACTCGACCTTTCTTTTCACCTTTTCAAATACATCATAGCTTTATATTTGTTCACGTCATGAAATATAATGTTGTGAAATACTTGAAAGCTATTTTGGACAGTGTACAACACACACAGTTGACAGTGCAGTCTGCAGATGGATCCAGCAGCGAGCTATAGCTTTTTCATAGGTCAAGTAATTGGTGATAACCCCTGTTTATAAAAGAAGCTATAGAGTTTCACTACTTCATTTATGAAGCAGTATTTGGATGATATTACACTGTAATCATAATTGTGAGAAAATGGGAAGTAATAAAGGAAAACAAACAAGCCATTTATAAGTCTTTTAAAAGTGTAGTTTTGTCCTTTTCTGGTCCAGGTGTGAGTCCAGGTTCAGTGACCAAGAAATAAGGGATTTAGCCAGATTCTTAACAAAGACCCAGAATAACAATCTGAGCCTTTTATTGGTGGAAAAACAACACTGACTTCTATTGGATATATCGTGGACTGTCGCAGTTTCCCCATTAGATTACATTGTAGTCACTGCTGCAGTGTCGGAGTGATCCACTGGACCGACCCCCAAAGGTTTCTGTAAGTACAGTACCTTTCATTCACACACACACACACACACACACACACACACACACACACACACACACACACACACACACACACACACACACACACACACACATTTAAACACATAGGGCCCAGACGGTGAAGGGAAAGAAACCTACAAGTGCAAAACATTAGTGGAAACTTCTGCAACAATGTCAATCATTTTTTTGTTCATGAGACATTAAATCATGTGAATATTATTACAAACTCGTGGTGTACATGGACTTTTAGTGGACTGTCCCTGTCGCACCTTAAAGATTACATAGCCTCTGCCACCATGATGTGGAGGAGACGATCTACTGGACTAATCCCAGTACCATTTATTTACACTCACACGTGGTCAGTAGATAATGAGTGACTTTAAATGTTCCGGTGAACTATCCCTTTAAGCCCAATGAGACAAATTGTGTTGGCTTTACAAAATAAAGTGTGATTGGTTGATATTCTACACTTTATTATATTCTGTGAGTACAGTGAGGGAATAAACAGAGTGCATTTCAGTACGATCCGGACTCGTGCAGCTGCTCGTGCTGTCGGAGTTGGACGTCCAAACACCTCCAGGGCAGCGCCTCCCTGCAGTTCCCGCCGGGGTCCGCCAGGCGGAGTCGTCTCGGGTACCAGAGGCAGGTGCGTCGAGGTGAAGCGGACGCGGGGAGCTCGGGTGTTTCCGTCGCGGCTCGGCTCTGAACCGCGGCGAACGGGGGAATGCGGCTCGGCGGACGTCGCTGGACACTCGGCGGAGATGTGCGCACGGAGCGGGGAGCGCCCGGCGGCCGGCTGCGGTCCAAGTTAACCGGCTGTTTGTTGGGGATGAGGGCGGGAGGGAGCCCCGGTCGCTCGGAGCAGGGTTAGCTGGGGAGGGGGGGTGGGGGTGGGGGGGTGTTGTGGTGTTTTTTTTACCTTCCCCGGGAATTTTCTGCCTCTCGTCCGGGAGACGGAATGCGAGAGGAGCCGAGGAGGAGTCCCCAGCTCCGCGGAGCCACGCATTGCAGACAGCGTGAGTATGAGCCCAGCCCCCGAGGGGGACAGACCCCCGGGGGACAGACACCCTGGGGGACACGGGAATCGCACCTCAACTTTTCACGGACCTATTTTATTTCATCTTTAAAAAAAATATAAAATCAGCCTCATCTGTTATTTAACCACAGATTATTGTTATGAGTCTCCTTGTTGCTGAGTGTGGTTCAGGGGAGGACACTGATATTTATCTTTATTGATTATCGGTCGCGATGCGTGACAATCACCTGAAAACACCTGCGGACGCGCACAGGCCGAGACCCGCAGCTGTTCACGCGGCGCCTCGCGACTCCTCAGCGGATTAATTCCTGAGGATTTCTCCCTGCCCTTTGTTGCTACGGCGGTTGCCACTGACGACCACTGAGGCCAAAGTCGTAAACAGACGTACCGACGCGAAATAAAGCGCAAGAACCGCAGAGATCACAAGTTGCGTGCTAATTCACAATATTTATTTCCATTGCGTGTTTCTGGTCTCTGCGTGGTTTCCCTCACGCAGGGTTCGATTGTGACCTTCCCTCAGGCAAGGCAAGGACAGACAGGAAGTCAAGAAGCTGCTGGAGAAGTTGGAGTGCGTGTGTGACGTGGTTACCAAATGCAACACAACCCCTGTAGGTCACCAACAAATACCCCACACACAACCCACCACCAGTGCAACATTCAGGCCTTTGAGTGTGTTTCTTTGTGTGCAGGTGCAGGAGGGGTTTGTTGGGCCCAGGATTGAGTTAACTGCGGCCAAGTGGCCAGATTACTGCGGATTAGCAGGCATTTAAAATAGTCACGTTATCCCACCGGTGCCTGCAGAGTCAGCTAGAACAACACCTTTTAGGCCCGGCTCCAGATATTTGCTGAAAATGAATCATTTATTAATGTATGTGGAGTAACTGAGGGGAGGTGTTGCCTTTTTCCCCTCCTGTGGCCGTGATATGTTCCTGGTGTCAACAACCTGCGTTGAAGAGTTCATCCGAAAGCAAAGATTGAGCCGTGACTCACCTCCTGCAGGGACAGACATGCACGACCTGGATGCAGGCAGAGGAAGAGTTCCCTCCCTTTCAACCATATTCACCAGTTTCACCAAGTTATATGTTCAGTTTGAATCACATCAACTGGTGGACGGCATTAGTGTGTGCAGTGCACAAGGGATACATTCTCCACCTTGTCCTATGTCCTGAAATGGGACAGTGTTAAGTTAAAAAAAACGTATCGGCCACATGGTTTTCATAGTGCTGCCATACAAACCAGTAGTAGCCAGTCAGATTCCCCTTCAGCCTCAGCGTTCCATCAAGCTCGGCCTGTATCGATGATTAAAAGGACAAAACACTCGATGACGCTCAAGTGCACGACTGAAGTTATGTCCCCTAACATCCGCTGGTAGTTTCTAACAGCTGCTAACATCTAATGGGACCTTAAATTGTGCAGAAGACCTTCAAACACATAAGTCCTATTGGAAAATGCATGTAGGAAAATCTGAAATGAAAGATAAAGGCAAAACAAATATTAGTGGGCTGATCGATTGCAACGATTCTGATGCTCACTTCATCATGAAAGTTGGAAATCAAGCAATAAATGCCAAGTGTTCGCTGATTACAAAGTCTCAAACGTGACATCTTATACTGCTTCTCTGTTCTATATCACTGTAAAGTGAAAACTGAAGAGTGACTCACCTGCTGCTGCAGGGACACCGGCTGGAGACTGAGCTGTGTGTGTGTGTGTGTGTGTGTGTGTGTGTGTGTGTGTGGAGGCAGAAATACAGAGAGGAAGAGTTTATACCTGAAATCCACCAGTTTCTACCAAGCTGTATATTCAGTTTAACAAAACAACAGGGAGGAACATGCACGTAGAAACCTGACGAATGACAGACGACGCAGCAAGGCAGGAAATATGAAATATTAGAGAGCTGATAAATCGATTAACAGTCAAAAGGAAAGGGCGACACTTTTGATACACATTCTATATCACTGCAAAGTGAAAACTGAAGAGTGACTCGCCTCCTGCAGGGACACTGACTGGAACCACAGCTGTTTATCGGAGGGAGAAATGCATGACCTGGATACAAGCAGAGGAAGAGTTTATCCCTGTGACTGATCTCCACCAGTATGTGTGTTATTTTTTTACAAGAGAGCCGGGGAGAAAAAGTACGTAGGAAAAACAGACGAGTGAGAGACGATGCAGCAAAGCAAACATCTGAAATATTATAAAGCTGATCAATCGTTTGAACAGTCAGAAGAAGATATTTTGCCTCTACCCATTTTTCAATTTAACATAGAATATAAACATATTGGACCAAACATGGTTTGATTGTTAGAAATAGATAATTGTTTCAGTGCAATGCAACTTATTCTCTCTTTTGCTGGTTTTCTTTGCTTTTTATTCTTGTAAATTGAATCATTTTGAGTTCTGAACTTTGCATGATATCTAAGCTGTAGCTTTGGACTTGTCCATGTTTTATACACCAAATAATAAGTTGTTCAAAAGAAATCCATTAACAATTGCACCCTTATTGTAAGATATCAGTAATTAAACACAGACACAACTGTAACGGGCCCTGGTCTGAGGTGTCCACTGTCTCAGCCCAGACATCTGTGGTTGGTTCCAACAAACCCGGGTTGGAAAATCGGTTCTTCAGGCAGCGTGATGTTGATTTGCAGTTTGGACTCTGGTGTGAAAACAGCTGAGCTCAGTGGAGAAGTCATTTAGAAGCTGAAAGCCACAGCAGAACTCTATGAGTCCCAGAGGTTCCCTCCGTGATCCAGAACTCAACGAGGGGAAACTTCAGTGTTGCTGTGAAGTGACATTAATCTTGTCTCTTTCTCCTCCAGTGTGAGAGGTGACGGTGAAATGAAAAGCAAAGCGTCTGACACTCAACTCTAAACCTTTAGAGCTGCTGCAGACAGAGGTGACGATACGTGACCGCATCAAGGTACTTTGTAAAAGTATATATCGCCTTTCATGCATGTACATGTGGGCTTTTAACCTCTGTAGATATTCAAATAAAGCCTTTAAATGTGTTTTTCTTACTCACCAGTTGTGAAGTGTGTGTGGAACCAACAGCAGCATCATGTTCTACGGTTCTTCCTCTGGGGCGAGTATGTCCCTGCCGTCCAAGAGTCGCCTGAAACGCCAGAGCAGGACCTTCACTCAGGTACATGCACACACACACACACACACACACACACAAACTGTCATTCTCAAGAGACTACCCAGCTGAATAGAGGTAAAAATAAATGTAGAAAACAAACACCAGTAAATAGTTAATACTGTATTTATTGAACTGGCTTTGCACTATATCTAAATATGTTGTTTGACGTGTGATCACAGGTTTAATTTTAGGGATTGTTGGTCAGTCAGCACCACTTTGGACTGAAGTATGTGAACAGCTATTGGCTGGACTGCCATGAACTTTGTTTGAGATTTGCACTAATAAAAACTCATATTAATAGCAGTGGATGAATCCTGCTGACATTCGTGTTCCTGTGGTTCTGAATGAAACGTCTGTTTGTTCCTCTCTGGATGAATCGTGAGAACCTTTGGTGATCTGTCACAGTCACCTGGAACTTTACTTTACTTTATCAAGTTGACTGAGTCACTGAGTATGTTTGCATGCTGATGTTAGCGTTTAGCTCAAAGCAGCACTGTGCCCTCGTGCAGCCTCACAGAGCTGCTGGCATGTCGTTTTTAAGAACTGTGAAAACTACAATTGAAATGTTATTCATCTCCAGTTTATTGAGGCTGCAGAAATGAGACTTATGCATATCGCCCATCCTCAGCAGGTCCTCATGGTTGAACGCCCAATCAGTGAACTGACCCTTTATTATACAGGAACACATGTACTGTACACGCTGTCTGTGACACTCTGGCCCTGCGGGACATCCATTGTTGTCTGTCTGCTCTCCAGGTCCTGTACCGTACTCTGAGCTACAGAGACCGTGTTCCAGCAGAAACTGGAACAAACACCCGAGGGGACCGGCGCTCCACGACTGAACCCCCAGAGCGACCAGCGGACGACCCGGCTGAACTCTCCACGCAGAGCTCGGCCCCCGGGGTGCTGAAGATTTTTGGAGATGAAATTTGTGCCGGTGCCAACTACAAGAGCGTCCTGGCCACGCCGCGCTCCAGTGCACATGAACTGGTCAAAGAGGCACTCGAACGTTACTCGCTCAACAAGGATGCTGCCCACACGTACGTCCTGTGCGATGTGATCGGACATTTGGAGGGGGGAAGTGAGATAGGGGGAAGTGTGATAGGGGGAAGTGTGATAGGGGGAGGCGGGTGGCGGACTGAGTGCTTGCGTGCACTGGGAGACAATGAAAAGCCGCTGTTGCTCCAAGAGCTGTGGAAGCCCAGAGAAGGACACGCTCGCAGATTCGAGCTGCGCCGGAGAGCAGAGGTGGAGGAGCTCAACGCCAAGGAGAAGGACACCATCACTGCTGGTGAGGAAACACACAAACAGGGACACGTAAACACAAACTCGTCAGATAGACAAGGGACACACATTCAAAGCTGTGCGCGCACACACACAGCAGCTGCTCTAACTCCTGTCCTTTCTTAACATGTCAAACTCAGCAGAAAAGCACAGCTCGTTAGCTCCTCTGCAGAGTGTGTGTGTGTGAGTGTGTGAGTGTGTGTGTGTGAGAGTTAGTGTGTGTGTGTGTGTGATGCAGAATAAGACTTTTTGTCCGTTATTACCTTCTAGATATTATTTCTGTAAGATTACCAGTGTTTGTTTTAAATGGAGCTGCTCTCCTGTGAAGACATTGTCTCATCTCAGATTCTTTTACATACACACACACGCACACACACTGTCATCTGCAATTAACACACACACACACACACACACACACACACACACACACACACTCACACAGTGCAGTAGAATTGCATGGACAGCTGGTCGATTGATTGAGTGAAAGCTGAATCCTTTTGCAACCTGAGGTGTGGATTTGTGTTGGTGTTTTCACGAATGACACATTTCTACCACAATGTTCTGGCTCAAACCTCAACCTTGTATTGTCAAGTGATTTTTTTTTTTAGTTCCCACGAGAGACTGACTGATAATATGGAAACAATTCGAATTCACACTCAGGAAAACAGCTGTTGTGACTTAACATCTGCATTGCAGTATATATCAATCTATGTCCATCATGCAATGACCTTTATGTGAAATTGGTTTACTGATTGATGCCAGCTACACACACACACACGTGCACGCACGCACACACACACACACACACACACACACACACACACACACACACACACACACACACACACACACACACACACACACTCATCCCTG
Organism: Verasper variegatus; assembly: GCA_026259375.1. Taxonomy (NCBI): domain Eukaryota; kingdom Metazoa; phylum Chordata; class Actinopteri; order Pleuronectiformes; family Pleuronectidae; genus Verasper; species Verasper variegatus. The sequence continues at coordinate 3,877,294 of CM048044.1, read as the reverse complement.
TGCCTCCTGCCCAAGAAATTCACAAGCATCCAGTTGGTGAACAGCCGTGTTCCGAGAGATTCAGAGCAAGTATTTCCAGCCTCACAGTCAGAGATAGCACTTTGCAGCAGCACATAATGTCTCATGAGGCATGCCAGGGTTTACTGGTTGCTATGTCAACTTCTGTGGAAGCCAGAGTCAGTCAGCAGTCTCCTTCACTGTTCTTCAGTGTGGTGCGGTCCAGCTGTATGTTCAGACGGCAGAGAAGACAAGCACGAGACCCTGAGAGGATAAGGCTGGTGGTTGTGTACATATTTGTAATGGTCAACAAATCCTGCATTATCAATCTGTGCATGAAAAAGACCCGACACCATTTGGTACGACGCGATAAAGTCAAGAGATACTATTAATCCCTCAAGGGGGAAACTGAACGTGACCTTACACACAGGACCGACAACAGGCAAGAGAATATCCTACATGTCTCAAGGCAGTACAGGATCAGCACAGCAGCAAACTACCTACTATCAATGTGACGACAATGTATTCATACCATCATCAGCCCAATCCTCAGTACAAGCATCTTCCTAATCCTCCAGAAAAAAGTTGGTGAACCAATAACAACAAAATGCAAAGTGCAAGTGCAGTGGAAACGGACTTGGCAAATAAATCACGCAGGTACACGAAGCATGACTTTAACGTCCACTGAAGTGAAAACACGTGGAGGCAGACCACCGCAACCTTCCTCAATTCATAAATGACATCAACAAACACCACATTTCCATCATGTTTCCTTGTTTTTAATGTTTCTTCTTCCTGCAGTTTTCGGCAAAAACTTCCCAAAGCAGTAAATTCTGAATTATTTGGAGATTGGCCGGGTGCAGTTTAGGTATTTAGGGCAGGATGGTGAATGTTGGGATTGACTCAAAATAAACTGCAGTTTTCATTTTAGTGGAGGAACACAACAGCTTAACACTGTGACTTACTGGTGTATTTTTAACACCCACACACACACACACACACACACACACACACACACACACACACACACACACACACAGATTCATTGTTGGTTTTGGTATTGTCACTTTTGTTTGTTTATCATATGTAAAATATAGATTTACCACCAGCCCAAATCTTTTTCTTTAAAAAAACATTCTCTCATATTTACTGTGCTTAAAAGTAGAGCAATCATTTCTGCAGCTTATTCTTTTTTCTTTATTTACCATTTGAAAATATCCGCCAAAGTGCCTTCTGGGATAAAACCGCTTTAACTAATACACACACATCATTTTCACACTAACCCTTCCTCTGTGTTAAAAGTGTTAAAAACCTCACATACCTTGAGATTCCTTTTGTTTCTCTCTTTCCTTCTTTTATATCTCCGACTCTTCTGTCTTTTTCCCTTCGGGGTATGTGCGAGCGTGCATGTGCATGTGTGGATTGTGTTTCTTCTACTTTCTTTACAATGAGATGGCACTTTTAAAGGTCTACGGGATTTTCAGTGAATATGTGAACACGCCAAATTCCGTGAAGACAAAAACAAGTGAATTGACTCGTGCAAAAAAAACCCACAACAGAGATATTGGTATGTTGATTTGACAGTGATATGTTGGGAGGAAAATCCTGTTCTTCACACCTTTAACTGTGTATCTCTTCCTCTAACTGGTGATGTGACTCACTAGAAACACCACAGACCCTTTCTGCTCCACAGTGCACACCTGTTCTTGAGGTGTGCGGATGGTGTGTGTGTGTGTGTGTGTGTTTTATGGGGGTTATTCTCTGCTTTGCTTGGTGTTTTGGAGAGGAGGGTGTGTTCTCAGCCTCCTAACCCCTCCCACCCTGCTGTAGGGCCCAAAACCCCCCAATTCCTGGCGGCTCTAATGGGTCGGTCCGGACTTGGCAAACACAGGAGCTCCCCCCTACGGTGTGGTCGAGTGGTACAATCCAGCTCTAAAGGTGGGGACTGGTCTCAGGTAGGGTGGCTGTCAGTCATTGCCATGGAGACCACCTTTACCTGCGTTGTCACCAGCACCACTCCCATTACCAACGATTCAACCAGTCTGAGTGTGTGTGTGTGAGACATTGCATGGCCTCAAAATCCTCAAGTTAAAACCATGAGGAGCTGCTGGGTTCACGTCTCATCAGGGTCACTGTTGTCAGTGCTGCTCCATCCATTGACTTCATCTGACTGGTTTTACTCAGTTTCCACTCCGCTCACACATGAAGACACTTTGTCCAGACGTCACTCATGAGTCAAACGTGCCAACACTGCATCTCATGGACTCTTCTTTTGTGTCCTCAACTTTTTCCTGTTCCATCTCTTCCTTTTGCTTCTTATTACTCTCCACCTGTTCCCACTCTTGCCTCCCTCTCTCCCTCCTTCTTTTCTATTCCTCTCCACCTCCCTGTAGACATCAACGCCCAGGCTCGTAAGCTCCAGAGGAACAGGGCGAAGGGGACGCTGACACTGCCCCGATCCAGCAACTCATCCCTCTGCCGCAGCCTCAGTGAAACCAGCCTCAACCAGGTGGGGACTCCCACAGAAGCTTAGTCGGGATGATTGATTGTTATTATTAATGGGGCTGTTATCAGCCCGGCTCAAGTCCTGAACACTTTCTGTGTGTGTGTGTGTGTGTGTGTGTGTGTGTGTGTGTGTGTGTGTGTGTGTGTGTGTGTGTGTGTGTGTGTGTGTGTGTGTGTGTGTGTTTTCAGCTGGGAGTCGGAGATGAGCCCAAACGTTATTACTCTACTCTGCCTGGGCCCTTAAGAGCCCGAGAACGTGAGGTGGCCTCCAGTGGCCGGAGGAAAGAGGAGGGGAGTCAGGGAGGAGGAGGGGGGGTGAGGCACTCTCTCTACCAGTCGCCACATCTCCTCCTGCTGCAGGGATACAATCGCCAGGTGCAGACAGTAAAAGATATTCCTGTGTTTTTTGCTGCAGACGTCTGATGCGTCTGATCGTATTGTGACATTAACTGTGTGATGTGTTGCAGGACTGTCTGGTGTACCTGCTGAACAGAGAGCAGCACACGGTCGGCCAGGAGACTCCGTCAGCTCGCCCCAACATCTGCCTGTTTTCTCCTGACATCCTGCCTCTCCACTGCCGCTTGCGCAGAGTCCCCGCACCCCGTCGCCATGCCAACAACAACAAGGGGGATGAGCTGGCGGAGAACCAACGCTCCTGTGTTGCTGTTGAGCCCGTCCTCCACGCCACCGTTCTGGTGAACTTTTCCCGGTGCGAGCGTTCCACCACGCTGCGACACGGTGACCTCCTCTCATTTGGATCGCATTACATCTTCCTGTACAAGGACCCTACGGGCGCTAAGCCTCTGCCTGCTCAGACCTTGGCACGCCTTCGCACCCTGGGACAGCTTTACGATGCAGGCATGGAGGAAGGAGAGGGTGGGGCCCAGACTTGTAAGATGTGTGGTTCTGTGCTGAAGGACAGAGCAGCGAATGTGTTGAGCGCTCCGGCGGTCAGACGCAGCTTCAAACCTCACCTGGTGAAACCCCGCAGCGTGGGGACAACAGCAGGAGGACCCCTTAGTGTGTCAGGAGTGGAAGGAGGCGGAGGAGGAGGAGGAGGAGGAGTGGGAGGAGTGGGAGGAGTGGGAGGAAGAGGTCAGAAAAGGAGGCTACAACTGGAGTTTGACCAGGCTCATGAAGACCAGCTGTTGAGCAGAATTGTGGGTCTCATTGAACCTGGAGGTGAGGTCTCTGAATATAGAAAATGTAACTTCACTTGACTGTTTCATTATGTTCTCACCTCTAGTGGTTCTCACCATGTAGATAGTTTGGGTTTTATTTGCTTAAATATTTCAGATATCTTTTTCCAACATTCCTGCTGCCACAACATTAAAGAGGAGGTGCATTGTTCATCTGTGAAAGTCCAGAGAATATCCAGACCCAATAGTTTTAAAGCCACTCTCTGCGAATGCACCCCAGTTTCTTTACCACCTTCTCACCAGTCACTCATTTACATTGTCTGTGTGCTGTTCAGAGTAGACTAGATACAAGCCACTAAAGGTAAATGACAACGCATACTTTATCACAACTGGGATCAACCGAGTTTCTAAACCTTGTGTTTCTCTCCAGGAGACGACCACAAGCTGACGCCAGCCTACCTGCTGTGTCTGTGCATACAACACTCTGCCTCGACCTTCCCTCCTGGGAGCTTTGGAAAACTGCTGCTCAAGATCGTCCGGCGAATCCAGACCATCGCATGGGTCAGTTGACTGTCTGTCTGTTTGTCTGTTTGTCTGTTTGTCTGTTTGTCTGTCTCTCTGTCTCTGTGGTCTCTGATTAAGATGACCTCACGTAGAGGGAAACTGTGTCAGGTCAGGTGAAGAGGGGACAGGGTTGTATTTCACCTGGATTGTACTGTGTTACAGACACACACACACACACAATGTTCTCGGACTAGACTATGACTTGTCTTATTTGTTTTATAGCTTCTGAAAATATGCATTGGGGGCTTTCGTTGTTTTATAATTAAGGTCATTATATTCAGGTCAACAGGGCACAAGGTAATTATCAATGTGAGTCACTGTGAGCATACACGGTTTTGTAAATATGATAGTGGTCCTGTATTTCTCTCTGCAGCTAAGGTTCTCCTACGCACATCCTGAAAGTTTAATGAAGACTTAATTGCTCTCTGTGTGTGTGTGTGTGTGTGTGTGTGTGTGTGTGTGTGTGTGTGTGTGTGTGTGTGTGCCTTTCAGGAGAAGACAAAGGAGCTGGCTCAGAAGCAAGCTCAGCAGTGAGTATTGCTTTCCAACTTGTGCTAGAAAGAAAGAGCATCGTGTGTGCTCATGTACCATTTTTGTACGATGCATGTCGATGTCTACTAAACTGTGTGTGCACATATGTGCGTGTGTGTGTCCATGTAGCCAGGACCCGTCCTCCCTGTCTCTGCTCAGCATCTCAGACCTGATCCCAGACCTGCAGATCATCTTCTTCTGGATGTCCAACTCCATTGAGATCCTCTATTTTATACAGCAAAGAGCTCCAGCGTACACACACAGCATCGAGACACTGCAAGGTATACACACACACACACACACACACACACACACACACACACACACACACACACACACACACACACACACACACACACGGTCTGAATGATAGGCTTGGAAACAACCTGGCTGAAGAGTCATTACTCACAGTGACGTACACTGGACACTGATACAGATGCAACACTCCCTCTCTCCCAGTGAATATCTGTGTCTCTGTCTCTGTCATCTGTGTCCAGGGTCGAAGGAGTCCCTGCTATCTGCGACGATATCAGCCAATGAGGAGGCAATGACCATCCTGGAAGAAGTGATCATGTACACTTTCCAGCAATGTGTCTACTATATCACCAAGGTAATCCGTCACCGCGACAACGGTGTCATCTTCTTAATGATCAAGATTTTATCTCGTTTTTAAAGCCAAGTTACATGAATAATAATTCAAGCTGTGGACCTGATTGAGTTGTTACACACTCTCTCTCACACACACACACACACACACACACACACACACACACACACTCTCTCTCTCTCAATTTATGACTAGATGAGGTAAGAATATGATTAAATTAGAAGCTATTCTGCAATTTCAGATCACTTCCATCACCAAACGTATCTCTCTCTCTCTGTGTGTGTGTGTGTGTGTGTCCAGGCTCTTTATGTAGTGTTGCCAGGTTTGTTAGACTGTAATCCATTCCCGGTCGACAGCTCTGAGCCGTGCTGGAAAGGAGGTGTAGGGTTTCCTGAACCTATACGCAGGGTCCTGCAGGTAAGGACACGTATTGTTGCTGTACTGTAATTTAGGGCAGTTTCTATTTGTCACTTCACCATTTGACAGACTGACAGAAAATCAATCGGCAGCAATTCTGATAATTAATATAACTAATTATTTTAGTAATTCATGAAAGAGATTTATATATAATACTTTTCAATCTTGAGTATTTGTTGCTCTTCACACAATTAGAGAAGCCACAACTGCAAAAGCCACACAACAGAAACACAACGACAGAGAAACGTGCTGAGTTGCTTTTGCAGTTGTGTTGTGGCTCTTACAGTTGTTCTCCATTGACGTGCTTGTGTGAGACGTCTTGGCCACTGTGGAAATGGAACAAGCTGATACAAAATACAAGACAAAAGCCCAAATATGACATTGACACATGGATGTACTGTATTTATCACTGTATTTTCACAGCAGTATTTCTTTGTGTGTGCGTGCAGGTGTTACAGAATGCCCAGGAGCTTTTGCATGGTTATGAGGTCCACCCAGAGATCCAGGCTCAGATGTTTGCTTACCTCTTCTTCTTCTCCAACGTGTCTCTGTTTAACCAGCTGATGGACAAAGGTACGGGGGGAATAAAAAGCACACACACACTCACTCTCGCTTCCATTTGACCTCCCTGAGGATTTGTACAGTTGTTAGTGTGTGTGACAGAGAGAGAGAGAGAGAGAACCCGTGAGTCCTTGTGTCCTTGTCAGCAATTTGACAGAGACTAACCCGGGTTTGTCCTCAATGCCCTTCGCCTATCTGCATTCTATGTCTCCCCCTCTTCCTCCTCCTCCTCCTCCTCGCCCTCCTTCCTTCCATCTGGCCATCAGGGGGTAAGGGCGAAGAAGAGTAGACGTAGGATTGGATGGAGGGAAAGAGAGGAGAAGGGGAGGGGCGGAAAAGGGCAGAGTGAAGGGCAAAGGGCTGGAAGGCCATTCAGTTGTTGTGATGACCTTGCTAATCATCTAGTACTATGTCTAAATACAGAAAACGGTCATTTAAGGCCATATATACATCAACGTGTCTGACTCCCCGTCACTTTCAACCTCTCCACACCCGCCCTTTATATCTCCACCTACACACACACACACACACACACACACACACACACACACACACACACACACACACACACACACACACTTGTATAGAGTCATGCACACACCATATGTCTTCATTAGCCGGTGCAGACAGGAGAGATCACATGTCTGGCAAAGAGTAAGGGGGATTAATACCTTTATATTCATGCAGAGGCCATGGACCCCACCTCCTCCTCTCTCTCTTTCTCTCCCCCCCACCACCTCCTCTCTCTCTCTCTCTCTCTCTCTCGCCGTCTGGCTTTTTTATTCACTCTCTCCCGCTCCCTGTTTTTTTTTGTTTTGGTCGCCCATTGATATTTCTCTGCTAATGGTGTCCATGGTAACAGTGGGGCGAGTTTGTAGAAGGTAACGCTGATGTTTAGACCGGGCATTGACGTCTGGACAGCGTCAAGCACGTCATTTCACACCTGGTATTAAAATGCGTCATTGAATGTGCCTCCTGGGGCTGAATGAATCTCATGAGCTGTTTGTGAAGAACGATTTAAAGAAAAGTGCAGATTATTATCAGTCGGACAGCGTGTGGTCACTGAGAAGAGTCAAAATACATTTGATTCATTGTGAATCTCAGGAGGCATTCAGGACACCTCTACTAAACGCTGACCTCTGTCCAGGGTCAGACCTCCTCGGTGATCTGATCACAGATTGAAAGCTCCAAGGTCAAGTACGAATGCACCCAAGATGCTGAGGATGCATTTGAGATCCGATCAGCGAGACCACAGTCGGAGGTTATCTGGGACACATGTGGCCACGTCCTCCGAGCAGAGTGAACCTGAATGCCTCCTGGGACTGTCTACTCGGCTCACGTCCTCTGACCCGCTACAGTTTCGTAATAAACAGAAATTACTCGTACACTTTTCAGTGTTTCCCATATACTGATTTATTTGTGCCCTTCTGAAGTATCAACACCGACGGCCACATATTGATTTTCTATTCTATTTAGCCTTGCAATTGAGTAAAACCTTATTTCATTTTAGAGATGTGTGCAGTAAACTGATTGTCTCAGCATCTTGTGGCCCCACTCTCTCTCTCTCTCTCTCTCTCTCTTTCTCTCTGGCGTGCTCTGTCTCACACACACACACACACACGCATACAGACTAACAATGGACCTGTACCCATCTGTCAGTCTGACTAGCTAAGAATAATAATTTTATATGAATTCATAAAAGCGATTGAATAAGTGAAACACATGATAGAATTTGGCTGGTCTCTCTGGTTGGTGCATCCAAATCATTCGGGGGTTGACCAAGTGTAAATGTCACAATCTCTATTATTCACGAGAGAATTTGTAAAGATCATTATTTAAAATCGATCGCATTCTCTCCGATCTTCGCCGTGCAAACAGTCGTCAGTGGAAACCAGCTCGTCGTTGTCGCTCTGTTGGTTTTTACGAGTGCATGTCGGCGTCTCTGCGTTTAAAGGTGAGTGTGTTTTTGTAAACCAGCTGCTATGAAGCATTATGACACCTTTGCTAAGGGGTTAAGTGATGTCTCGTCTGTTTGCGATGCCTCACACGCAGATTACTGTATGCCTAGACATAAGCCTATTAAAGTGTGTGTGTGTGTGCATCCAAAACATATGGCAGAATATTTGAATGGTTATGTGTGAGACGTCTCAACAATGATGCTGCCAGTTTATCATCTGTCTGAAGTGTCCTGTCTAACCTTTATTAATCTGGACATCAAACTTTACTGACTTTTTATTTGGTGGTCGACCGAAATTCATCTAAAGCACCAGATGATGGCATTGATTGATCTGTTCAGTTTCATCATCACGTTTCACTCGTTCTCTTCTGATTAAATTAAGTAGAACAAAACAAACACAACATGTCTGTGAGGTAAAGAAAAAACACATTGATCACAGCTTAAAATATCGGGGGGGTTATTAATCAATGGACTCATGACCCTGTGCTGGTAATATTAGGTAAAACAATACAACACTGCTGATAAGCCAATGCATGCAACCTGCTCTCTGATTGGCTATCACCTGGCTTGTCATATGCAGATGAATGAATCAGGGTGGATGACAGAGTCGAGGGAGTCTCCTCCTCTGAGGATCAGCGTCTTTGCACCAAAACAGAGGCTGGAAAAAGAAATGTAGGGGGTCTCTGTAACCAATCAGAGAGCTTGTAAGTCCCTTCTCTTTGAGATAATAAAAAAATAGTTTGGTTGTTTGTACCAAAGCCCATCAGAGGCCTGAGCTGAGGGGGGGGGGGGGATTATAGCCCCAGTGAGGTAATGACAGCATGACAGATGCTAGATTTGGAGTAACTGCCTGCTTAACTTGTCACAAAACTTCTCCGAGCTCCTCCATGTGCTGCAGAGAAAGACCTGCTGGTGGCCGCTGCTGTTGTTTCATCGAATATCGACTTAATAAGAAATGAATGCCTCTGTTACACAGAAACACAGCATCTCTTTTAAAATGCTGAGACACGTAAGGGGAAAAGGGTGATTGTGCGTTCCATGGAACAGTCTACCGTTCAGTTCTCCCCTTCTTAAGACTAGTCTAAATGTGTGTGTGTGTGTGTAGGTCCCTCCCGGGGTTGGTTCCAGCGCTCCAAGGTGCTGCAGATCCAGGCGTGTTTGCGAATGGTCATGGAGTGGGCGAGCAGATCCAGTCTGGGACATCTGGCCGACAAATTCTTCACCAAACTCACCAGCACGGTGTCCATACTGGCCACATCCCCACAACAGCTCAAACAGGTAACACACACACGCAGACACACACAATCCTATCGAAGATTACATTGTAAGATAGGTAATCAAAATTCTTGTTGATTTCTCAGAGTAATGCATGGATCTTGACAGACTAAATTGGTATTCAAATACAAATACTAATACATACTAATACTTATATTAGTATTTATTAGTTTACTCAGCCAACAGCTACTGATGGTTATTCCCTCTCGGTCTACAGCTGAGTTGGAGAGCGTTGTCCAGTGAGCATCCGTCTCTGAAACCAGTGCAGCTGCACAGGATCCTCACCCAGTACCAGCTCACAGCAGAGATCGGCCCGGTCCCAATCTGGCAGCCCAGCAGTGAGGACGAGGCCTACATTTACAGAACAGGTACATGTATGAATGTGTAGAGTTTATGTAAAGCCCTTGTCGTATAATTTGGGCCAGTGGGTATAGACAAACCTGCTCGACCCACCAGCTGGTTAATAAATCAAAGAAAGCTCCAACATGTGTTATAACCGTAAAACTGGAGGCTCACTGCATCAAAAACATCCAAAGCTCTCAAAGCTCATAAAGAGCGATCATCAGAACAACCAGAGCTTCCCCCATCACCCCCTTTACCTTCATTCACAACTAACCAGTGAACACGTGATATAACTAATACCTCCATCACCAACACCACGTGACCAGATTACCGTAAGTAACCTAAAAAGGTGCGAAACAACAACTGTGTGTGTGCGAAAGCTGCAAAACAGAGAGTAAGAGGCTGATGGAGCAGATGAAACAATCCTGCACCAGGCTTTTAATGATGTATATATGTATTCATGAGTGAGTGTGTGTGTGTACTTGTTTTAACATCTGTGTGTGTGTGTGTGTGTTCAGTGGACCTCCTGGAGAGCTTTGAGAACCACCCTCCCATCGTGTTGCCCAGCGCCGGGTTCCGAGTGGACTTGAACAGCGAGTGTGTGGAAGACAGCATCTACAGGCAGCTGCTCTACATCCGCCACTACCTGTGGGGGCTGCGCACCAAGACGCAGCCACACGCCAACGCTCCGAGCGTGCACACGCACTCAAACGGAACCAACACGGCCGACTGGCCCGACGTCCAGGTCACAGAGACTGACGTGCACACATACACGCAGCATACTGTCAAATACACACACCTAGCGGTAATCCAGGCCATGTGCCTCAGCAGCTGTGGCTGTTGAGGAGTTCCTCATAATCCCATAAATGAAAGACAAAAAACCCTCAGACACACACACACACACACACACTCACAGAAACCTAGACATGGTTAAATCATGGTTAATCTGATTAGTCTTTAGGCTGTCTAATTAGTGGGAACGGCCGACTAGACCATAATCCTGAGTGTTACTGCACCCTCATATGTACACATATACAGAAACACACATACATTCACAGATATTGCTCAGGTGTAAATCAGTGATGGTAAATTTGTCTGTAAAATGGTCAATCAAACTCTAATTGTATCGAGCAATACAACTTTTTGTTCATAGGATCAAAAACGCTCATTCATCGATTGATTTGAATTTCTATCTTTTGTTTTGCTTCCTTTGCACCCGTGGAACTTTAAAACCTCGTTCTGGCTTCTAAAGTCTTTCTGTTCCTTCCTGACAACAGAGGGAGCTGCTGCCTCCCACCCACAACAGTCCCCGCTCCGGAGGTCCCGGGGACGAGGCGGAGACAGGAGAGGAGAGAGGACGGGACAGACCCCCGGGCCAAACACACACACACAGCCTCAGGAGGAACGGGACTATTCACCACCCACGGCCTGCAAATCCCGACCCGTCCTGCCTCTTGACCCCTCCCAACACCCCGCTGTACCCCGACGGAGGCGGGGGAGGGGTCCTCGGGCCGATCATAGGCCCCAACACTCAGACTAACGGCTGCGGCGGCAGGACAGCAGCAGAATGCAAGAAGACCAACGGGCTCATCACCAACGGACTGGAGGGTAGGCTGAAACATACAGGAAGTCCACAAAATAACAGTAACGGAAACTGGAGTGGAGCAAAAGGGCCAAATTTAAAGAATAAATTCATAATTTTAGGCCATGTGTCATTTTACATTCTCTTAATCTCATCAGTTATTTTCCTCCACTTGGCCCGAATGCCCTGACACTCAGATATGTCACTTATATTTATTTATTTGAGAGACCATAGCTCTGCTCTCCCAAATTTTAAAGCTCACTGAATAAGGTTTTTTGTTCTTTAAGGAAACACCAGGCCTGGGGGGGGGGGAGTTTACTGTGGCACTGAAACCCCCAAATGAATGAATCATAGAGGGAAACAGTGAACTTTATAACAGCTTTAATAAAGCTGTGTTTAATGTTAATGAGTCGCGTCGTGGCCAGCACCCATGCATCCCTACACAGTATATTATCAGTACATTATCCAGTTTACAGGGCGCTTAAACTTAACAGCACATTCTATCATATATAGAGATAGTGTAACGGTCAATTTCCCACTGGTTCTGTGGCTCTGTTTGTATCTCAGCGATTTGCAAAGACAACAGGACAAACATTACAGATATATGATAATAACAGTCATTGGTATTTCTAATTCACCTGAAGCTACATTCATCAATACCATGTTTATGAAATGGAGTAATTTAAATCACCTACTCTGCACCGACAAAGCTTTGTAGCCTCTGTGAGCTAATTCTCAAAGATTCACATCCTCTGTTTGATTCAGTCAGACTCAGAGACTGTAAATAAAGATGGACGACACATCTCCAGTTCCTCTCACGGTCCAGAGTGACGAGTCACTGTTGATCACGATGATTCACCTCGATTTTAAGGCATTAAATAATAAATTAAAACCAAACATACTGGGAAATTAACCCTTTTCGTTCATCAGTGTGAAGAGAACTACCTGAAATGACAGAAACCATCTTTCAGAAACATTTATTAGACTTTTTCGTTCCATCCACCAACACGGAGGAGACAGGATTTATGACCTATACTGCAACCAGCCACCAGGCGGAGATTAAGATGCTTTTGGCTTCTTTTTTTGGGGAGATGACAAGTCGTCCATCTTTATATGCGCTCTACGGTCAGAATACTCTTGATCAGTGTTGTTTTTCACTAGACGGGCTGATTTACACACTTTTCTCTGTCTGCTGAGAATCAAATGTCACAAAATCAAACTCACCAACTCAAGAATAAGGTTGAAAATGCATGAAAGACCTTTCCCCCCCCCCCCCCAACCGGGGCAAGAATGAAAGCTAATTATCGACTATCGCGTCCAGAGATACGATACAATTAGAAAAGTTATTCAGTTTGTTGTATGTGTAATTAATGAGCCGACTGTTTCTAACCTGTTAGCTACAACCACATCATAATATGATCAAACACTATCTGAGTTTTGTGCCACTCTGCTTGCTTTGGAGTTCTTCTGTCCCCTAGTGGCCACAAAGTAAATGCAGTTTTAGTGCCTGTCCCAGAGACATCTCACCTGTGTCGTTTCCTCCAGTGTAGTGAGTGTGACATCGTGTGTGTGTGTGTCGGGCAAACTCTGCAGCTGCACCTCTGCATGCGTCTCAGTATCTGTGTGTGTCTCCTCTGCACAGCGAGACCTCTTTTGTCTGTCCGACCCCATAGCAAGACCCTGTGTGTGTGTGTTTGTGTGTGTCTTTGTGGATGTGGGTGTCCGTGTCCTCTGCAGGGTGTATTAGTGGGTGTGAGTTTCCTTTCCCTGTATCCTCCCCTGGCGTCCCTCCCCTCCCTGATGACTTGTGTGTGGTGTTTGTAGTGGAACTGGACAAGGGACCGTACGGACTGGGCATGGGACTCATAGACGGCCTGGTGAGTAGCCCGAGCTTCATCAGAGACTCCGTCTGTTTGTGATTCACTGTTTCAACTCCACTGGTATTAAGAAAATCACACACAGTTCATTTATTTATCCTCAACTGATCATTATTATTACCTGCCATCTGTATTTGTTGGTTTCTTTCCTTTGACTGTTGCAGGATTATAGGATCATTTTTGTCTATAAATATAAATAAATAATAAAAATAAACAATCTTGACACATACCACATCCTTCCATAATCCATGTTCAGTAGTTTTCCATAATCTAGTAAACAAATGCAGATGAAAACACAACATCCTTGCCAGAGGAATATACTGTACGTGCACATTTAAGTTTCAAGTTCAAATGAAAATGGTATAAAAAAATGGTATGTGACTATAATATTAACATATACTTTTATTCTACTTTACCCATTTATTAAAAAGTGTCTTTAGTGCTGAAACAGTTAGCTGGTGGACACAGGTTCTTCTTAATAACCATGTTTGAGGTTCTGCTGGCTGATGAGAAACAGATATCTTCCACCGCTGTGGTAGATATTGATTTTCCGTTTCCACGCTAACACTCCTGCAGCACACTCCTCTCAACGCTCCAGGCATTTACATCCGGACCCTGATCCCCGACGGGCCGGCTGCCTCCGACGGCCGCCTGAGGATCGGGGACCGCATCCTGGCTGTGAACGGCACCAGTCTGATCGGCGCAGACTACCAGAGGTATACAGAGGATGTTCCCGTGGTGGCTGTTTGTGGAGATTAATGAAACTATATTAGATTATGATTCAGTTAACTTCGCCCTCCACCATCAGCCTCTCCAATTGATTACTGTGATTGATCGGTGCCAGCCCAGACTGTGACACTCCTCCGTCTGTGCTCTTGTCTCTGCTGAGTTTCGTGTAACCGGACTCTGGTTTTTCTTCCGTCTGCTTCCTCCCACGTGCAGCGCCGTGGATCTGATTCGTCTGGGGGGAGGTCGACTGCGCTTCCTGGTCGCCAAGTCTGACCCCGAGGTTTCGGATAAGATCAGTGCCTCCTCCTGCTGACCGCCTCCACGGCGCAGCCAAGAAACGCACACGGCCCACAGGTAGGACGGTGAGGGGTGCAGAGGGGTGTGTGCCGCATGAAATATGGAGGCAAAACCTCACGTCAGCACAAAGCCAATTCAAAGTGGAGGCAACAGCTGCCAGACCTGCCCCCCCCACCACGCTGACTCCTCCTCTGTAACCCACGGCGACATCCCACCGGCGTGCTGCGAGGTGGGCGGGGTCTAACGAGCCAGTCAGAAGTCTGACGTGGTTTCAAAGCACAGTAGATTGATGGGTTTTTAAGTTCTCGTCAGTCGGAGCATGTGTGCACGCTGGACTTTTCCCCCCCGCCTGTATTTTAGAATAATTTGTATTAGTGATGCAGGCATTAATTAGCATGACGAACCCAGCTCTCGGGACAAAGAGCGTCTGATGGACGTGAACTGAGGACACGGAGACGACCTCGATGTCTTACACGGAATGTTTATTATACCTTTTTGCTGGTGAAGCCTCCAACACATGATCCCTGAAAGCTCCACGGACTCAAACCATCGTGTATGAATGTCGACTCCTGCTGGAGAAGCGGACGAGGAGGCAAAGCTCTCGAGTGTGAAGACGACCGACGCAGCTCCCCTCTCGCACGTTTGACCCCATCGTTGAACTTTTAAGGAAGACCTCCAGGGGGCGTTGTTTATTAAATCACTGGATCGTCGAGGCGTCAAAGTTTCACTCCAGAGTCTCTGATGCACAATCCCTCTGTGTATAAACCCTCATGTTACTGCGAATATAAGCTGCTGTATGTGTCTGGTTCGGAGAGGTGTAAATAACTGTTTGTACATATTTAACACTTACAGGGACAAAAGAGAAACTGCATTAACTGGAAAGAGAGAAACAGAAAATGGGTCGTGTAATGTTTTTCAAATATTTAATTCTGAAACCATGTTAATTTATTTTGATTCCATTTAATAGAAATATGGGATGTGTGCTGTAGAACTGCAAACTCACGTCAAGAAATCAAATCTTCATTCTAGTGATGAACGGCAGATTTCAGTCCAATAGAGTTTCAAGGTGTCCGTCAGTGACTTTTTAACAATTAAATCCTTCAGCAGCAAAATTGAGTCCTGGTCACTCTGAGTAATCAACTGACCAGACTTTTTTTTCATGTAAAATAGATCCAATGAAGACAAAACAAATCCCAAAACCAGGAGATTCAATTTGATTCACAGTGTCAACAAAGAAAAGTGAAGAAGTCTCCACATGAACGCTGAACATTTGCCATTTTTACTCGACTTGACGGATTCATTGATTAGTTACTAATTTCAGGACTAAAGTTGACATGGGTGTTGTTATTGTTGCACTCGTCTTTTTTTAAAAACGTTTTAATTACTAAATTACTTCACATGTTTCTTCTCTTCCATCAGTTTTGTTTCAATCTAAATCTTTTGATTTGGTTCCATTTTCAAGGTTTGACCTCCCGTGTGTTTATTCTTCTCTGGTCGTTATTTATACTGGTTAATGATGGTACTTAATAAATAAAGACTGTTGGACGACTGAACTTTTCTCTTTTCGAAACACGTGGGACCAAATCTGAGTCCACGAAACAAACGAGAAATCACAGCGAGACATTTACGTCAAAGAGGAATTTTAATTTGTGCTAAACATTTTTAACAAATCACAAAAACAGGAACATTTAAAAATACATATACTTCTCTATTTTCCAGAATGTTTGCGTATTGATGACAGCTGTTTCTTTTTCTTTTTTAATATATATATAGCAAAATATTTCTTTTTTTTTCCAAAATGAGAAAAAATACCTTCTAGATAAGCTTTGTCATTTAGCAGATAGAGCAGCATACAATCATTACGCATCTTTTTTGTTTGTCTTTTCTTTTCTAATGTGCAACAACAATCACTGAAATCTTTGTGCCTGATTACCAGCTGAACACGAGAGGCCTCTGTGAGGACATTCGGAGGGAAGCTAAAGGCAGAGTGAGAACGAGAGAATGGAGAGAGATGGGGAGTGAGTGGGTGGGTGAGTGGGTGGTGGGGGGGTGAGAGAAAGTGCTGATGAATGTCTTATTAGAGCCATGTCTGTGACAGGAACTGCCAACAGCTCGATGCCTCTGTAGACTGAAAAGATGGAGACTGCTCGCTGAGGACAAGGGGAGAGGTTACGAGTATTAGGGCCACTTAAAGGGTAAAAAAAAAACCCCAAAAAGAATCTGAAATTTTGAGAATAAAGTTGTAATATTATGAGAATTACGTCACGGGAATAAGTCGTAACAATGAGGGAAAAACAGGCACAATTATACGAGAATGAAGTTGTAAATTTAGGAGAATGAAGTAACATTCTGAGGAAGAAAGTCAAACTCTTGCAGCATCTTGTTAGATTATACTTTGCAAGTTTCATAAATAACATTATACTTACGCTTTGGGCTCATCTGCTCATTATCAGGACTTTGAAATGTTTGTACCTAAGTCTACTCTGAAGAAGGAATCACACGGACTTGGGAGATAATTGTCTCTTTTGTGGAGGAGGAAATGTTTGCGTGAGATTGCATCAAGATTCTGGATCCAGGGGAGAAACTCCAGCTGCTCATTTCCTTAAAAACATGGTTTTATTTAAACTCTCACAATACGACTCCTCGTTGAATTACGACTTTCTTCTCATGTACAACTTTTCTTGTCAGAATCTCAGAATTTGTTTTTTTTTTCCAAAATGGCCCTAATACCAAAGAGAGGTAGATTTGGGAGAAAGAGAGAAAAAGAAACAGCGGAACTTGAAAGTAGAAAAGAGCTCAGGTCAAAAGGAGGCTGTGAAATGTACCATAAAGAAAGAATAACAACAGACAAGAAAAACAGATGAAAATGTTTTGTCCACATTTGTTGGTCCCGCCCGTCCCCTGATAAAAAAAAAAAAGGAATCCCAAAGTCTGCCAAAGCAACGTTAACTGTCACCGTTGTAGTGTTGCTGATCGTGTACTGTTAAAGAAGCGCCGTGTTAATCTAAGAAAAAAAAAAAGAGGTAAAGCTTTCTCTAAAGGTTAAAATAAAATGACGAGAAAAATGAAAAATGTAGAAATATTTAAGGCTTTAAGGATTATTACAATAATGCTTTGCTGTGCCGAGACAGAACAGTAGGCACGCGCCGTTTCATTTGTCCTTTCACCACTACTGAAACAAGAAAAGAAATTAAAACAACAATCAGTTTGTCTACATTAGGTTAGCTCCACTTCAATCAGCTCCAAATAGTTGCCTCTCTTTCTTTTTTTTGTGTATATATACACATATATATATATATATATATATATATTTTATGTTTTTTGCTCGTTCCTGCTGTGACCTGCCGAGTCGCCCAGATCACGTCGAATCTGGTGAACCGCTCAAGTCCTGGTTTGTTATTCCTGGTTTTCCTCCATCTCCTCTTGAAAAGAAAAAAAAACGACACCACTCTCTCTCTCTCTCTCTCTCTCTCTCTCTCTCTCTCTTTGTGCTTTACAGAGAAGACGAAGGGAGGAGACGCCTCATGGTCTGGTCTTGGCTTTAATATTAACATTTTCTCTTTTCTGACAAGAGACGACCAGTTGGGATTTCTCCTTTTTTCCAAGAGTACGATCATATTCTTTATGGCCTCCCAAGCCCAATCAACCTGGTCTGCGGTTACCTTCTCTATCCACATCTGCGTTAAGATATGTCAACTCCAATCGTCACAGTTTCTTCTGTAAATACAGGCCGGGGGGGGGGGGGGGGGAATCTCCGAACACGTTCCCTGCTTTGGAATCAGGCAGCGGCTCTGATCAGACGTGCAGGAGAGCTGAGTTCTTTGGCCTGAGAGCGATAATAACCGACGGATCTGATCCATCAACAAGAATAAAGGTCGTATCGGAGATATCCTCCAACATTCACATAAGTGGAAGTAGTGCTAAAATGATTTTTACTATGCATAATGCTCTCATACGATTAAAGTCCTGACTTGTTTGTGAATGGTGGATTACATTATAAAAGAGTGTAAAGCTGAAAAAGCCCTGAAATATCCGCTTACTTTCAAATTGAGAATGTATGTGAAGGTTTTCCATCTACTGTCGAACAGCGCATGTTCCTTACAATTGAATTCCCTTCGGTGGAGAGAGGCTGCGTGTACATTTTTTGGCCATGTCGGCTGCAGTCATATCATATGTAGTATAAAAGGTGAAACGTTAGGAGAGGCTGTCCACTGGGTACCTGGTAAGGACGCCTGCGTTTTACTTCCTAGGGTCGTGGGTTTGCGATGTCATGGCAACGATGACGGGCTGCTGGGCAGACGTGACTTGATGCTGCACAGATTCGGTTCCGCCGTCGCCCTCCATCTTCAGCCGCTTGGCCTGGGGAGCGCCCGGCTGCTCGGCTAAAGTGTCCGCGCTGGGCTGTCGGCTCAGCAGCACTGGGGGGGAGCTGGAGGCCTGAGCGGCCAAGATCTGGAGAGGACTACTGAGCCCTGGGAGGGAAATGAAGAGAGAGAGCGAGTGTTAACGGAGAGCAGAGGCAGTGAGGTTACAGATATTTCATGTTATTATGAGTGTAAAATGAGTGTTTGGGATCACGGCGCCGAGGAGGTCATGTTTTCATTGCTGTCCGTCTGTTAGCAGAATCACACAAACGCTACAAATCTGATTTTGATGAAACTGGATGGAAGGATGCGTTATGAGCCAACAAAGAATCCATTACGTTTGGAGCAGATCCAGTAAAAGACGCGGCTCCAGGGATTTTTTCATCCCACTTTCTTCAACATTGCGCTTTGACATTCTTATGAATTTCTTACGAAACTACAAACGTCACTCGGTGCCGAGTTTAGCTCCAGCAAGGGCCAACAGCCCCCTTCAGACACCACTCTTAAATTCACTAGATCCAGATTGTCACAACCCACCCCTCAACCGAAGTTCATGGAAATGCATGGAGTAGTTTTTGCGTCATGCTGCTAACTAACGAACTAGAAAACCTAAAGGAGGTAATAAGGCAGAGATCTTTCATTTAAAAAGTATTAAGGGGGCTGATATCTGAGCGTTTGAGCAGGTAATTGAATTTAAGGAGACTGTTGAGGCCTTGGCGGACGTATGAGCTCTACTAGTTATGAAACTATAGTGGGACCAATTAGACCGAGTGTGTGTAAGGTAATTAATGGGAAACATTGTGTTTGACTCCGTTCACAGCAGCACTGCAGGTGTGTGATGTGTGAATCCTCCTGTTCTATGGATTATGCTGCTATTTACACAAATAAATAAAACAACCTTCGTATAAAACAATGTTGAATTGGTATTTTCTAACGCGTCTCATCCATTCCAAGCATAATATTCATGTTGGTTAGCGAGTTATCGGTTATTGGTCAGAAAAAAGAACCTATTCTCAACAGTCCTGTAATAAAACCTGCCTTTATAAAATGTATAACGCTCAGTTTTGGGTGGAAGGAGTTTTAGAGAAGTACTGATAAGGTCATTTAGTTTATTTGTTTTACATTATACAGAAACACAAGCTCTGTATATTACAGCAGTTTACTTCTCCCCATTTATAGCAGTGATAGATAATAATAATAGACACTGTCTGTATAATGCAATAAAGTTAGACAGCATCACAAAATACAGCCTCCATAACGAGCATATCGATGAATCAGCTCCTACATATTATCTGTTTCTATAACTAATGTTATTTCAGCTCAAACTGAGGATAATAGTCTTCATGGAGGGAGGATTTATTGCAGAGCTCTTTTATTAGACCACATTAGCTGAAGTAATTTATACTTAATAAACTGGCGACTGAGCATATACGGTTAAATCTCCTGTATGTAAAGAATCACTTGTGCGCAGGACACTGGTTTTTATCCCCATCTCAACAGGCAGTAACAACCTATCTTCATCATTGTGAAGGGTCAGTGTGTATCTCACCAGATGCATTAGCAAGGCTGGTTGCTGTGGCTACAGCAGCAGTGGTGTGTTTGCCATTCTGAGTAACAGCCCGAACAGGAAGTTGATGTAGACCTGGAGCCAGGATCCGTCCATGTCCATCTCCACCCTGCACGGCACTGTCCACGGTCTGGATCACCCGCTCTCTGTTCATCTGGGCTTCTGAGGGGGAAAAGCATTTTAAAAAGGTTCAAATATGTAAACAATAAAATCTGCTACTAAAAAGGTTCCAGTCCTAAAACAAAGCTCACCCATTCAGAAGAACTCATAATATGCACATCTTATTTATAAGTACTGTCTCTGTGGATTTCTTCAAACTCATTGATTGAAATAATCGTGATATTGATTTGAAGTCCTATCACACAGCCCAACTCTCATTGTCCCTCCCTATTTTAATAAAGGTTAAAATAATGATAATGCAAACACACGTGTTCAATTACACGAGTAACATTCAAACACAAGAGTATGAAGTATCCCTGTGTCCCATAATAAGTGAATATGTGTCAATTACTATTATATTAAAATGACAGACATGTGGTCAAATATCAGTTCTGTCGTTTAACAGAGATCAAGGAAATAATTATCCTGAACATTTTAACGTTTTCAAAAAATGTTAAAGCTTTAAAAACAGGAGTTTGGACCCAATATAACTTGCAGGAGCAAACAGAAATAACAAATACTATAGAATGTGCAAAACAGTTACGCAACACTATCCCCAATGCACGTGGAGATGAGAACACTAATGTAAATATAGTTTGTCACATAATACAGAAGGTCTCTCCTGAAGAGACTCGCATACCTCTGAGCTCACCCTCTGCTCCTCCACCAGAGGGGGCACTGTAACCGTTCGCAGGGTTGGAAAGCGGATGGGCACTGGTGACCAACCGCATCATGGTGACAGACGGCTGAGGGACGCTCTGGAGCAAGTGGATGGGCTGACCGCCGCCACCTGGAACCAAAGCAAGGGTCTTTCCTGCTCCTGTGGACAGGAGTGTCGGGTGGGAGGGCGCTGCCATGATGACCGCCTGAGTGTGGACAGGAGATCCTGCAGAGACACACCCAAATGACAATGTCACCTGATTCATGGAGCATGTGAAAACCTTTGTGTGTTTGTGTTGTCTTTGAATGTGTTTTGTGTTTATAGGGCCTGTGTGCATGTTCACCTGGAGCGCTCTGGGAGTACCTGTACTCAGGTACAGATGCCAGTTTGTTAGCCAGCTGTTCGTGGTGGTCGTGGGGGATAGGAGAGCCCTCCCTGCTCATACACTCAGGAGTCTGGAGTCCACTGGATGGAGGAGAGAGAAGCCCCTGGTGCGTCGGGGAGGCAGGGGCACTCCTGAAAAACAGAATGAAGGGATTCAGATTAAAATAGTAAGAGACTCCAATTAACATACGGAGCTCCTCCACTGTCAGAAGCTACTGCTGAACAGTTGAACCTAGAAATTAGACTTACTTTGTTCTATCCAATCAAATGATAGCCAGGATCAGAAGCAGAGAAACAGGAAGAAGAGTTAACCAAGTCAAAACCGAAGGGACAGAGTCTGACAGTCGCTCGTGTGTGTTTGTGCAGAAACACCCATGCACAGTCCCCACTCACCGAGAAGAGAGAGGTCCAAATGGCGTCCTAAAGCAGGCCACCCCCCTTTGCCGTCTTTTCCTGAAGGCTTGCTCCACCAACTTGCTCTCGGAGGCGGAATCCACGCGCCAGAAACTGCCTTTCCCAGGCTCGTCCTGAGAGCGGGCCACTTTCAGGAAGTAGCGGTTGAGTGACAGGTTGTGTCTGATTGAGTTCTGGACGGAGGCAAAACATAAAGAGTATTATGTCAGTGGACACACAGACACGCATCTAATTTAAAGGAAACTAAGCGAGAAGAAAGTCTCCTGAGTGATTTCTTTCCTTGTTCATGAAATACGACAAAACCTATTTTTCTATTTCAGTTTTTATCATTTACAGTCAAGGAAATGAACACAATATATACATACTGTATACATATCACTACACATCAGATATTATACTGTAACAGAGCTGGGTGATGTGGCCAAAAACTATATCATGTAATAATTGTTTGAATTATGTGATAATCATAATAAATATCACATTATTTATTTTAAGCTTAAACGCTGATTTTTGCTCCTGATGTTTGATTCTTTATTTTACAGAGAATGACAAAGACTTCATAAACATGGAAACATTTAATAAACCTGAGGTAGATCAATTATGAGCAAGATATCAATATATATTGGACTTTTTTTATTGCTATTGATGACAATTAGATTGCGATAATAATCAATATTGTTTTATTGACCAGTGATATTTGCGGTGTAAGTACCTACCTGCCAGCCCTTGTCTGCAGTGCGGTAGTAGGGGTAGTGTTTAGTGATGTGGGCGTAGATGCCACTAAGAGTCAACTGTTTGTCCGGTGCTGAGGAGATGGCCTGGACGATCAGCTGTGCGTAGGAATACGGGGGTTTGGACTCATCCTGGACAAACGAGACACGAGAATTAACAAATGTTGCAAAAGAATGTGGTTTAAAGGCTGAAGATGAAGAGGTTATTTATCAGAAACAAATCGACTTCACTGAAGATTCACCTTGGGGCTGTCTCCACCTGCCGATTCCCCCCGCTGCTCACTTCCCCCACCTCGCAGCTCAGCGAGGCTCCGTCTCTCAGAAACGGCCTTGGCAGCATATTCAGCTGCTAACTGGAGGTCAGAGGTCACGTTGCGTCCATAGCGATACCCCGATGACCCTGCTCCACGTGGACTGACTGGACAGGAGTTAGAAACACTGGAAAAGAGAAGAGACCAAGTTAGTGACTCCAATTCTGAAAACTGTCTCCACTGTCTTTGAGAGTAAACCCTCCTGGAATCATGAATAAATCATGAGAAAATCATTTTTAAAAAAAAATGAATTAGAGGAAAAGAAGGAGCCAGTAAAGCTTTATATGAAATTCCACTTTTTAATTTAAACAATTCATTAAATACTGTATGAAAAAAAGAATCTACTCTGAAATTATAAAAACACGTATTAAACTTTTCAGAGAATATTAATAGAACTGCAAGGAAAACACAATTGTTATTTGAATGTAATATGTCAAAACATCCAGTAGAATATAAAACAATTATAAATAAATATGGAATCTAATCTAAAATATAAGTGATGAATGTAGTTGAAAAAAAAAAAAATACATACACCAAAAGCTAAATTTGGAAAAATTATTAAATCTCAGATCCACTGTGTTTTAAACACAAAGCAATCGTAAAATACACAACAATGATCGCAAATACTGAAAAGCGTGTGAATCATTAACTCAGGTTTTTATCTGTTGCTGTCGAGAGACGGAACACAGGGAAAACCCTGTAACTTATTATACAACATACACCTGCTTCTGTTAGTTGAGTAAACAGCGGTTTCTGAGAGAGTCAGTGTGCTTTGATTTGCCTTTGGCAACAGAGAAGCTCGAAAACAGAGAGACAGTAACACACACACGGGGGGGGGGTTGTAGTTTTGGCCGGCGAAACGAGGCTACGGGCTCCGTTGTTGAAATGGCTACGTAGTCTCAACGCTGCAAAGTGAATGAAGACAAACACGATGCTCTGGGTTTTCTTTGGAATAAAACCATAATTGCATCTGTACCTCTACACACAAAAGTTATGTGTGGCCCTGATAGGGAGCAAGTCTCTTTCATTTCTCTTTCAACCTCCTCCGCCTGTGAACAGGGGCCTGAACTACAAGTGACTGACAGGGAGGGGGGGGGGGATGTTGTGTATTGTTCTGTTAAGTCCCCAAACAGGAAAAGTGACTCCTACCACCCTGTGAGGAGACACTGTTTGTGTTTTAGGTTGCAACACGTGCTGTTGCGCAATCCTCTTCCAGTGTTTGTATTGTACGCGAGTATTGTACATAAGGAAGGTGACACAACAACCTACAGTGAGAGTGACTGAGATGTACGAGCAAGCGTCTTCACTCTGTGTGTGTGTATGTGTGTGTGCGCGTCCACGTGTGAGAGAACAGGAGCTGCGGGCTGAGTGGGAGGGGTAGGGGGCTCTGAAAAGGAAACCACGAATGGACGGAAAAAGGGCCCGCAGGCAAAACAATCTGCCCGACAGCCAATCACGCGCCTCAAAGCTGCAGCCATCCCATATAAGGCATGCACACACGGGCCGACAGTGGTGGGGATTTGAGCTGCAAGTACGCACACGCGCCACCAGAGGCTGCACTCAGCAGCGCTGCACTCTCTCGCCCCACATGCTGTATGCGCTGTACATTTATAGAGCTGTGATTTTCAAACATGTGCCACCACAGCTGCTTCGAGTGCAGATTTCCATCTCCACAGACGCGCTTGCAGGAGCTGCTGCTGAACTCGCACTCGACCACAACACATACTTTCCTTCAACGAGAAACGAAACCCCACTCGCGTTACTGGGAAGCCGTCACAGACGACTACGTGAACATGCACAGACCCGACATGATTCGACAGTTACCAATACAAATAATCTGAGGAGGCTAAAGCACTTGTCATATGATGTGCCAAGACAAACAGTCACAAAGAGGCGGTTACGTAACACTGTTTCCAGTTCAGTGTAATTGGTACAATAAGTGCAACAGACGCATGTTCATTCACAAACTGTCGAGTTTACCATCTTATTAAAATTTAAAATGGATCTAATCTTTCTCTAAATGATTTCGATTTAATTAAACAATTATCTTCTGCTTATTGGCATTTATTATTTATACATGTTGCAGAATAATATGTTATTTATTGGAATTTAGTTACATTTTTATTTAGTTATTAACCCATGGTGCTTGTGATTTCAGTTTTATGCTGTGTTTGCATCTATCAAGGTGCACGTGTTGGTGTTCGAATCTGTGTGTGTCTGTGTGTTTCCCCTCACCTGATGGTGCCGGTGGGCGACGGCAACGGCGATCCAAACGCCCTGATGTGGTCTTCATGCTGCTGCAACGTGGGAATGGTGATTTTCAGAGGGGAAATGTGGGGCAGAAGCGGACGAGGGGGAGGAGAGGGGTGCTCTCTCTCCCGGTGATCCTCGGCCTCCAGGAGTGACATAAACTGGATTTTGATGACCGTACTGGGAAAACGAAACACACACCTGGAGAGCGGGACAGCAGGAGAGACAGATGGTGGAGGGCAACGGGACGGAGGATGAGAGGAAATGGAGAAAAGTTTGGATTAGTACAATTATGTGGCTAAATCTTTTTCTCATATCAAGATCACAGTTAATTTAATTGTACATACGCAACTGCATCGTTTTTCGTCCTCTCTTAGAACTCATCTGTGCTCAGGTAGAGAAGGATTCAACATCTAAACATCAAAACGCACAGGCCTTGCTTTTCTCTTCTATTTGTGGAACTGGACAACAACCCCAATAAAAGAAAATCGTCCATGTTGGTTCAGAGCCAAGTAAAAAATGTTCCACCTGTAGGAAGCATTGTGTAAATAGTTGCTGCCTTTCTTTAGTCGTTCTGTTGCATATATTAATTGTTGTCATGACACCAATACCAGCATCGGAAACGCCTCCAATACTGACGGAAATGCCGGGTTGGACATTATCGAGTTACGCAAATCTGTGTACAGATCTGATGCCACATCCAACCAACTGCTATCCCCGCCCCCCCCCCCCCCCTGAAATCAAAGTGGTTTTCAGTAGCCAGAGCTCACTAACGTGTCAGCAATTTGTCAATATTTCACCCTGTAAAGTCCAAAAATAAAACAGCAAAGTGTATCATGTAAAAAACACTTTTTATGAACTGTGGCTGCTAGTTAAAAGGAAGAAGTTGTGTATTCCTAGATTTATTTATTCGTGTTCTTTTTCAGTTATGCCTGAAAGTGTCCATTCTTTGTTTGTCCTGTGTTTTTCAAAGGGTCTAACCTCAGCTAGGCCGAACAACGACAGCAGTCATCACTTTCATACAGCGCTTGTAGCATAAAATACATTATACAAGTTGTTTTTTAAATGTACTTGTATCAGATTGGTATCATCTCTATCTTGTTATTGAGGTTTGTGTATGATGTGTAGTTGACCTGCCCAACTATAATGATGGTGTCTTGTAAGGCGAAACAGAATCCCTGCTAATTGAAGGGGTGCTGAGCTGCAGCGAATGTCAGGCCTCCAAATAAAGAGAAGCAAATTAGTGAATACCGTCACAGGGCCGCAAAAGTGTTGCAAGCAGTTGCAGACGGTTACACCAGTCGGTGATAAGAATATGGAAGAATTGCCTCTGCCAATCGAGCACTGGATCCATGAACACACTGCTCACAGCTGCCTCTGCCTACAGCCGGCCATCCCCACAAACTGAATGCCCGCACAGAGGTAGGAGAAAGAGGCCTGTGGCTGTAGGTTCTTACGCTGAGATGAAAGAGACTGTGCATAGAACAACTCTATCAGGCCCAGCTGCAGCAAAGAGAAAGCCACTGTTAAAAGAAATCACATGACATTACGATGAATGTTGACTGGAAGGCTCAAGGGAGACTCGGAAACAAAGTAGTAGAAAGTTCAGCGGTCTGAGCGGACCACAATTAAGCTTCTTGGCATTCATACTGAATAGTGCACAACTGCAACATCACACAAAACACATCCACCATGGTGGTGGGAGCATCGATCTGCTGCAGCCAAGTTAGAGTCCATGCCTCAGTCCAATCCAGACCTGAAAACTAGCATGTCACTCAGAAAGTGCATACCTCTGCCAACAGCCTCAGTCTTATGAAACCAGAATTTAATTCAATAGACTTTTATTTGGATCTGCACTAAATTACAAAACACTCACAGATATCAGTCCCTTAAATATGCCAGATTTTTCCATTAAGAACCATCAATGATTCTAGTATTACAAAAAATTGCCCCATCTCGCATGTTAAAGAAAGTGAAACACTCCTTGATCCAAACCAAAATGTAACGGCTTCTTCCCTGACTCACATCCTTTGACCACATTTCATAGTTGTCCGTTCAGTAGTTAGGAAACTAACTGACAAACAAACTAATGCAGATAAAAACACAACCTCCTTGGTGGAGGAAATCACTGCTCAGTCTGGGGAACCAGAGAAACTTGTCAAATTAGGAATTTAGCTCAGAAAACTGTGAGCTCTAGATAAATCACAATAAAACATACAACAAAAAGATTCAAAGCTATTCAAACTATTGTGTGCTTATACGTGTACCCAACTTAGATTAACCTGTAGAAATAGAGCTTTGCTTTGACAGCTGACTTAATTAAACCAAAGTGATTAGCACTGAGGGGAAGATCCATGGGGTGGGAGCAGGGGGGCACTGGCCCCAGCTGAAACCCAGCTGTCCCCTGAAGTGACCCTGTCCTGTCAGAAGTTTTAAAAAGGGTCACTTACTAACAATACCATCAATGAACATGCTTAAAAAAATGTATGTTTTTAGGATAAGCGCACAAAGTGCTCGACCAAGGAACAATTGTTAAAACACATTGAAGGATGTGCGACTCAAATTTGTCATTTACACCAAGTGTTTTTTAGCCTAAATGGTCGTTAAACATGACGTAGCGATGCTGGCGGAAGTAGCGTTGCTAGCGAGCACCCCCTTTAGGCGAGACCTTGTGTACAGTGTGTGGTGATGGTGTGGACGCGGCTCCAGAGGACAACAGAGGACATTTAGGCTAAAAACATGGTGTAAATGACACCACAGGAGCAATATGGAGGCTTGTTATGGTTTATTTTACGTTTAAAGAAGTGGTCCCGTCCCCCCCACTTACTTTAATTGTATTGGATTTGGCTGCAACGTTGTTTACACCTGAAGCTCTAAAAGTGTTCACTTCACTTCACCCCCCCCCCCCCCCCCCTCGCCACAGCAGTGAGTGGAGTGAATTGTGATTTTTTTTTTTGGGTGAACTAACCCTTTAACTAAATCATTGTAGAGGTAGCCCTGTGGTGCCGAGCCGGGCTGCGGGGCCACAGCAACACAAGCCAACATGGCCGAGGTGGAGTCTGTGGCCTCTGTGTGTGGAAGTCTTGTGTTTACTCCATGTGCGTCTGCAACGAGGATGTCAGTCACACTTCCTGTTCAACGTACGACACACCTCCCAAAACAGTCCTGACAGCCAATCAGAGCGGAGACAGACACAGCCACCCTACCTCCAGCCTCTCTCTCTCTCCCCCCCACTGCAGCACCCCACCACCCCCCCAGTGACTGACTCCACTCACCGCCGCAACTTTCAGTTTCTGCCGCAGAGGAACCAGCGAGCAGGACAACCAAGGTTTAACCTTGGCAGCGGTGCAACGACAGTAAAGCTCGAAAAGATCCGTTCAACTCCGCACAGGTTCAACCTCAATACAATAAAAAACAAACAGACATTTGAAATTCGAATATACAAACAAAAGGAGCGCACCTCGACCCACAACACCAGTGAGCTCCAGTGTCAGGGGTGCGTTTGTTTACACTAAGAGTTTACGTGACTGCCCCGCTGACTAAACAACTAGCTAGCTAACTGTACACACACACACACACACACACACACCACTTCTAACAGCAGCCAAAACACATTCATATGAGGGAAAGTGTATTAGAATAGAAGCAGATTATAAAATGGTGTTTAAAAAATAACGTATCCGAGCGAAGCAAAAGGCAACTTTTAATACATGTGCTAGCTGCGGTTGTAGCTAGGCCAGACTGAGCTAAGTTTGCTAGCAGCTAAAACTAGCTAGGTTAATTCCAAAAAGATTAAAAGGCCTCAGTTTAAAAATCAGTATCTTCTCACGAGTCACAGTGAATCACAGGATGGACGCTTGACTTGGAAAGTTGCGGCTTAACTGATCGAACCGACGTTAAAAGTGCGTTTTACACGAATCTACCCACCAAACTGGTTCTAATCGGGGGTGTCGCGACAAACTTTGTGTCCCCGGTAGAACGCGTCTCCCGTTTCAACATGGATGTCGTTCAACAGCAACATTTAAAAAAATAGCTAAAGTGTCCACAGCAACGGCAGAAGTTTTACATGTCCGCTGGACAGTGGAGGTTCTACGGGTTCATTCAGCCGCGTTGGGCCGGGGGAGGCGGTGGAAGATGGGATGTAAATCTATCATAACACCGAACAACGCTGTCAGTAGCAGTAAAGTTGGGGAAGGAGCTAACGTGTTGCCGTCATGAAGCAGCCCCCCTGACCGCACTCACTCTCTGGGCAGCGGCAGCGGCGGCGCCCCTCTCCGCTGGAACACCCCGTCAACGAACACGCCGTTCTTGCCCAGGCACCGCAGGGAGAAGCCGCCCGCCTCGTCGTGGGTGATCTGCAGGTGTCGCCGCGAGATGAAGCTCGAGTGGCCCATGTTGATGTCCACGGAGCCGTGGGACGAGTTCCGGCCTATGGTGACCGTCCTCTGGCGCATGACGAACTCAAAGTCCCGGCCCTCCAGCCTGGCGAGGGCCCGTGCCGGCGGAGCGGCGAGGCGCACGGGCAGGAGCCCGCCGTCCCCGCGGGCTTCCATCAGCGGCGGACCCAGCAGGGCGAGCGAGGGCTGGTGGTAGATGTGCGAGGTCACCGCGACGCGCACTGGGCTGCACGGTGCCGACTGGAGGGCAAGCAGGGCTCTCGCTCCGGTGTCGTCCCGGTAGTCTGCCATCTTCTTTCGGAGGGTCAACACTCAACACGCACTCACACACACACACTCTCTCTCTCTTCACTTCTCACTCACACACACACACACACACACTCACACACACACACAGTTGCAACGTGAGAGTTTTCGGACGCAGCACTTGTTCGCTCCGTGGCTGTCGGAACAACATGGAGTCCGGGATCCGGCAAGAACCGGAGCGGATCCCCCCTGCAGGAACCGGACTGAGGCTGCGTTCAAGACCCCCTCGTACAACAACAATAACAACAACACGAATAAGAAGAAAAATAATAATAACGACAATGATAAGAAGAAGAAGAGGAATGTTTTTTATTTATATTGCACTTCTGAAAGTGCTTGCTGCAATATCTGCTGCTGCCGGTCCTGTGCTTTATATTCTTAATTTACCTTAATTGTACATCATGGGTGTATAACGTACCTCAATGCACTCCGGTCACTTTACTCATTCAGGTGCAGAGATAATAAAATACAAAACGCCATCTTGGCCAGTGACACACGATGTGAGGAGATAACTGCACAGCGATGCTGGTCTGTGAGACATGACTGCAGAGGTTGTTCCCTGAACGCACCGTCGAGTCCCCTCTGCGGATAGGCTGCGGCTCGTGACGTCACACCAGGAAGCTCTTGGCTGACTTCAATGTCTCTAGTTTTATGTTGTGTGTGTTTTTTTTTTTTATTAAACAGTTCAATGTTTTACTGAGATTACAAATTTATTTTTCTCATTAAACTGCTATTTTATTCTTTTAATAGTTTCTTGGCATTATAACTTTTCTCGTAATATTATGACTCTCCTTCAAATTAATTTACAACATGATTTTTTTAGAAATTACTTTATTCTCGTAATATTATGACTTTTTTCTATAAATTACAACTTTATTCCTGTAATATTATAACTTTTCTTTTAAATTACAAGTGCATTCCTTTTAATAGTATGACTTTTTTGTAAACTACATTACTCTTGTAATATCATGACTTCTTTCCTTTAAATTACAACTTTATAATTCTAACATTATGACTGTTTGTATTCAGAAGTGATCATGTATAAATCAAACACTTTTACTGTTGTTTCTTTTCAGGAAATGCACATTTGAATACGATTAAATCAGTGCACAAAGTTCTGTGAGGGTTAACAAAATAAAATGCACAATGAACAAATCACACGAAGTAGCCACTGACATCACATATAAGACTGTATGTGCAGCTATTACTTTTCATTGTGTTGTTATGGTGCCACAGGTGGGTTGTCTTGATACATATAAATGAAGATGTTGTCATATCATGGATCAAATGCGCTTGTTGTGTAGATCGCAGAGAACATGTGTGAGCAGTGGAGCTGGTTTCCCCACCTCAGATTCTTCTTCTTTCCTTTTTTTACATTTTTTTTTTTTTACCTCTACCCTCTGTTTATAAACATGGAAAGAACAAGATGGTGGAAAACCACGGATGAAGGATCTTGTGAAGGAGCAGGAGCACATGATGAAGGGACCAAAAGTAGAAAGAGACTGCCTCCTGGAGTGTGCTGCTGGGACATCAACTACCCAGAGGGCAGAGGTGAACTCTCGTTGACACAACTTCACTATAAGTGTATAACTAAGTAAAATTCACAGTTAATACAAGTTTTAGAAATTATCCATCGTGACTTGGTTTAGGATGAAAATCAACAAAAGCTTTAAGCAGGAACAAAACAGACACAGCTGTGCTACTTATTATGAATCAGTTAGTTTATTATTGCAATATTATGATTTTCTTCATTAAATCACAGCTTTACTCTCATATTGTGATTTCTTCTCATTAAATTATGACTTTATTGTCGTAATTTGTAGGATTTTTTCATTAAATTGTGTCTTTATCTTCATAACATTATGACTTTTAATTAAATTAGATTACAATTACAATCAAATTACAAGATTTATATTTTTTTATAACTTTATTCTTCTAATATTTTGACTTTTTTCTCATTAAATTATAACTATCTCCTTAATTGTGACTCTTTTCTTGTAATATTACGACCTTATTCCTACTGTATGGTCCTGAGACTGTTGGTGTATCGATGGCAGGAGCACATGTGCTCTTGTTGCTTTGTTTCAGGTTATTTCGTTGCCCAGCAGGAACCAGGAAGGGGTTAAGTTATTGTGTTACACAACTAAAGTGTCCTGCCTCCTTGAAATGCTGTCAGAGTTCAGTGTGGACTGATATCACCATGAGCTGGACAGAGTCATGGGCTTTCTTCCTTTCTTCTCCTTAGAAACATGGATTCTGCTGATCACGTTCGTCTGCTTGTTTGTCATGTAAGGATCAGAGACTGGTTCCAATCAAAATGACTTCTGATGTCTAATTAACAATATGTGACTTTTAGGGAAACTAATTCTTTACATGTTCTACAAAGGTACAGCTACTCGAGTTATGGAGTGTTTGAAAAGATGGGGATCCCTGGTCCCAAACCAAGGATGTTAATGGGCACAGTTGGCCGGTATAACAAAGTACGTAAATCCTTGACTTGTAATTCTCTTATTTAAAATGATTGGCCTTTTTAGAAATACATTTAAGGATCCAGATAAATATGCATGTTAATAATTCATGATCATTATGTTATCTTGGTTATCAGGTTTTCTACTTAGATGATGTCGAGTGTGCTAAGAAGTATGGGAGAGTGTGGGGGCGAGTCTGCCACAACGCAGTAACAGCACCACTTTAAGAATCTGACACTGCAAGAATTAAGTCAAAACATTATGAGAACAAAAATGTAATTAGATTTGAAGACATTTACTGAACTAGCTTCTCTGATATCTAACAACAGTCTGTTCCACAACTTTAAAAGTCTTTAAAAAAATCTGCATCTCTGATTCTCTTCGGGCTGTTGTTGAACCTCTGATAGATTTATATGATCTCAGTGTTCTAGAGGGAACATACTAAACTAGAGAGTCCGATATGGAAGTAAGGTGAATTTACAACTTTACGACTATTTTCTCTTCAAACTTTTCTCATTGAAATTATGACTTTATTCTTCGATATGGCTCTAATACTCTGTTGTATAACACCAAGCAATCCATCAGTATTTAATGTTGAAAGAAACAATGTGTTTGGACCTTTGACCCTTTACACTAATGCCCTAAAATATGAATGTGTGTCCGTGTGAATGTCCAGCATGTATGAGTTCAAGAGGCCCATGTTGGCTGTGATGGATCCTGACATGTTGAAAACCATCCTGGTGAAGGAGTGCTTCACCTACTTTACCAACCGGAGGGTGAGAACACGTTACACAATATTTATATTAGACTTCAACAAATATCAGTAGGGTCCAAAATACAGATCCTCTGATATCCAGCAGAATAACAACACCTGCAGGCTGGACTCATGACAACATGTTTATATACTTGCTATATATTTTCTTACGTCAATAGTATTTTTATGAGCTCTAAGACTTTTGGGATAGAAAATAAGCGTTTGAATTAGACAAAATATAGAATTCCATTCGCAACCTTGAATTATTACTGGTGTTGTTGACAATTATGGGATGAAGCGCAGAAGCTTTTCCAACAGATCACTTATTTTGATCTATGTGATAGTGGATAATACATTGGAATTGTACTGCAGTACTGTGGTACTGGAAGTAATGCTAATGGTAGTGATTCTTTGCCACCACTATGGACGGCTTTACCACAAATACATACAACATTAATCACACATATATATTCCCACATGATGATTATGCCTCCGTAGATCTTCCCGGCAATCGGGGAACTGTACGACACTCTTTTCTTTACTATGGACGATGACTGGAGACGGATTCGTAACACCCTGTCCCCCACATTCTCCTCTGGTCGTTTGAAAGAGGTGAGAGTTCCTTCTCTTGCCGATATGTTGTTTCAATTCATATTTGGGTGGAGTGAGTGTTTTTTTAGATTCACCTTTTCCCTGTTTAGTTTTGCACTGTTTCGCTCTGTTTAAGATGTTTAGCATCGTGAAACATCATTCCCGCAAAATGGCGGACAGGCTGCAGCTCAGGGTGGACAATAATGAAGTTATTGAAGTAAAGAGGTACGTAGTGCCGTCCTATATACAGTTGTACAGATTTCAGTGTATATACGTGTTTATACTACAACAAGTGAATGAACATAAACCCTGAATAACGTCATGAAGATATTTTGAACCCAGAGGACATGACTTCATATAGTTACTAAGACGGTGCTGTGGAGAAAATGTAACACAATCCACTGGTTTCCACTAACTAATGATAATATGATGTGTGTGTGTCGCAGTGTCTTTGGACCCTACAGTCTGGATGCGACAGCGAGTTGTGCGTTCAGCGTGGACGTGGACTCCATCAACAACCCCTCGAGTCCCATCTTCATCCACGCCTCAATGATGTTTAGAGTTTCCGTCCTCGTTTTCATATGCCAAGGTTCTTCAATGCTTTTATTGAACTACACTTTTTCTTCATGTTTACAGGCATGTTCTGTTACTACAATCATATTTGGTTTACCCCTTTTTCTCAGGATACTTCCCCTTCCTTGTTCCTCTCTTGGAGCTGTTGGGTTTGTCTATATTCAACAAGACTTCCTCATCTTACTTGAGAGCGGTTGTGGAGAAGATCAGAGCAGAGCGCAATGGCCAGGTTGAAACATAGAGACAACATATTCTAGTATAGTAAACACTAGCTTATATTGTTATAAAATGTAGAGATAGTTGAATAACCGATCTCTTACCTGTTTTCAGAATTCACGGGACATCCTTCAGCATATGATCGACTCTCAGACAGTCAGTGAATCCAGAAAAGAGAAGCAGAAAAAGGGTAATCTGACAAATTCCATTAAATTAGTCACACATACACAGAAATGTATGAAACCTGTCAAGCCTTTCTTCTCCATTCCTGTGTGACAGGTCTCAATGATCATGAGATTAATTCTCAGGGTATATTGTTCATGAATGCTGGTTTGGAGACGAGCACCTCTGCTCTCAGCTTCTTGGCCTACAATCTGGCCCAAAATCCAGAGGTCATGAAACGTCTGCAGAAGGAGATCGACGCAACGTTCCCAAACAAGGTAGAAATCAAGGGGTCTGGTTTATGACGTTGTTTCCAAAATCCTGATTGTTGTAACCCCCCCTCCCACAGGGTCCGGTCCAGTATGAAGCTCTGATGCAGATGGAGTACTTAGAGTGTGTGGTCAACGAGAGTCTGAGGTGAAGAGCGTTTTTCTGATCTGAACTGATTAAATCACATGCTTATAATAAAATGTTATCTTTTGAGTTTTTATGACAACTGAAGTTACCACAGGTTCTCTTTCATGTTTGGGAGGGGGGGGGGTGTGAGGTGAGGGGTATTCAGCTGCAACATGACACTTCACCACTAGATGTCAGTACATACTACACACTGAACCTTTAAAAACATTTTGTCAACAGGCTCTACCCTCCGGGCGCACGTCTCGAGCGAGAGGCCAAAGAATCTGTCCAGATCAACGGAATCATAATCCCCGTCTACGCTCTGCACCGCGACCCCGAGCTGTGGCCTGAGCCCGAGGAGTTCAAACCTGACAGGTGCTTTACGTGTGTGATGTGTCCACAAGGATTGAATTGTAAAGATTCTCCACAGCACAGTTAGGAATATTATTACAAAAATATTTTTAGGTTTCACCTAAAACAGCTTTGAATGTTCGTAAATGACTTATTGTTAACGAGCTACAAGAAAATGGAAATAATAAGGGAATGAGTACAGTTTGCCATTCACGCATAACTTTCACACCGTATGAAATATGTCATTCCCACAAAATTCACGATGGGACATACGTCAAGAAAGAAGCCACTATATTTGGGCGTGGATCTGGTTATTTTTTCCCTTTTTGTTAATTTTGCAAGATGGGGCATTTTTTAACAAATTCCCAGGGAAAGATACAGATTTCAACAATATTTAGGGGACTGATATCTACAGTACGAGTGTGGTTTGATTGACTCAAAGAACTGTAAGGCCTTAGCAAAGGCATGAACTGTAATGAGAGCCATTCAAATTAATACTATGGTTCATACATAGTTTAAACATAGATTTTCAAATTAAATTTATTTTAACTTCAGAAATGGGCAAAATAATGAAATGAGACTATTTTATTCATAAATGTCAAACTTCTTTTTCATTTGCTGCTGTCCGCTTGTTTTCTAGATTTAGTAAAGAGAACAAGCAGAACATCAACCCATACGCTTTCCTGCCGTTCGGCCTTGGGCCTCGGAACTGCGTGGGGATGCGGTTTGCCAAGATCATAATTAAAATGGCTTTGGTGGAAATTTTGCAGAACTACAGCTTCTCAGTCTGCGAGGAGACAGAGGTGATTATATTCAAGTTTAAATATATGCCTGGTCATGACAGGAGTTTTTATTCTTGTATAATATGACATCCATCAAGTGAAGTTTAAATGAAGAGACAGCAAGAAGTTCCTGATGTCGTGAATTTGCCGATTCCACAGATCCCCTTGCAGATGGATCCTCAAGGCATCGTTGGACCATTAAAACCAATTAAACTGAAGCTGGTGTCACGTTCCGACGCCTCCCAACACGTGGACATGTCCAACTAGGAAGGACCAAGAGAGACACGTCCCTCAAGACTGAGTTATCCTCTTGATTTATTGACAATGCTGCATGCACTATGATCATTTTCATCAGAAACTTGAAATCTTATGTAAACCAATAATAGGGATCCTGTGGATTTTTGTACCATGTCATTTTATGCGAAATACAGAATACATACAATAATTGACATATTTTTAATGATACAAATATGTTGTTTACAAAATGTAAAGACCGAAGACCGGTGGTCGACTGATGCCGACACGTAGAGAAAGAGAGTAAATATAATAACAAAACCTAATCTTCTGACACTGAATAAACGTTCCTTTCCCACGTCATGAACATTACAGTGTTCCCTGTCATGTTTGTTTGTCTTTGTGGGTCAATGGTAACCGTCCTAAACGATGAATCTCAGGTCAAAGAGGAAAAAGTCAGAGATAGTGTCGATGCAGCGTGAGCACTCCTCACTCTGATCATGATCTCCAGGATAAAATAACTCCAGTGTATTAAATCCTCCCGTCTGCTTGGTGAAGATGTGCCTCGTGTTTTTTAAGTACTTTCAGATAAATAGGTGGGAGAGAGAAAGTCCCGGTGAGCAGATGTCAAAGATAAAAAGAGGCACGGAAATCTTTTTCCCAGTCCTTATCCCTTTTCTCTTTTCTGCTACTTTCTTCCTTCCTCTTCCCTTTTCCTTCCCTCTCCTCTTTATGCTTGAACGGTGGTTTAATAGCGTCACGGTCCCTGGCTTGGAAGTGTGTAACTTTGGCTCTTCTCATGTGTCCGTAGCCCAGACCTTTGTGGTCCCTCTTCAGCACAGTTGGCACTGGCTGCTGCGGCCCCTCCCCCTCTGGGCCCAGTCCTGACCCCGGCTTCCAGCCACAGCGAAGCATCATCTTGTAGCTGTTGCTGGAGGCGGGGAGACAGTAGAGTGGGGTGGGGGGAGGCCGCCGGAGACCAAACTGGTGCAGAGTGGAGGAGAGATGTGACGACAGGCTGCTGCTGTACTGGGCGCAACACACGTCACACCACTGAGCCGGAAAGGAACTGGGGACAGACAAATATCAATGAACAGGTTTAGGTTTTGGAGTTTTCTGTTATCTGTCCCTTTGTTAACAGTGGCCATAAAAGATCCTTTCCTGATAGTGATGAGGGACAAAAGCCTCTTGTCTCGTTCTGATACTTTTTTGTTGACAATTTACTACTGACATCTTCCTTTAGCAGACATTTTGAAGCACATGTGAACTTCATACTTCTAAGTTGAAGCTCTGCCATAGGTACGCAAAGAGGTGTTCACTACTGGACACATTACCATGAAACTGGGTGGAAGGATGCTGTGTGGGTCCAAGAAGCAATTTTATTTTGAAGTGAAACTAGAAGAAGGGATCCAGGATTTGATTTTTTTACTTTCTTTATCAATTGATGGTGTAGTTTGTGGTGCTGCTGGATTTAATTCTCTAGGAGAGTTGAACAAGATAAGTCTAAATTAATAGAAATCTTTGTCTATCTGATATTATCATTATTTTTAACTTGGTTTAAAACAATATAAAGCTATGAGTGTGCTGACCTGCCCTCCAATTCAGGGTCTTCCTGAGCACTTCTCCCGTAGCTCTCCAACTCCTCCAACACGTCACGGTGGCCCGCTGAGGAAAACGTGAAGTCATGGATGAGATCAATTTCCCAGTCAGGACAAACATAGGGTTATAGTTATAGAGTTATACAAGTTATACGAGCTGCATGGTTATACCTTCCAGTGCCAGGTCTTTGGCATCTTTCCCCCGTGTGTCGACCACTCCCACCCAGGCGGCTCCGTGTTGCAGCAGCAGCCTCACCGCAGCTCTCTGTCCAGACCAGCTCGCACACATCACCGCCGTCCAGAAGTACGTGTCCTGGAGAACACAACCTCATTAGGTCAACACAAATTGAATAGATGTCACATGACAAGACACCGAGCGGCGAGTATCACACCTGGAAGTTTATGTCCACCCCCCTGGAGAGCAGCTCTCTGAGGGCAGACACGTCCCCCTCGTGGGCGCAGCGCAGGAACCTGAGCCCCAGGAGCTCCGTGGATCTTTCTGAGTTGCCGTTCGATGGCGTCTCTCTCCTTTGTGAGTCTCCACTTCCTCTCCCAGTCTCTCTTTCCACTCTTGAACTGGTTTGGTCCTGATGCGTCTCCGCAGCCCTGACTCTCCTCCGGACTCTTCTGTTGGACTCTCTGGTTTCCCTGCGGACACTCTTCGATGCTTCTTTTCCTTGAGCACCATCTTTTGTTAGGTTTTCGTAGAACTGTCTGGCCTCTTCCCCGCTGATGACACTGTTTGTTTTAGAGCTGGACTGACCCATTGTTTCAGCGCAGAAAAAATCCTGCTCACTGGCAGGAGTAAAACCGAAAGTAGCCATGAGGAGAGATCGCAGTTTCACCGATGTTTCATAGAAATTCAGTCCCAGTGAACACGTCCCTTTTCAGATTAGGACACTGCTCTTGCTAAGGCAGCAAACAATGTGAAATGTCACGTTTGAAAAGGCTGGTGAAACGTCTAGTGGCGTCCAACATGTTACAAGCCACAAATATCATGTTTAGCTAATACGTATTTACTTAGCCAGGTAGCTAGCGGGTTAATTTAGGAATCCTGGTATAATTCCCCCATGTATTATGTATTAAAACACCATTTAACCCACATTCTCTTTAGCTAACACTTAGCATTTAGCTAGCCTCGGTTAGCTTTATATAAATACAGGCACGAGGGCTCGTTTGAGTTGAACTAAAGGTTTCAGTTCGTCAACATCACCAAAGACGCTTCAGACGAGGATCCTGAAAAAGACGCAAACTGAGAGAAACCCGATTAATTGCTTAAATAACGTGTTCGTTGCTCCAGGCTAATGTGTCCCTGTCTTCCTCTGTTTGTAAACAGGAAACGCACGTAACGAGTATATGTGAGTAAAGCTGAGTGCTGCCCCCTGTCGGACTGGCGGTCACCTACCTCTATTCAACTTGTGCTTTATAAATAAATCAAAGTTTTGACTTTTAACCAAAGGTACATTTTACTGATTGACATTAATTATGAAATTATGACAACTTAACAATATAGTCAGTACAATAATAAAACATAAAAAACAGTTTAAAACGACCTGATGATCAGAATATATTAATTTTGTTATCATACATGTGATGCAGATACTGTATTTTTAAAATCTGTTTATTGTTTTTAAATATGCTGCATTAATTGAACGGAAACCAAACCATTTATCACATATTATTAAATCAGTTTATAGACCTGGAAAAAGTTATGTATGTCATATGATTTTCTTTTTGGTGTTTACGTCTTATCTCTTATGTTTAAGACAGAGAAAAAGATGAATGGGTTTAAATTAGAATAAACGTGTAAATATTTATTGATACATTCTGTATCAACCAAAGAGCAATAATGTTGTGTTACATTTTTTAACTGGAAAAACACAAACAGATCTTTGCAACTGTGCTGATTAAATGCAGATATGGCTTCTGATTGGTTTCTAATTCTGTCGCCATTTAATTGGGGATAATTGATGCAGTAAGTGGATTCCTATTCATAAAATAATCTTTTTGTTATCTAACTCACTGCTGTTATTAGTTTCACATGTTTTAATATTATTAATTCTCATTGACTTTACCTTTGAATCAAAACCTTTTTTTACCTTTTGCAAAGATTGTTAAAAAAAACCCTCTTACTAGTGGAATAATAAGTTTTATTATCATGGCACTTTTCTAAACAGGGATAATAATGCTTGGTTACACAGGAGCCTGAAAAACAAAACATATAAAAAAAGGAAACAAACATGACACCATAACAACACATACAGAGGTACAGGCAGCGAAAGAATGTACGGAGATCTCTGAAGTCTTGTTAATGTTTGCACTTCGCTGCCCTTGAGCTGGAAAACAGCAGATTCAGCTGCTTTTTGCAGGAAGAAGCAAGTAGAGTCAGTTTTTATTGTTTTTAGTGTCATTTGTGTCCATCTGAGCGACTGATCGTATCCAGATTGAACCCGAGAAGTGTGTGAGAGAGTAAATAAGCTTATGATGCTTGAATGAGAAAAAGGCTGAATGCACCCGGCTCAGCGGAGTGAGCGAGAACAACACGGACCAAACCATCATGCAGAGCTTTTGTATTTAACAGTAGTGATACTGAGGAGAGTCCAGGCTTGAAGTTCAGAAACACAAAACTGCAGAGACGATCTGTTTGCATGGCAACAACGAACGTTTGCACTGCTCAGAGAAATCGTTTGACACCAGTTCAGCAAATACCTTCGCCCAGGTTACGTTTGTTTGTGAGCACGACTACAAACAAACAACTGAACAGATTTCCTAGAAGCTTAGTGGGTGAAAGAAGTATTGGGTGGATCCAGATCAGGGGGCAGATTTATTTCAAATTTGGAGCATTTTCATTGTTTTCCCAGAGAACATTTCACTGACTTTGATGAAAGAAATCAGGCGTTATATGTGGAGTTATACTTATTAGTGTGTGACTGGGACTGCTGAGCCTTGGCGGAGGTATGAGCTCGACTAAGTGCCCCTCTGGTTTCACATTGTTTTGCCCTGTGTGCATTAAAAGTCCAGTGTGTAAGATTTAGGTGAAAGGAATCTATTTTAATAAAATAATCTTAGTGACGTTTTCACCTAATTTGTATGAATTGTTGTTTTCTTTACTCTAGAATGGACCTTTATATTTAAATACTTTATATTTACATCACAAGCGGGTCCTCTCTACGGAGGCCGCCATGTTTTTTACAGTGGCCCAAACTAAACCTTTTCAGTTTTTTTTAATCACAACTGAAGGTTTCCACAGGTTCTTTCATGTTTGGAAGGGAAGACTAAATTCTACACACTGAACCTTTAAGTGAAAGTGTGCCGACAAAATAATTGAAATGGACAAAATACCAAAAATCAATCAGAAAACCTCATCAGTTATGACAATCTAGTGTTGAGCTTTTAACATATTTTGGTTTCTCTTACTTTCTCTGAATTGACTCGTAACGACACCCACACATACAAACATGCAGAACCACAGGTCCAATCATTCAAAACTAAAGCGTCACTGGAGCTGTGTCGGATTCTAACTAGTGATATTTACTGATGTGTCTGTTTCTGTCTCCGGTCTGTGTGAATGTCTGTCCACAGTGGGGGCAGGAGTACGGCCTCTCCCCCGTGTGTGTCCTCATGTGAACGTTCAGTTTGTCTTTGCTAATAAAGCGCTTGTTGCAGCAGGTGCACGAGTACGGTTTGTCCCCTGTGTGATAACGCTGGTGCATCTTCAGCTCTGTCATGCGTCCGTACGTCCGGCCGCACTCGGGACACTCGTAGATGGGCCGCACCTCCATGTGCTGCCTGCTGTGCAGCCGCAGCCCGCTCGACGACCTGAAGCTCTTGATGCACTGCGAGCACTTGAAGGGTTTCTCCCCGGTGTGGATGCTGATGTGCAGCTTGAGGCTGGCGGCGGAAGGGAAGCCGTTGCCGCAGATGGAGCAGAGGTGGGGTCTCTCCCCCGTGTGGATGGTCAGGTGTTTCTCCAGCTTCTTCTTGTTCAGAAAGGTTTTGCCGCAGACGGGACAGTTTGAGGGCAGCTCTCCCTCGTGTTCGCTCATGTGTTCCGTCAGCGCCACCAGCGCAGTGAAGGCGGAATCACACCGAGTGCAGGAGAAGGGCCTCTCTTTTTTGTATTTCCTGTGTTTGAGACGGTGCTGCTCCAGATCTTCCTCCACCTCAAAGGTCTCGATGCAGCAGGTGCACTGGTACGGCCGTTCTTCGCGGTGAGTCCGCAGGTGATACTTCAGAGCCGTTACCTGTAGAAAGACGCTGTCGCAGTGCGGACATTTACATTCCCGCCTGTCGTGAACCAGTAAGTGTCTTTTGTAGTGAGACAGCTTGATGAAACGCTTTCGGCACAACGAACAATAATACTGTTCGTTCTGGTGAACTTGCTCATGCTTCTTCAGCGCGTACTCCACCTTGAACTTCTTCCCGCAGGTGCTGCAGGCGTACGTCTTGTCGTGAACCTCCATGTGCGTCTCCAGCTCCTCGGGACTGGTGAAGGTTTGGTCACATTTCGGACAGGTCCCATTGTTCTCCTTCACGTGAACCTCCAGGTGTTTGTTCAAGTCTTCTGGAAAGGCAAACTTCTTGTGACAGTCGGGGCACGTGAAACTCTCGCTGTTGGCCGCTTTGCGGTGGGTCTTGATGTGACGTTTCAAATGATACAATCGACGAAACACTTTGCCGCAATCGCCGCAGATGAGGCTGCGAGGATTGGTGTGGACCTTCTTGTGCAATTTGAGGTGACTCACGAGTGCCGCTTTCTCCTTGAACTGGGTATCACAGGCGAGACATTTCAGACCATCTCCTGCATGAGTCTTCTTGTGGGTTTTCAGCTCCAGCCAGCTGCTGGAGCTTTTCCCACATTTAGAGCAGATGTATTTGCCCGAGCCGTGCTGGTTCCTCACGTGTCGGGTCATGTGGTAGGACTGGCTGAAAGTCAAAGAGCAGATGGGACAGGTGAACGGTTTCTCCTTCGTGTGCGTCCTCATGTGTCTGGCGAGTTTGTTTGGACCCCTGAAGCGCCTGCCGTCACAGATGGGACAAAAATGTCCTTTTGGTTTCGCCTTAGAAGCGACTTTTTCTTTCTTACTGGCTGCATCTTGAGATATAGAAACAGAGTCTTCCTCCATCTTGATATTAACTTTACATCCTTTATCCAAAGTCTCAACACAACCGGAGTCT
The DNA here is from genome assembly GCA_026259375.1 of Verasper variegatus. Taxonomy (NCBI): domain Eukaryota; kingdom Metazoa; phylum Chordata; class Actinopteri; order Pleuronectiformes; family Pleuronectidae; genus Verasper; species Verasper variegatus. Next base: position 3,834,067 of record CM048044.1, on the reverse strand, counting down.
GAATCATGGTCAGCAGCATCATCAATGCTGTCATTACTGTCGTTGTTCTGACTCGAGTCGACCGTTACTTGGTTAATCACTTCATCACTTTGCTGTAAAATCTGTTCCTGGATTTTGTCATGCGACACCATGTGGCTGCGAAGCGTGTCGTGGTTTGTGAATTTTTCACCGCAATCGGGACACGACAGGGTTTGCTTGTGCGTCCTCTTGTGACTTTTCAACTCGGCAAAGCTTCCTAAGCTTTCTCCGCACGTGGAGCAGACGTGCTGTCCCGCACCGTGCTGGTTCCTCAGGTGTCGGGTCATGTGGTAGGACTGGCTGAAGGTCAGAGCGCAGACGGGGCAGCTGAACGGTTTGTCCTTCGTGTGCGTCCTCATGTGTCTGCCGAGCTTGTTTGCGTCTCTGAAGCGCCGGCCGGTGCAGAAGGGGCAGTAGGGCCCTTTGAGTTTGGCTGTGGAAACTATAAAGTCATCATCGTCGTCATCGTTATCATCGTCACAGACTTCCTCCTTCACCATCTGTGACGATGACGAGGCTTCAATGTCATTATCACCTTCATCGCTGGGTTTACCACAAGCAGGAGTCGTCTCAGCAGAACCTTTGCACTTATCTTTATCGTTATCAGTATAATAAAGCTTATCGTTGCCATAATAGAAGTTGTCTTTGTGTCTCGAGTTTCTTTTGGAGGTTTTAATCACGTGTGGTTTTGCTGTAGTTCTTTTCTCGCCCTTCCTCGGTCGTCCTCTTTTAGCCTTTCTCTGAACAGGGACGTCTAAATCGTCTTCGATAGCCACGCTGACCTCATGGAAACCAAACACCTCCGATTCGCTCGAAGCGGATTCCACCTCTTTACCGATTAGCAACGCTTCAGCCAAGGTCAGTGTGTCCTCCACCAGGAGAAGCCTCTCTTTGAGTTGAGGGCAGTTGGTTTTTGCAATCAGCTGATCCAGGATACGTTTTTCTTGCAAGTCTCCGTAGTTACAGCGCCACAGCAGCTCCTGTAACGCAGACACAAACTGATCTGTAGTCTCTCCAGGCATCTGGGCTCTGTGATGGAATTCCAGGCGGTACATCTGAGCGGTCTGATCGGCGGTGAAGAAGCCCGTCAGCACCGAGATGGCCTCAGCATACGTGGTGTCCCCCTGGATCAGCGAAGTGAAGACGTGCTGCCCCTCCGGACCGAGGCAGTTCTGTAAAAGATCGCACTTACTGGAGTCCACCAGCTGGTGCTCGCCGAGCGCCTCCAGGTAGCGGTTGAAAGATTTAAGCCACTTGTGCCAAAACATGGTCGGTGGCCCGGGAGCGGGTAGAAAAGGCGGAGGTGGGGACAGGATTATCAGCAGCGGCTCTGGAAGCTGCTCCAAGCAGACTTCCTGTTTGGTCGCCTCCTCTTCCGCCTCGACGATCATATCGCCCATTGTTAGTTTCTGTTGTTTTCACAAAGGTGGATTTAATTTCTTCTTTGACTTGTTACTGAAGTGAAAATCCTCCTGATGGTTCATCCCACTCAGGGGAGGCTCGGGAAGCTGCGGAAGAAAAACAGAAAAATGTGTTTCAGGATCACTTTTCTAAGACATTTATTCCAGTTGCAAAAAACAACATTTTTACATTTTACTTTTAATACGCAGGTAACTGTTGCTATGGTTACGTCTGTCCTGAAACACACACTACAAACTACACACAGCGGAAAAAAGTGTGTTCACGTTTTAAACCAGAGACATTTTGTTTTCAGCTGCAACAGAAAAACTGGTTCATCTGACACAACACACAGGAGGAAGAAGAGGAGGAGGAGGAGGAAGAGGAAGAAGAATAGGAGAAGAAGAGGAGGGGAAGAGGAAAAGAAGAGGAGGAATAGGAGAAGAAGAGGAGAAGAAGGGGAGGAAGACAAGAAGAGGAGGAGGAGTAGGAGAAGAAGAGGAGGAAGACAAGAAGATGAGGAGGAAAGGGGGAAGAGGAGAAGAAGAGGAGGAATAGGAGAAGAAGAGGAGAAGAGGAGGAAGACAAGAAGAGGAGGAGGAGTAGGAGAAGAAGAGGAGGAAGAAGAAGAGGAGGAAGACAAGAAGAGGAGGAGGAAGAAGAAGAAGAGGAAGAACTCACCGAACCAAACTGGATCTCAAGTCCCGACGTGTGCGCATTGATACCGAGGCAGAGAGCGGTGATGCGGCCGCTTCGGCTCTGCGGAGCTGCAGTCGTTTTGTCTCAGAGGAAATAGTTCGCTGCTGTGATGCGGTTTTATTGATCGATTGTTGGTTTTAAATCAACACAAACGTCTGAGCTGCAAAACTCGACGGGAAAAAACACATCCGCCATGATTACTGTCGCTCTACCGGACACAACATCCCACCCCTGCGGCCCACAGCGCCCCCTGCCGACTGGGAGTCTAACCATAATGCATATAATATAATAATAACAGAGAATACATATTTATTATTTTTATTATTGGGTAGAAATAATATAATTTACAGGAACTAAACCGTCTGAGACCAAACCCTGCAACATAACTATGTTATAAACATGCACCTTTAGCTTTTAGCTGCTTCGCGTCTCAGTCATTTGTTTATTCCCTTGTGTTGATTTTTCATCTCTGTGGTTGTTTTACTTCCTTCGTTATCTCTTTGTGGACGTGTTGCGTCTCATTCTGACTATTGTCTTGTAATTTACGTCAAATTGCATAATTTTGCATTTCTTCAGGATTATTTTTTGCTTTTCAGTTGGTTTTGTTTAATATTATCCGTAATCATTATTATCATTTGGGTCCGTTGGACATCTTGTTTAACACCAGTGTTTCAGTGACTCATTCAAGATCAGATCCACCAACTTCTCAGATTATTTAATGAGGTTTAACAGTTTGAGGCCTGAATAGATAAAAATGTGTAAAAAATAAATGAGTAGAGGAAAAGATTTCAGTTCTTGTTGACTTCCTGCTTCCTCTAATCGTATCGTAACACAACTGAGGGAAAAATATCACAAAGACACACACTGAAACACTGATGGAGAATAATGACCAGAGAACAGCTGATAGAGCTTCTTCTTCTTCTTTAATTACCGACATTAGCAGCTCCCAGACAGTTTAAGGCCCATCTTTAATTCAGCCGATGTAACGGAGATGTGATGTTCACAGACATGTTCACTGTGGCAGAATCAAGAGAGACCACGCAGACACACTGTTTAAACAATGACCATTTATTCACACGCTGTATGGGACTCGAAAAAACAAGCGTGACAGAGTGAGGGTGTGTGGAGAATCTCTAAATCATACATGAGCGGAACTTACGGGTGATTCTTGTTTGCACTTGAAGGGAAAGTGCAACGTACACGTGAGTCGGCTGCTGCTGGAGCCGAGGGTTCAAACTTCAACCACTTTACCAAGAGTGAAATATCCTGTAATCTTGTTCCAGTCTCGCTCACTGACGTTTATTTGAATGCTGCTCGTGAAATGACTTGGCCTCTGCCTCCTCCTCCTCCTCTTCTTCTCCCTGCTGATCCATCGTTTCCCCCCATTAGCTTTGAATTACACAAACATGGCTGAGCTACGTACGACAGTAAAAAGGGTTTTTCCTGTACAAAATCCATCTTAAAAATACAAACATACACACAATGGCACACTTTGCTTAGCGTTGAACGACGGAGACACACGGGGGCCATATATACACACACATGCTTGTACACACGTGTCACACTCAAACGCACACGCACGCTCAAACTTGTAAAAAATGAAAAACCTCAGCAGGGTAAAGATGAGATGTGTGGGGTTCGGCTCAGTGCAAGTGTAATGGCTTGGGGTCGGGTGGGGTGGTGGTGGTGGTGGTGTGGGGGGGGGGTCGGTGTTTTAAAGAGCAGTAGACGGTAAAAAATACATGTTTTCTCATTTATTCCAACACAAAACCCACGCGTCGCTCCCAGAAACCACACAACACGCTCACTGAGAATTCCTTAAGTGCTGAAGAACACTCGCTCTGAGTCCTTTATCAAACACGATGATTATCCATTGTTGTTTTGTTTTTTTCTTCTCTTCCTCCGTGTTGTGGTCTTTTAAAGCCCGACAGCTCCGTGTTTGTGTCGCACATGAATCGGTCCAGAAAAGCTGCTGCTTCCTTTTGAATAATTCGTCACTTTTTGAGTTCCTCTCTCCCAGTTGCTTCAATCAGGGCATAAGAAAATGCAGATATGTGTGTGTGTGTGTATTTGTGCAATTATGCGTAAATACAGGAAAGAAGAAGCGTTGTGCAGAAATTCCATGTTCACCGAGTCCGAGGTGGAATTCTCTCCTCCACATTTACACAAACTGGTCCATCTCTCGTGGGAGAGTCTCTGAAGTAGGCATGAGTGTGTGTGTGGAAACATTTACTGTATGTGTGAGCACAGTGACGGAGAAGAGCAGGAGAGCGACACACACACACACACACACACACACACACACACACACACACACAGTGATGATCTTTGTGAACGAGGGGAGAAGGCGAGTGAGACGTGTGGGTTTAGTTCTTTGGGGCGTGAAGGTTCGTCACTCGTCCTCCTCATCGTGTCCTCCCCTCTCCTCTGAAGCCGTCAGCTCTCGAACACACACTTCCCCCACCCCCCTCTTTCACTTTGTGTACATATGTGTGTGTGTGTGCGAGTGTGTGTGTGTGTGTGTGTGTGTGTGTGTGTGTGTGTATCACTTTTGTGCAGGTTTTTGTCTCTAGAGTCAAACGAAGGAGGAGAATCCCGTCACGGGGGTGCGTGATCCCGGCGGGTTGGTGTTGGGGTTGACGTGCGTGTGCGCCGGCTGCCCCGTCGGTGTGTACGCGCCGCCTGTGCTGTGCTGGGTGACCACGGTCTGGTAGTAGGGCTCCGTCTCGGCGGCGGCACATTCCTCGTAGCCAAACGGAGCGGTGATGGCTTTGAGGCCTTTGGGCTGACGCTTCCACGAGTTGTAGTAGGTGGGGTCGCTCATGTAGTGGTTGACGAAGGAGTGCTTCGGCTGCTCGTCCTCGTAGTCACTGTCCGTTAACTGGATTCACACACACACACACACACACACACACACACACACACACACACACACACACACACACACACACACACACACACACACACACACACACACACACACACACACAGAGCAGTGGTCAGTTTATCTATAAGACAGATCATTTATACACAGTGATGGGATGATGCGATGATGATTGACAAGTGCTAGAGAGTCAATTACTAAGGGAGAAACCAGATTTGAGTGATGTTCCCTTGATAAAATGAAAATCTCTGGACACATCCAGACAATAATTAAATCACTGTCACTCATATCGTCTTTTAGGTTCTTTTCATTTGTCATTTTGAGGCAGACGGGACTCGAGGACATCTTTTTAACCATTATTGAATAAAAGACAGGAGAGACAGATGTTTGACGGCTCAGCCCAGGATGGATGTGTTCACACAAAAGAATGTGGACTCCGAATGTGGTCTGGTGAGATCGGTTCACTATCCAATCTGGGTTTGTTCCCGTATTGAGAGCTTTGGATCACGAAAACCACATATTAACACATTACTGATAATACACAGTAATACACACTGATAAGCCCTTTTTTCTCCAACTGAGAAACACTTAATCGCTCCGACTGCAGAGGGCGCTGTTGCTCAGTAAAAGTTCATAGTGTGGCTTTGAATTGGGGAGAGAGAGAGAGAGAGAGAGAGAGAGAGAGAGAGAGAGAGAGAGAGAGAGAGAGATGGATGGACATTTACCTCTGACTCCGACACCTCAGTGGGTTTCTCTGTCAGTGTGGTGCTCTCCGTGAGCACGGCTCCGTTGTAGTTGTTGCAGATGTCCTCATCAGAGTAGTGAAGACCACCTGGACTGGGCCTGGGAGGAGATCTGCACACACACACACACACAGTCTGTTATATATCTTGTCCTTTGATCAAACCCATGAGTGTGTGTGTGTGTGTGTGTGTGTGTGTGTGTGTGTGTGTGAGCGCTCACCTGGTGCCGTTCTTCTTCAGGAAGGAGTTCTTGGTGTTGAGCGTCCTGCTGTTGAGCTCCAGAGCCGTGAACCCTCCGTTGTCCAGAGTCACCGACTCCTCGGCCGTGGACACGTGCTTCCCTGGAGGAGAAAAGAGCAGGAGTCAGACGGATAAATACAAAAAGCCACTTTCGGGGACGGCAGCTGACACATTTCCCAGAAGTCGTTCCTCTTGCTGTTTATGTGCTGTCTCTGGTTTTATTCATTGTGTATTCAGCTGCCTCAGGCAGAAACCACAAAGAGGAGCTTCATCATTGAGGCACCAATAACTGTGGCGATTGTGAAAAGGTTGTTGTGGAATTAACTTTGACATCTGTCCTGATGTAACCTGCTCATCAGGACTCATTGTGTGTTCCAGATTTTCATGGACACACACAAAGCGACTGCTGTGCCTGCTGCTGAGAACGTGACAGGAAGCCTGAGAGGAGATGACGTAAACGGGAAGAAAAGCATCAACACGAGGAGCCGGAGCTTTGGATGAGCGGCTGGGAGACACATCACATGAGCTGATGGTGTTTTGTTCTAATGAGGAGGGAGTTTGTCCTTCAACTCAGGCTCGTGAGCATTCGTCCTGCTGAGACATCAGACTCCGATTCCTCCAGCTCCAGCTCCGGACTCAAACACTACAGAGCGGTCCAGGTTAGAGTCACTGGGAAACGACGTGTTTCTCCTGTGGAGCTCTGAGTGGATCTGCTCTGAACGGAGCTTTAGTCACATTTCATATGGAAAAAAAACCATTTCGGGATTGTGAAATAATATAAATCATTAAAGCACTAAATTTGTTAATTTTAGGAGCTAAGATTTTTCAACATTTTCATTGATTTCTCAGAGTGATTCATGGATCTTGATGAACAAAATCTGACATATTTAGGAGACAGATATTTATGAGTGTGTGCAAGCTGGAGCAGATCCAAATAAAAATCCAGTTAAACGTGGTTTCATGAGGCGAATGTTGGGCCCTGACGATCGCTGAGATGTTATTCTAGTTCGTTAGTTGGAGCCGAGATGAGAGGACGTTCTCGTAAATGTAACTTAGATTTACAGGAGTGTCGTGACTCAGGCAGCTTAACTCAGACTCTGATCTGAGCTCAAGTATCTGCTACTCTATCTGCATATGTGTGTTTTTCATTATAATGTCGCCTTTGAGTCATGAGTCAACTGGTTCACAGTTTAATAACAATTTACAATTCAGCCTCTAATGTGCACTAAACGTTTTTTTATATTCAACAGAACCAACTTTTAGAAGACATTCAACTTTCCAGGAAAAAGTCAACTCTGAACAACAGACCTGTGCCACAGGCCTTGTACTTGGTGCTGTGTCCGTGCAGCAGCAGCGTGAAGACCAAGACCAGAATGAGGATGATTCCCACCAGGGCCATTACCAGCAGGAACCACCACTCCTCGTAGAACGGACGCTCCGACAGCGCTGCAGGCAGAGAGAGGGACACAGTCCAGGCCAATGTTAACTTTTCTTCTTCTGTGGTGCTTCTTGATTCTGCAGTTTGTCCCACAGGAGCAGGAATACTCCTCACAGTGTGTAAAATATACTTGTAGTAGACTGGTTTACTGGGTAAGACACAGTCAGATATATAAGAATGTCCAGATTGAAGACTAAATAGTATCGTGATTGTTAATGATGAGTTGTGAGTCATTCTGCAGCTAAAAATCACAGAGGTGTTTTCAGCTCAATTGTAGTTGTGTGACTCTGCCTGTAGATGGCAGCGTACCCAAAGGCACACACAACGGCAAGCACAGTAACTTCCTGCAGCGAATCCAGCAGAATAAACCTTCAGTCAGACGAGTCGGATCAGCATGTTCATTAACCCGACTCCTCCAGTGTGTGTGTGTGTGTGTGTGTGTGTGTGTGTGTGTGTGTGTGTGTTTACCAGCGAGAGCAGCAGAGGCTGTACTCGGCTGGCCGTAACCATAGCGATTAACAGCGATGACTCTGAACTCGTAGCTGATCCCCGACCTCAGGCGCTCCATCTGTACCGACACGGACCTGCTGCTGGGAGGGAGGGGTCTGATGAAGGAATCCCACACCCCCTCATCTGAAGAAAGAGGGAGAGGGAGAGGGAGAGAGAGAGAGAGAGAGAGAGAGAGAGAGAGAGTGAGAGAGAGAGAGAGGGAGAGAGAGAGAGAGAGAGAGAGAGAGAGGGAGAGAGAGAGAGAGAGAGAGAGAGGGAGGGAGAGAGAGAGAGAGAGAGAGAGAGAGAGAGGACACACCATTTAAGATTTAGTTGATTTTTTATGTCATAACATGATACAGGAAATTTTTTTATTCAAATCAAATTACATTTCAGACACCGACGATTATTATTATTATCAGGGGTGGAATTAAACCACAGTCGATGATCCCGCTGAGCATTCTCACTCTCACTCGCGGTATTACACCTCTGGTAATCTTTATTAGAAAATTGCAGCTGACTTGATTTTCACAGCAGGTCTAAATGAATCCAGAGAGCGCCACGCTAAATAAAGTTCAGTGAAGAGTGGTGCTTGAGCTTTCTGGAGAAAGAGACGAGCGATCGCACGTCTGTGTTGGAGCTCACCTGAGGGCCGAGCCTCGATGACGTATCCGGTGACGGGTGCTGCTCCGACGTCTCCCTCTGACCAGTGGATGTTTAGATCAGAGGACGTCTTGGTGATGGACATTTCCACAGGAGACCCAGGGGTGCCTGTGACGTCACACACACAGGAGTTGATTCCCCATAATGTAACTTTGACAATACATATCTTTCATGACACACACATGCACAGAGTTGTGGTCCTGCTTACCTTGCACAGGCTGAGCAGTGATGTTTGTCTGGACGGGGGGGCCGTGGCTGACTGTGAGCGCCTGAACGCTGAATGTGTACGTCGCCCCTTTGACCAGGTCACGAACCTTCAGCCATCGCTGCCAGCTGCCTTTCACATCGACTGTCACAACTTTACTTACCCCTGCTCGCACACACACACACAATTTAAAAGAACTGTCAGTCTCCTGCCCGATGTGAGTTTGTGTGTGTGTGTGAGTGTGTGTGTGTGTGTGTGTGTGTGTGTGTGTGTGTGTGTGTGTGTGTGTGTGTGTGTGTGTGTGTTCATACCTTGCACAGGAGCTGTGGGCTGGTAGACGACCCGGTAGCCCTCCAGCTGTCCATTAGGAGTGAGTGGAGCTCCCCAGGACACGTTGACACTTCCTCCGGTCACCTCGGAGAAGGACAGGTAGCTGGGCGGGCTGGGAGCTGCGGACATGTGGAGAATGGCCAATGAAATCAGAGGGATACAGAGAAAACATCAGATGATGTCGTTAGTTTGCCACATCACCACTCCCTACCAGACTGCAGGGTCCGAGCCCCGCGGGGGTCACTGGGCGGTCCGTCCCCTGCCGTGTTGAAGGCCGTCAGGGTGACCAGGTACGGCGTGTAGCTGGTCAGGTTGGTGAGATGCACACGTGTGTCGGGGACAAAGATCACCTTCACCTTCTCGCTCTGGTTCTGCTTGTCCCTCTCCCAGTAGTGGATCTAACAACACAGGGAAACAAACACCGTTATCCACACTGTTCTTAATCGTTCTCCTGTGTTTCTCCTCTCCCTCGCTTCATTTCTGCCAAATATATGTTTGTCCTCTGCTCCTGAGGTCAGATATTGATCCACATGAAATACAAGTGCACCTGCATTGTTTTACTAGGAAGACAAAGCTGGTTATAGAGAGATAAGTGTTAAGCTGATGTACAGATACCACTGCTCGGGTCATAAAAGAGTTGAACCTCCAGAGGACCACTCCTGTGAGAATGAAACAATAATCTTGGACGTGGCTATGAACAGTGATGAAGAAGCACTTTGGTTGATCAGTGTAAATTGAAATAGAACTAAAGCACCTGATTATTAAACCCAGTGTGAGGAGATAATTATCAAGAGCTCCTCGTGTGTCACTTGTGAATTTTACAATTTAATGGAGACGAAACTGTGTCTTTTCACGATGAAACACAATCACTGGTTTCATTTCACATGACTGAGAAATGTGCTCGGAGACTGACTTTGAGAAAAATGAAACCTCAGAGAAAATCCTGAATGTGTGACTTCCACATTGTGTCAGGGTCACACACTTTTAATGGAGCAGGCTGTAAATAATGAGAGCAAACAGATGAGCAATATACTTGATATCTCACAGCCAGTAAACAGCCTATATAAATGCATATCCAGCAACAGAATCAGCGTGGTGCATTAAAGCTGCTCGTCTCCTGCTCATAATGGTTCTCCTCATTTTATATATGACCCTGTACAAATTACTACACTACATCTTTTTTTTCTTAAGTTTCTATATATGACGTGAACAAAACCCTTTGCAATGAATGACACTGGTGGGCGTTAAGTGAACTGCAGTCGGCCTCCTGTTGCTCGTGTCTTTTGTGGACCAATGAGGTTCTCTGATCTCTGAAGGAAGTCGCCTCAGGCTCAACGTTCATTGAGTGACTTAGTGCAGAGAGAGAGAGAGAGAGAGAGAGAGAGAGAGAGAGAGAGAGAGAGAGAGAGAGAGAGAGAGAGACATTTGAGACTCACTGTTTTAAGAGAAAAAGAAGCATGTGTGAGAAAAGGTCCAGAGGCTGTTACAGGAAACCGGGAAAGTCAAGGAAGGTTTAATTTTTTTTAACTTATATTACAATCCGTTCCTCGAAAAGAAAAAGAAAGAGCAAATACGTGTAAATTGCTTCATGGCCTTACTTAGAGATCGAAGAGGAAATATTTCCATCAACATGAAGTATTCGTGTCTTAAAGAGCAGCTGAGCACGGGGGGGAAACCAGGGTGGTTTTCACACGAGAACTGTCTCGACTCCTCGCACACAAACCAAGCAGCCGCATCTGATACTCACCAACAGCGAGGGTACAGAGGTGCTTGAGCCTCATGCTTTAGAAATGACTCAGGAAAAAAGTGTACACAGCCTGATAGTCCATGAGGGGGGGGGGGGGGGGGGGGGGACTTCTTCTCACTGTGGCTCATCTACCTGAAGCTTCAATGTGTCGAGTGACGCACACGGACGTGCTTTCGACCACACTCTGCCGCCCGGCTCCCTGATCAAACAACGCACGGCCGTCAGCTCATTAAAACCTTAACTGGCAGCTTTCAGAATCCACCAGACACTGATACGACTCATTTCATGCGTCTGGCATCAGCTTCTTATCAGCCAAACAACAACGTGATACATTATTAGGTCCAAACTTAGCTCATTCAGACAACTCACGTTCAAATGCAACAGTAGAACATGTTAGTGTTCGGCGTCCCGATATGATGGGAGTGATGAGCAAGAATTTAGTTGCATGGACTTTCAGCTGCTACATTCATTCCTTTTTTCCCTGGAACATAAACTTCTCCTGTTGCAGTTTGGGATATAAAGTAAAACAACGGCCAAGAGCCACTTAAAGGCTCCATTTTGTTATTATTCCCAACTGAAAGCTCCACAAAGCGTCATAAGTTATATTTACAACTTCCAAACCGGGAAGCAGCAGCTCATGAGTGGCACTTGAGGGCAGCATAAAACCATCTCTCTCCCTCGGCGAGCTGTTCCAGTAATGAGATGCAGAATAACTCATCCATCCGCTCACTTTGAAATAAAACTGTGGTACCTTCTGGATAAGAGAGGAAATTCAATTTGACAATAATTTATTTTAATATCTCTCGTGATGCTTCTGGTGATTCAGTAATCCACTCGGCTGTTTGGGATCTATTTTTGTGTTTTTGTCTAGAAAAACCCATGAATGAACATGAAATGGATCTCTTCAGTCGAGGAGTCGATTAAGGATCTTAAGTGATCTCCTGCACTTTCCTTTTATAAAAACCTGACCCATAGTCTTCCCACAAAAAAAGATACGATTCTGACAAAACAAGGAAAACGTGGATCGATTTCACGGTCAAGAATAAATCAGAATAGCTGTTTTCTGCCGAAGGTTTTTCCGCTGCTGCTCAGACGAAACATTTCATACCCGGCAACGTTTCACATACACACCTCCTGACAGGCCCTGCATAGTTTGGTGATACCTGTTGCCCCCTCGCCCATCAAGTTCAGTGTGTTTAACAAGCCCTCGAGGGCATTGCAGGAAACCTTGACTGTGGAAAAGTACTCCGCGGTGTAAGTTTGGTGTTAGTCCTACCCGCTGTGTGCTGCTCATCGCACAGAGTAGGTGTGTTAACAGACGTCTGAACCTATAAATTCATTGAACCTTCTCTCTTTGCTCTTTTTCTCTTTTCTTAATCTCCTTAACCCCCCCCCCCCCCCCCCCCCCTCCCAGCCTCCGTCCACCTCTGGTAGCTTTAACATATTCGCTGAATCCTCGTCTCTAATCAGGATTCTACAGGGATCACTCGCCCGTCTCATTCCTTCACTCTGCAAATATTACATTCCCTCCTTTCTTCTCCATTCCTCCCTCTACTCCGGCAGAAATCAATGTGTCTAAAGCAGGACAGATAACCTTGTGTTTGAAGTACTAAGAGCGAGGGGGTGGGACAGGAGAGTTAAGGAGGGGGGGCAGGCCGGGGAGTGATATTGAAACCATTAAAGGATATTCAGATTCTTCCTCTAACTTAATTCTGTCTCTTTCTCTCGTCTCTATAGGGCACTTGAAGGTGCAGCAGAGCAAAACCCCTCCAAGACAAGAGGGGAGTCGTTTTAAACACAGAGAGAAACGCTGCTGTGGGATTTTTCTACCTCATAGAAACTCTATTACCCTCAGTGTTTGAATTATTTGTGTGTGTGTGTGTGTGTGTGCATGTGTGTCACCTTGTATCCTTGGATGAGTCCATTCTGGGTCTCGAGGGGGGGTGTGTCCCAGGTCACTTCCAGGCTGGAGGGAGACACAGCGGACACTCTGATGGACTGGGGGGCCACGGAAGGGGCTGCAGCGGGAGAGAGGCCTCGTTAGACAGGTCTTGTATCTTTGTGAGGACCATTTTCAAGTAAAGACCTTATTCGTGAAAGTCAAGGAGAAGAACTACACTACCCACAATCCTCAGTCATTGATTGGTGGAGCTCATTGTTACCATGGAAATGTTTACCATAAACTGTGAAAATCATGTCGGCTATGATCAGATCCTTGATATTTGATAGAGCCTACTACACTATACACTTCATGAAACACCACATACACACATACAAGCTACAGACGACAACTTATCACAACACTATATCAAAATCAAGGATAAATTCAAGAAGATGTGGTTTGAAAGGGATCATTCGCAATGGTTTATGGGATGTGTAGACCTTTCACTATAAAACACATATACACACACCTTCGTACGTTTGCCCTTTTTCCTGGTTGTTTCGGAGGAAGTAGGTAAGATATGTTCTATTCTTCCAATTAGACTGGGCCTAAGGCGCTACCTTGTTACTCCGCTGCACCACACATATGCATGAACAGCTCAGCAGTTGCACCTGAGGCTAAAGAAAAGGCCATATCACCCCATTTCATCATCCCCCTCCAGCCCCGTCCTCATCCTCCCCATCCGACTCCTGCTGCTTATCCTCACCTCTCAGTCCATTGCATGTGATATGTATAACCTATTAAACTCTACACACACACCAATTGGTTATGAATGCAGGGCCAGTCTGGTGGAGGGAGTGTGAGATTGCAAAAAACCTGTGGGTGTCGCTATCATAAAGTGCAGATCTCTGTACGCCCTCAAATCTGCCTGCAGGGCCGAGACCACAGATGATGCTGCGGCCCGTCCGCTGCTGCACCTCCTCCTCCAGCACCCGTACTCCCCAGCCACTTTTACCAGGATACTGTCAACACCATGAAAAGGCTACACCAACTCAACATCGCCCCCTGTCTGATGCTTCTCCACTTCACTCAGAGTCAAGATCAAATCGTAGTGAAACCAGTCCCATAAATGAGCCTTTTTTTTTATCAAGATCCAAGATGGTTTTTACTGGGGAAACAGTGAAAAATAGGAAACAGTGAAAAATTCCTGGATCTGCCTCCTGAACTGGATCCAAACTGCATCCAATCACCAAGTTACATGATAATTCGTCTTGTATATTTGCGTAATCTTCCTAATAAACATAAAAACCAACCAACAAACAGACAGGGGTGAAAAGATTTGGACTCACACTGAACGATAAACTCAGCTTTGACGACACATGATGGACATTTAAAAAAAAGGACGTTTAAAGGCCTCACATCCTCCTGCTGTCATGTCATTCAACCCATCCTGCTCAACATGCTCACTAAGTGTTTTGTAGTAAGGGTGTGTGTAGTTGTGTGTGTGTGTGTGTGTGTGTGTGTGTGTGAGTGTGAGTGTGTTTGCATGTGTGAGATATATTTGCTTTCCTGTCTGATTAATGGATCCATGGTTTGACTCTGGTGAAAGTTAAACAGGGGTTGGTCCATCACTATAAAATAGATGACCTTGTGCAGCTCTGGATCACATTCAGATATTCGCACACACTCATACACACACACACACACACACACACACACACACACACACACACACACACACACTTATCTAATCGAGAGCACCTCTACGCCTATCAAATGCAATGTCACTCAAGGGGCAGCAGGAGCAGGACAGGAGGCGTGGACACGACAAAGAACGAACGAGAAGAGAATGACAGAAGCATCGGAGCGGACGGGACGAGATTGGATGAGGCCGACAAAGCGGAGACTTATTTTGACCAAACAATCCCAAACTCAAAGTCCACTCACTGGTTCCTTCTATAGATTTCTACCATATCACGGCACCTTTCAAAGCAGATGGAAGCACAGTGATGGGAAATCATCACAGCTACTGGGTCAAATCAGCAGATCAATCTCCATGAAAACTAAACTCCAGCTCATGCTGAAGAATGGGACACGTACTCTCAACTGAAATGTTCCTTTGTCTACTTAGAATCCAGCTTTTTAACGGCGCACACGGGAGAGAAGAGCTAGAAAAAAACAACGTTCAACAGTAAAACAGCTTCTCTGGCATTGAACAAGCGTTCGGTCCTGAACCGGATGTGTAGCTCACACAGTGATCATGTGACAAAGCAGCGTCCTTCACTGACCTGCCTCTCCAACAGACACCTCGACAGGGCTGGAGGGTGGACTCTCTCCGATGATGTTGTAGCTCGTCATAACAATCTGGTAACGCGTGAACTTCTTGAGCTCTGCAGAGAAATAACACGGCAGTTTAAAAGACTTCACCACAACACACAAGCCGAGGCGGCGCCGCGGGTTTACCGTCGCACGACTTACGTGTCAACTCGAACTCTGTTAGCGAGGCGCTGCTGACGGTCTTGAAGGTGCTCTTGGCTTGAGGGGAAACACGGAGGGAGAGTAAATCAATAAACATTTCACGTTCAACAATAAATTGTGCAATTATAATGCTATTCGATAAAATGACTGTATTAAAGACTTTTATGTTTCTGCTCCCTTGTCGGGACGCGGTGGCGGCTGGACGGACACGGAATTGCCCATCTAGTCGGGCAGATACTCAATCTACTATAAAGCACGGCGCATAATAATATTTTATTATTGCAATGTTATAGTGCAATATGGGTGGTCTCATGGGGAGTGGGGGGGGCGGCCTTGTGAGGGCCGTTTGCTCAGTCTGTCATCATAGTCACACCTGGTTCCTGCTTTGATGTGGAAATCATCTGAAAAGATCTTTAACATATCTTTTCAGTTCTCTGTTTTCTTAAATATTTAAAAGCGTATCAAGAACACGGCAGAACTTTAACTCACTGTTCAGATTAGAAGTGCGACGCAGCATGAGCAGTGATAAAGATTGCCAGGTTATAAATCTTCTACAGACGTTGTCACTGTGCTTATTGGTGCAAACTGTTTTCATCTGCGATTCTCTTTCATTGCTTATTTTGTGATTTCACATAATACCGACGCTGACATTGAAATATTTTTCATTAAATAAATGATTTCATTGCGGCGCCTGGTTTGTATGGTCTGAAAAACTCACTGATTCACACTTGCGTGATCGACTTACAATAAAAATGTTGTCCATGAGCCACAGTCCAACCTCATTTGTGTCTAATTGATTGTGGCAGTAAGGTTCCATAAGAGCAACTGACCGTTTGCTAAACCCCTGTAATTCACACACTGACACAACAGCCACCAGAGTGTGTTCAGTGTCTTGCTCATGGACACTTCAGCATTGCAGTCTGGAGGAGCTGGGGGGGGGGGGGGTCGGTTACTGGACGACCTGCTCTCTTCGCTGAGCCACAGCTGCCAATGAGAATATAGGACTGTGGCTACACTCGGTGTCTAAAGAGCCTGGAGGCCTTTTTATTACCCTAAAACTTTCAGGGAATGTGTTTAACAGGGTGTTCATTTGCTCTAAGGAAGTTTGTAAGTGTTGGCATGACTGAGTTTACGATCTGCACTTGTAGCCACACAGTATATCCACAGCTGCGTAGCTAAATGCAAGTAGGTTAGAGTGAAACAACAGACCGATCTTACACGTTCCTTATATCGTATAAGTATCGTCAGGTTATGACGATGCTGACTGATCTCGTTTCATTTATCAGCTCCAGTGTTTTAAGTTTAAAGCCAACGGCAGCATATTTGAGACCTTTTACTGGATCCTTGTTATAACTTGAGTCATTGGAAACAAATTAAAAGTCAACCTGCAAATGTGTTTGTCGAAAATTAGACAGCTACAGTTGATAAAATCCCCCAAAATGAGAGCCCTGCTTTTTCTATACCTCTGTCTGCAAACCAGAACCGATATTTTCCCCAAAAAATGACAGAGAATTTAGAGTGATAGAAATGACCCCGTTATCTCTGCTCATGCGTGCCGTGCGAGAACAGAGCGCTTGACGGGCGCGGCTTTAGCATCTGTACCACTCACTTGTGACGAGGGAACTCGTGTTGGTGCTCCTCGTTGCCTGGACCTCTGCCTCAGCGGAAGCCGAGCTGTTTACTGGAAGCTCTCTGTAGTACAGCCGGTATCCAGTCAACACCCCGTTAATGCTGTCGTCACCGGGCCGCTGGCAAACACGCAAACAAGCACACGCACCGGGCACATGAAGAGAATTAATAATGATCCATTTCCCAAATAGAAAACTTCTGAGGGCTTCCGCTGTGTGTGAAGAAAATGTTCATTTTCTCAGTGATTGACAGGACACGGGCCGGCTGGCAGAGCAGTATTTTATCAGCAGAGTCCACTTTAAAGAGCTGCCGTGCACAGACAAAGCGATGCTTCACTGGGTCTGGCACTCTTGTAAAGGATGATGAAATTGCGGGTGACTTTGTTTTTCCGCTGCCTCCTTCTGCTTTGATATGAGGCTAGAAGGAGCAAGGGGAAGACATTTCCAAACAGCGGAGGAAGAGTGACAAGCGTTGAAGTCGCCAATGCTGTATTTACTGTCAATTCGCATTTCGCCCAGACTCTATTTTTGTGTAACTCCCCAGGCTTTTCTTTTTCCTCCACTGATGGACATGGCTGATGTTTGCCTCTCTTGCCCTCTAACATCTCCCCTGCTGCTATGTTCTCATTAGGACTTTTCAACATTGTTCCTCCCCACCCAGGACGATCTGTCCCCTCCGTCTGTTCGTCCTTCTCTCCCTCCATCTCGTCAATCTGTCTGTGCTGCCCTCTGAACTTTCCTGCTTCAGTAACAATGGTAATTTCCTCCAGAGACACAAACACTGCAAAGGGTCCGCAGCAATCTCACGTCAATGATTAACCTGCAACTCCCAAGTTTTTTTCTGTGTGGGTCTGTGAGTTTCTCTGTGTGTGGGTCTTGTTGTTGTTGTTGTTGTGCTACAGGAATGACAATACCTTCCACTGCACCAGGACTGAGGTGGTGGTTGTGGGCTTCACTGCGAGGATCACCGGAGGCTGATCGGGCACTAGAGAGGAAACACAGGAAAGAGAGTGAGGCAGACAAAAAGACAAGCTTCTGTCCATCCACATCCAAAATCCACATTTCCCCTCATCCGCCACTTTCTTTTCCTCCCAGCCTCTCACCGTCCTGCAGAGTCGTCACAGCCTCGGTCTCTTTGCTGAGGACGCTGTCCCCGACATCGTTGGTGGACAGCATCCGAAACTTGTACGATGTGAAGGGCTCCAACCTACAGACGAAACACATTTATATGCATGATATGTATATGCATTCAGTAAGGAGGTTATATCTCTATAAGTGTTTCGTTGATGCTTTTGAGAATAATTCATGGATCAAGTATATTTAGCGGACAGACATTTATGAGTCTGTGCAATTTGGTGCGGATCCAAATAAAAATCTTCATCCAGTGAATTTAAATGTGGTTTCATGAGGAGGCTGTTGGGCCTAAGCCGACGTCTATATTTGCATTTTGGTTCAGGCATGAATTTATAAATCAGTTCATTAGAATGTTGAGAAACGGACTTGCTGCACAGTGATCCCCGACGCAAGATTCACAATATTGTTTCAGTGTGATTTTGTTTCTATCACTAAACCAACTGATGAGGGGATTGCATCTGTTATTCATCCAATAAAACCACAGCGACACAATTACACTCGTAACTTTGAGCACGACTTGTGTCATACTGCGACAGCTGAAGACGCGTGTCGGTGAGGAGTCTCCTCTGGAGCAGCTGTGCCTCGATGATCATCAATCAAAAGGAACTTTTGTCAGTGCTCACAATGGGTTTTCACACGTGGCAGTGGATGCACCAGGTGTTCATCCAACTCTCAGGGTTTTTTGGGGGGAACTTGAAAGATGTGCCACGGGTGAAAATTGCATCTCAGTGGCTCCTCTTAGCTGCGGGACTGAGCTCTGGTCTCTGGTGGTTTCACAGTTGGTACTTGGACTGTGTTATTACTAGTTTGTCAGTCACCTGTGAGGGGAGGACAAATAGAGGTAGAGCTCAGGTAGATATTTGTTTCCCCTCACAGTCCATTCACTCACTCGTCCACTGTGTATGTAGACTACATGTGGCAGGAGGGTGTGTGGAAGAAAGTCATTGAGTCTGTTTTCGGCTGATATGCTCTTTAGGCACCTGTGTGCATCTCCTCTGGCTTCATGAATACGTGGAGGATTCAGCACCACTGTGTTTGGATCAAATTGATTCTTGCCAAAGTTGCTGAGCTGTTTCCGCTATTGGTCAATAAAATATCTTTTTGTTAATCTTCATTCCAAACCAGTGTGTGCTCTCACTCCTTCGGTCTGTGATCAGTTATTCAACATTCGGTGCAATTCCTGCCTTTGTTAAGGGCTATTTCAATTTTTCTTTTCTCTTGCTACTCGAAACATAAAAGACGCAGAGAATACAGCTCATCAAAACATTACTCTACAGCCCACAGGTGGTCAGAGAATCCACTGGGTGCCTTTAACTCCGGCTCCTCTGCCTCTCACAGGCGCGTTTTGCCCTTTCACTGGTCTCTAAAGATCACACAAGGTCTTGAATAATAATTATCGTACACCTTTTCCGAATTGTCTCCCCGGCCAAAGCATTTTCACGACCACATCTTATCTATATTTTCTCCTCTGTGCAGAGTGAAAGCCTTAATAAGAACAGGAAAACAATTTACACCAGTCATATTGAAAACAATTCACCCAAGAGCCACTTACAACCTGTCCAACGAACACGGACCCATTCATAGCGACTTGCTGAACAAGTCTGCTGCACAGCTGCTAATAGTTTCAATGCACACCCTCTCCCTCGCGCTGGGAAATTGATTAAAATTATAAAAAAAGGACAGGTGGCTGCAAAACAGTCATTTTTCTTAATTCTTAATTGATCTAACCCATTATAAGCGCCGGTTAACAAGAGTGATTCAATAATTAGCAACAAGAAGTCATTCCACCGCTGCTCCCACGTCTACCTGCAAGGTCCCTCTCCAGACTGTATTTACAGAGCCGCCTGGGAGACTGCAGAGGACCAGTTAAAGATTCAGCGGGTGCGACAGAAGAACAGCTCAAGTGTCTTCTTGTATAATAATGAGCCGGGCGCAATAAGGGACAAGAAAGGCCCCGTGGGGTTGTGGGTATCGTAGGAATAGAACATCAAAGGCACCGAGCTCAAAGAGGGTGGGGTACCAACAGCACTGGGAGGATGTTAAGGACAGTGTTTGAAAGTGTGAGCCTGTGTGTGTGTGTGTGTGTGTGTGTGTGTGTGTGTGTGTGTGGACTTCGATGTTTTGGTTCCAAAGATGTCTCGCTGGAAAACAACAATTAGGGACAGATAACAAGTAAGTTGAGCAAACGGAGATGGGAGCTAATTCCTCCATCCGGCCGCCGTAATGAGAGCGTTCAGTGATAGAGTGAGCTCAAAAGCGGCGTCGAGACAACAACGGGCGTCGTCATCGTGGCAGATCGACTCTCCCCGAGGCAGGTTGGATGCAGACACACTGACAGAAGAGTCTTCAGCATCTCAAATAGTCCTGAGATAGCTTGTGAAGGAGCTCACTAAAAAGCGCCACGAAGCAGGAGACTCACACTAAACACAAATAAGCCTCATCAGGGTTCTGCTACTCAGGTTGGAGCAGCCATCCAGTCTGACCACAATCACCTGCTGCTGTAATGACAGTCTCAACAGGGAGGACAGGATGGAGGGATAAAGAGAGAGGAATGGAAAAGAAACAGCGTTCAACAGCACAGGAGCACAGGACGAGTGCGAGGTGATGCTCGAGTATGTTTGATGGGTTTTGAAAGCTTTGGCTACTGGTGGTTGGACGGAAGGTGGTGGCAACAACTGGGACGAATGCTGGGAAGGTAAAAGTGGTTGAAGAAAGAAAAATAACAGATACACGGCAGAGAGAGAAAATATGAAGAAAAATAAAAAGACGGAGACGTTCCTGCTGTGCCTGTGTGATCAGGTGACGGAGATCCTCCACAGTTCTGCAGTGATTATGATTATTCTGCTCTCTCTGGTGGTTTTCTTTACTTCCTGTGCTAAATTCATACAAATGTTTCCGTGTTCTAATTCTCAGTTCTTTGCTTTGAGAATTCACAGCATCCCCCGCCCCCCCTCTCTCTGTCCACCCTCCTCCCCGAGGACGCGTAAACATTACAAGATTTCTACCGATTGCTTCAACAAGTCCAAGTCCAACATGTTACACTAAACCCAACTTCCATATTGAATATATATATACATAATATATATATAACAGTAATTGTTCCTGTTTTCTCCAGAGATTCTTGACGTGGCCGAATCGATGCCTAGGTGAACCCTGTCCCTCCTTAGATACCGTTGCTAAGGCCTGTCAAGCTTTCTGATGTCACGCAGCACATGTCAAACATTTCAAATAGACTCTTTTTTAAAAATACTAATCTAGTGACAGGGTTATAAAAATACACTCGCTGGCCACAGACATGAATTGATATTGTATTACAGCAAAGGATGATGAAGAAAACATTTGAAATCAGAGTATTGGACACCACTGGAAGTTAAGTCTCCCCGATGTTTGTCAAACGCTATCTCATGAGGCCTTGCTGGGATTGCCGGAGTGTCAACTTTCTCAAATCCAATAATGAGCAGGACAGAGACGTTAATGTTCAGCTAAATTCTTAAGAGCCTGTGGGGAGGACTTCGATGCTGCTGCTGTTGTGGATGGAGCTTTTGTAATCTATCTTTAAAACCTAATAAGAAAGAAACGCTTCATGGAAGTAGCACTCGGTGCTGTCGGTTGTAAGTTAATTAGCAGTAGTCATGCAAACATTGCAGGTAACGTGAGAGCAAACATCTATTACGTATACTGTTGCTGCCTTGATGACTGCAAGCAGCTGCATCAATTCAATGCACCTGCTTACAGTTGCTAAGCTAGTTTGTGTGTGTGTGTGTGTGTGTGTGTGTGTGTGAGACTGTATATATCTTGCGTACCTGTCAACGCTCCAGGCGGTCACGTTGTGTGGGATGTCAGCGATGTGTGTGTTCCAGTCCCCACTGGGCAGCTGTTTGCGCTGCACAGTGAAGTACCTCAGGGGAGAAGAGCCCGAGCCTCCCGTCACCCAGTGGAGGTGGAGACGGCGAGATTCTACGCTGTCCTGAGGAACGTACAATTTCCTCGGTGGCTGCGGCCGCTCTGTGGACGTGGGAAAGAGAGAAGATATGAAAAGATGGAGTTATCGCTCATTACCACGAGTGACGAAGGTGCCGGATGCAAAGGATCAAAACACCCACAGGTTTATGGTTAGAGTCGGATGTTTAGCAGTGGAAACCAAAGACTGTTTGTAAAGACAGATAATGCTTCTCCAGTTTATCCCACGATCCAGAAAAAGCCGCCATTTTGCACATTTGGAGACTCCAGACTTACTTGAAACATGAACAACAAACATTAATGTGATAAGAACCACCTGCAATGACAGAAACCATCTTTGAGAGCAATTATTTGATGTGACTTTTTAGTTTGGTCCATGTCCCATCTGCTAACATGGAGGAGGCGGGGTTTAGGACCCCTACCGCACCCAGCAACCAGGGGGCGATCAAGATACTCTGGCTTCACTTTTGAGGAGGCTGTCATTTCTATACAGATTATGGTGGAAACTCACCAATGACGACTTCTAGAAGGAGCTTTCAGTTAGTTTCAGTTTGGCTTAATTTGAATACAGCGTGAATCTCTACACGTACAATGATCTTTTGTTTCATCTGCTGTCGCAGTGAAGCCGTCTCTACCAGAAGTCATGTAAGAATCTGATTAGAGACAAGAGGAAGGAACATCTAGATGGAGAAATCCAGGCTTGTCTAATCCCCCTGCTTTGACCAAAGAAACCAATGTTTAATAAATCAGTTTACAGCCGAGTCAGCCGGAACCATGCGACCTAAATGCATGTGTGAGGTGATCGCTGTGCGGGAACATTTGCATTTGATATGTTTCTCCACTCATCCGTTCCTGCTCCTCCTTTACTTTCCCTTCTGATGTGTCGCTACAGATATTGAAATGAGTTGTGACCTGAACAAATGGAGGCCATCGTGGACCATATGCTGCAAATAGCTTGTAACACTGGACACGAACGTCCCACATTCACATCACATACGTGCACCAGTGTGACTGCTGCAATGCATACATATGTTTAAATGAAACAAGACATCCAACCACCGCGGGGTTAAAGAAACAATATTCTCAGCAGATTGCCAGCGCGCGCGCGCGTGTGTGTGTGTGTGTGTGTGTGTGTGTGTGTGTGTGTGTGTGTGAGAGAGAGAGACTGTGGATTTGTCTTCACTATTCAATTAGGAGATGAAAGATGGCTCCAGGAGTCAGTGTCTTTGTATGACTGTGTTGCCGGTAGCTGTGTGTGATTAGTGGACGTGAGCACACACACACGCATGTGCACGTAGACACGAAAACAAAAACACATGGTCGGGGGGCATTACTGTTTAATTTCAGGGGCGGCGGGTTATCGATTAAGTCTAGAAATAAAAGCACTATCGATTCTCTCTGAAGTTTAATTAATCGCCACTTACACTCTGAAACATACGCAGAAGCACAGGCACATATTGACACACACACACACACACACACACACACACACACACACACACACACACACACACGGGCTCGCCTTCCCTCATTCATCCTTATCACAAGTAATTTTAGTCAAATCTGTCCGTCTCCCTTTTTCCCTCTCGTCTTTATTCTTCATCCCCATCAAGATTTCACTCTTCTCTGCCGCCTTTGTTTCCCTGATACCATCTGTGTCTCCCTGTCTGCTCCCCCCCTCTTGTTCTGTTCCACAGTAAAGATCATGTTCTGATAATCAGCTCATAACTGTCAGAACACGTACTGTCCTTTGAGCACTAACACGACTTGCTACAAGTTTACTGCTACACCGGGGAGAGGGGGTGTGTGTGTGTGTGTGTGTGTGTGTGTGTGTGTGTGTGTGTGTGTGTTAGAGGCTGGATCTGCAGCCACGCAGCTACAGTAAATAACTTTACACTCCAATCTGCACATCTTTGGAATGTGGGAGGAAGACTGATTGATTTCATACAATATACATATGATTTATTTAGTGTTTAATGGAAGGATATTGTGAAGTGTAGACTTTTAGTGATTTATTTATATTCGACATTATACTAACTCAATTTATCTGGGTGTATTTGATTTAGACTTAAGTGTCGTCTTCAGATACTTTGACTAGTTTGGATACTTTGGTTTAAAACAGTGTTTATCTCCAATTATAGACTAACTGTGCTGTTTTGTTTGATTTGTATTTGGTTTGTGTGAAGTGGATCTACTTTGTTGTCACAGCACGAGGTTAGTTCTCTTTATCTGTCCTCTTTTATCTTTGTTTCTCCTTTTAGGGTAAATACTGTATATTTCAAAAATCCACCCGTGACCCCTCATGGGGTGATGGATTATTCTAAATAAAGCAGCTGCTTCATTCATTACCTCATCAGTTATCACCCTCTCGGAGACAAACACCTGATTAGACAAATATCTCCGGAGGGAATCACAGTTTTATAACACATGCGGCACGTTAACGCTGCCTCACACACATACACACCCACAGGCCCACTCAAAAAAGCAATTTTCTCTTTCTAGGGATTAAGTTGGTCTCTCCACCATCATCAGAAAGAAATCTCTATTAGGCTATTCTGTCTATCTCCCAGTGAGAATGGGCCATTATGTTACTGAAGTGGAACAGGGAACCACAGAATTCTTTTTCTAAAGAAATCCTGATAATGATGCTGCCGATGTCACGATATCTGATCCAATTAAAATGCACTACACACGCCGAGAGCTCTGAGCGGAATATCAGACATCATGATTCCAGTTTTTCATAAAAATTCACTGTCACGATTTATTATAAGGACTTTTGTAGCATTTCAATGCTTTACCAGACGTGTGCGGGTATCGGCTGACAGGGAGAAATGGACAAAGAGATCAGGGACGACGTATATATGAAAGGTTTTGAGTCATGTTCCAAAAAGTCAAAGTTATTCTTCCGACGGTCCATTGAGACACTAGAGCCACTGTTACTTTAGAAGTGACAGTGAAAGTGATCGTTTACTTTCAAGGGATGGCTCAGGAGTCAAAAAACCTTTTGAAATTAATTTTGCTAACCATTTAATTTTAGGAGAAGGAAAATGTATAATCACGGATTATCAAAAAAAACATGTTCCAGGAGTAACAATGCAGTGTTTTTAAACTACGTTTGGTGAAAGAAGAAAAAATATGGTGGCCAGTCCATTGTCCATGTCTTTATAGTCATTATAATCAATATTCTTTAATTAAATTGAATCAGGATGACCTAAAATGGGAATCACTTTTACAAATGCACAGGGAATTATCCCATTTTCAGTTACCCTGAGATACCTTTTCTCAAACTGGCAACAAGAACACTTTAAAATTACCGACCACTGTCTTCACCCTATTCATTATTTAAAAAGACACCAGATGTCAGTGAGTTCATGAAACTATCTATTTTTACAGTTTGATTCCTGCTGTTCACTCTGTTAACTGAACACAATCCTCCCCTGTCACAATTTAGTGAAATAGCATTTATGCAGTGTAAAATAAAATCACCTGTATAACCTGGTGCACATGTCAACCGGTAGCAATGAAAGAAATAGCTCTGAAAATACACCGAGACGAGATAAAAGCATCACGACCTCCGTATCTGAGGAGGATGAAAACCTGACGTTTTATCTGTTTCAAAATTGAAGAAAAAAATGAAACTTTATTCCTCAGTCGCTTTAGCTCTTTTAAAATCAAGTCACTATAAAGAGCTGTTCATCCTCTTTGTCCATCAACTGCCTTAAGGGGAAAATGTCATTTTCAGGCTCGATGAAACTAAGGAGAGTCACAGCTCAGTCTCCATTATCTCTGTTCTACTGTTCTGAATTACATGTCTTGCCACAAAAGACAAAATTACCACAGTTGAAGAAGCCAGAGTTGGTGAGAGAAGCTGAAAATCTTCGTTTCACTCGACAAGTCAGTTCATTTGAGTCTGTTTAGTAACACAATAAATACAACAAGCGTTCTGGAAAGTTAACAATTTTTCGTGACTGAGCCGCCACCAGCTTTTAAACTGTTGCACAGATACCCGGGGGAAGTATTTGAAACTCCAGACGCTCGTTATGCCCTCGTACAACTAATACCTGCTGATTTCAATCTCTACATTTGCCGCCGCGCAGCTCTGTCAAATCCGCTGGAGATTTTAAATGTCATTTCATCTTTTTCTCTTTGCACAACGACTCGCGGAAAAGGTCATACGGTCTTATTTTGCACCAACATTCGGAGCCCGAATGTTGGGCTTTATCTTTTGCAAGGATTTCACAAAGACCACGACTCATTACTCCTCTTAAGTAGAGATCATAACAATTTTAAATGCAAAAACCTGACTTGACTTTTTTCCGTACGCTTCCCACACTTTAAGAAATAGCAAACCCGAAATGTCTCTGACCAATTTGCCTCTATTTGAAAGTTAATATGAAAAAACATATGATTGTCTACTATAATAGACTATAATACAAGTTTGAAGAGCACAGGTACAATTATACTTATAATTAAGTGGCTCATTTACAGGATTTCCTGACCAACCTGGTTTATTTAAGACCTTTTATCTGCGTTTTCATCGTTGTAATCGAATGTGAATTTCCTTGCTGGTTTCTGTGGCACGAATGCAGCACAGGATGCTTGATACGCAGCAGGACCGGATGAAGAAAGCTAATTTTACTCGTCATTACTCAAAGCCTCCGAGCTCACACCCCATTATTCTAGTTGAATTATCCAGTAATGTATTTTTTTTTTTTTAATAAATAGAAAACAAAGACACTTGTTATGCTGGTTCCATTAGTGTGTGATTTAATACAGTTTCAGAATTTAATCACACTCTTACTGGGCCTGTGTTCATTCATTTTTAAAGAGAGAGAGGGACTCACGTAACTACAAATGTTTTGTAACAATCACACAAATTACTGCTCTCTGTAATTTTCCCCCCACTTGAATGAAGATGTACGACATGTCTCTCTTCCTGCCAGTGCACAGCAAGGAACTTTGAACATTTTCCTCCTGCTCCAACTCGCTGCTGGGTGCAGTTGTTCAGATAGCAGCTCGGTTGCACTTATAACTACATATGTGTCTGGTTAACTACTTAATGGGGCTTTCAACCACATCTTATGTTCCTCAGCAGAGATAATGGGGAATGGACTGTGTTCTTAAAACGTTATTCTGGTCTTAACAACCACTCAAAGCTCTTCAAAGTACAGCTGCCATTCACATATTTACTCACATTCACACAGCTCTTCTGTATCTAGGGCTTTGTCTGTTAGTCATGCATCTTACATGTGAGTGTGTGTGTGTGTGTGTGTGTGTGCTTTCAATTTGAGTGTCTTGCAGATTTAAATGCATTACTATTTTTTTATGCTGCAAAATATTGTTTCGAAAGAAGCAACAGTGCTGAGTAGAAAAGCTTCGTCGTCCATTGAAAAATATCTCTGTGAAAACGAATCTCTCTGCTTTTTAATCCCTATTCCAGTTAATTTGTGATCCTGAAATTAAAGCACAGGGGAATAGTCCCAAAGAGAAAACCGTCTCTGTCATTCACGATAGTTAGTTTTAGTTTCTTCACAACAATTTGCCATTAGCCTCAGGACGACGCTATAGTTAAACATACCGGCAGTGAGACTCCAGGCAGAGCTGAGAATATCACTTCTCATCAAATGTGTGCTTGATGAAAAGGTGCTTTGATGAATTACTCACATCCTCTCAATGTTTTCTGTCACACTGTACGAACACTGTTCAAATTAGATTTCTATAAATTCTTGACGTACGTTCAGCACTTTGTGTTTCAGGGTGAGGCAGAGTGTCGGGTTGGATGTTTTAATAGGAGCGTGATCCCGAAGTTCTGCCAAAGTGGGTGCCGACTTTCACAGTTCAAGTCACTAATGTTTGCCTGCAGAGACTTCTGGGTCTGCACCCATCTACTTGAACTCCATCATACGGGCCTATGCTCCGTGTCGGCCACCGAGTCCCTCCGAGGAACGCTGGCTGACATTTCCATCCCTGCACACAAGGCGATCACAGTCCGGACTGTTCCAGTTTGTTCTCTGGTGGTGGAACAAGCTACCGAATGCTATCAGAGCAGGATAGTCCCTCTCGTTCTGCAATCTATCTTCTCTCCTACCTCTTGAAGTCTCTTCTCCTCTGAGAGCACCTCCTCTCTCAACCCTTCTAACTCCCTAACATGCCTGACAAGCACTTACCGTGCACCTCTTTACCTCAACTCCTAAACTTTATCTTGTTGAACAGATTTACCACTTAGTACTCACGTCCAGGTCTACACTGTTCTGAAGATTTAGTGTGGACCCTCAGTTGCTTTGGATAAAAGCATCTGCCAAATGAGTAAATGAAAGAGTCAATGGAAATGTACGTGTGTGTCCTTTACCTCTGCGTTCCGTGGTAACAACCAGGGCCTCCTGCTCCTTGCCCCAGCCCACCGCGGTGCGAGCGGTGAGTCGGAACACGTAGGTCTGCTCCGAGGAGAGTCCCGTGACAGTGAACTGGCGAGCGTTGGAGCCCACCTCCACCGTGGTCCAGCGCAGAGGGTCCCTGCTGTCCAGGCAGTAGGAGATCTGGTAGCCTGGTGAGGGACAAAAGCAATAAAGATGCAGGAAGGCAGAGATTTTTGGAGTGTGAATACGATCCTCTGTGTTTTTGTGGCCTACTTTCGAATCAAGGAACCCACAGGAATCAAAGGCGGAACAACATGAGACAGGAGAGAGTCTGAAAACATAGCTCCGCGATGCCAAAGCACACAATCACATTTCAACAATAAAAACACACTGTTCATTTACACGTCTTCACCACAGACTGCGTGGAAAGACGAATGAAGCGTCTCCACTTCCCCCCCACTATTTAGACATGAAGCTGAAACATCCCAGATACGAATGTTGTGCATTTGGAGAATTAGTCTGATCTGAGGGAATGGAGTCACGGAAGCAAAGTCCCAGTGATACACGGATCAGGAGTCATGCAATTCTTATATAATCAAATAACATAATACAAATAAATGTAATATACATTAAGGTGATAAGAAATACCTAAAATAAAAAAAACTATCTTTGAGAGAAATGTATTTGATGTGTACTTTGACTTTTTTAGTTTGACCCCACGTCCCACGTTGGGGGAGCTGTCAAGTCTTCTATCTGTATTGATATTTCCAGTATAACATAGAAATTTGAACATTCGACTCACACACACTCCCAAACAGACATTCCCCCCCCCACACATTATGTAATCATACATCCCTGCGCTGTCCCCTTGGCTGTGACCCACGGCGTACACGGCTTACGTCTGTTTCTCTGTCTCATGTGCAGCAGGCCGTGTAATAACACAACCACACTTTAACACATACACACCGTGAAACCACTGATCCCAGACCAAGCTTTCCACAGGCCACTGGCCACTCACAAAACAGAAAACCCCTCAACATGACGATTGTATTGTACACCAAACACGCACAATCACGCTTCCATGAAGTCGCACAAAACATCTGAAGAGCGCGTGGAGTGTGATTGGTGCGGAGGGAAATCGTCGGGATGATAATCTGCTCAGAGGAACATAATCTGGTTGTGTGGTTGATAATCTCATCAGATCGTCTGAGTCTATGTTAATGTGCACGCAGCGTGTGGAAGATTATTGGATAACAGCTACACTACAAATCCTCTTGCATCCGAACAATTGGGTCAGAGCGCTTCATTATGTTCTGCGCTGAATATCATTAGCACGTCGCTGCCATCAGACGCGCGGGGCTAAATCTCCATTACAAAGTGACGGTGTCATGTCAGGGAAAGGCCAGCTCCATCTCCCAGAGACAGATTCAACATGTATTTCATCCTGATTGTTCAGGCTTTTCGAAACCTGTATCTGCATGTTGTTGTGGCCTTGTCTGAATTGATTTAAGTCTTACAGGAGTGGCAGTGCCACCACCGAAACCACTTGAAAGTAGTAGTAGTGAATTTTTTGTGCTATGCTTTTACTTTAATATAATTCTGAGCTGAAAGCTTATAAATAAAACTCTGGACGGCAGCAAATGCAGGTCACACTGACTCTTCTCATCCCTCAACTCCCATTTCAACACTACAAATTGTATATTGTGTTTTATCATGTCTCCGTGTGTAGTTGTACACCGTTGGATCTGAGGATAAAACTCCACTGAGGCTCTAATGGACAAGGTTGTACACATCATCTCCTTTTAGACCTGTCAGCCCTTTCTCTCCAAACTGTGTTTCACTCTTAGGATCGTAATTGATTGTTATTTTTTATGTCATGGCTTGTTTTTAATGGATTGTTATATATCTATATATATTGTTTATCTGAAGCCCTGGAGATGGATTAATTGAAGTGTTGATTTGATCCGCGTCACAAATGTACTCCTGCATTTACTGCTACTTTTTTAAAACAGTTTCTTTTATTCCCCGTGTATAGAAAATAATCATCCATCCCTCCTTGATTGAAATAAACCATTGAAGCAGTTTTTTGGATCTCTGTGCAAAGGGCCCTTTCAGATAGAAACACATTTGTCCTGTATTGGACATGGTTCTCAGAGCAAAATAGTTGTTTTAGTTACCTGTATCGAAACTCGTGTCATATAATTTGTGGAACTCAGGAACACACTCCTTTGTGTTGCTATTCGACCTGAGCTGACAGGAACTGGGTCCGGACAAAGATTTAGAAGTGATAGTCGGGTCGGGTTGGTCACGTGGGACTCGGGGAGAAAGCATCTTTTCCTCCATTGTGCGTCCTGTGCCTGGCAGATGCTTTGTTTCTATTGGATGTGCAAATGTTTGTCTTGGTACTTTGCTTGGTGCAGCAATAAAAAACAACAACCTTGTGCAGCACAAGCTATTGAACAGAATGGTTTAGGTTTTCAGAGCACAGCAGGGGCCGCTGATGTTCTGAGCCAGTACCTCCATCGATACTGTGGGTTTTTTAAACAGTACATGAAATAGAGGAATTGTTACAGAGTACAGACTCTTCAGTTTTTAAACATGGCCGAGTCAAACTGAACGCAGCTTCACAGAAAGTCAAAGCAAAATGTGTGTGTGTGTGTGTGTGTGTTATTCAAAACCCTTGTGTTAAATTGGTTATGACATGGCTTTTGGAGAAAATTAAAAAACAAAGTACAAAAACCAATTAAGTAGTTTTACATATACATGCTGACTACCCTGAGTGCTTAATTGTATGGCTTTAATGCACAAAAACACATTACATGCTCAGATTTTAATTATAATTAATATGTAGTATGGAAATGGGACACAGTGACAGTTTGCCATTGGGATGTTTGCGTGCATAAGGCTTTATCATATTCACATAGACGCACAAACGCTTCACTGCTTCTTGGTGAATTAGATTGTGCAGCGTCTGAGGTCACGTTCCTCCTCTGTCCACTTTCTGTGTCAGTCCCCCATGGGTTGAGATCCCAAGGAGAAATGAGGCAGTCATGAGCACTAAAGAAACCGGTGCACCACATTTATTTGTATCTGCATGAACACACACACACACACACACACACACACAGAGCAAGGACACAGCAGGACTGGCCGTTTGTGTGTGTCCCTGTGATCGAGAGAGATTTGGCTTCCCACTCATCCTTCTGTCACAGAGTGGTGTCGCACTAAATGTCCTCCCTCTTACAATACAGTCACACATCACTCACACTGTCCTGCTCGACTCCCTCACCCACTGAGAGGACAAATACTACTCTGCTCTCCCCCTTTGTGCCACACACACACACACACACGCACACACAAACACGCACACACACACACACACCTGTCCCTCCTCTCACCTCCATACATCTCCTCTCTGTTTTTCCCCCTTCTCTCTCTCTTTCGACTTCAGCCACTCACACGTTCCTCGTGCTCTCGCTTGCTTTTCTTCTTCTTCATTTATCTGTTCTTTCTGATTCACTCTTTGATTTTCCATCTCAGAAACAAGTAATGTGTGTGTGTGTGAAACTCACTGTGTGCCTATACAGTATATGTGTTTACGTATGCATTAGGAAAGGGGTCTTGCTTCAGCAGCTATAATGGCCTTTTTTCCCAGGTACAAGCCTGATGACTGACACCCCCCCCCCCCCCCCCACACACACACACACACACACACGCAAACACATGTACATAAATACCAACAATCCTTGGCAGTGAAGTGGAAGGTAGAAAGAGCTGACCCCTGTTTGAAAGCTAAAAACAGAATCAGCTCTTTTCCATTTTACGGCTTTTACTTCCTTCCTTCACTTGAAAGATCACAGCAGTGTGTGTGTGTGTGTGTGTGTGTGTGTGTGTGTGTGTGTGTGTGGGTGTGTATTCATGTCTTTTAAAACTGCTAACTCATTCCCTCTGCAAGCTCTATCCTTCAGCAATTGAAAATAAATCTATTGTCACCACAAGCATAAAACTTTTGATGATGATTAGAACGTTGTTATCAAATATCTGCTTTCTTGTGAGTATGTGTGTGTCTGTGTGCGTTTGTGTTTTGTACCTAATATGATGCCGTTGGGGTTTGTGGGCGGCTGCCAAACCACCCTGACTGATGACAATCGAACTTCTGGAAACACCATCCTGACAGGGGGGCCTGGGACTGGAGAGAAAATTAGAGACGGGAGTTTGGCAGGAGAATTAAACTCTAATAATACATATAAAGAGAAGCTGAAGCACAAAAGAACGTCACTGCTGCGAAGAGGGAAACAACATTCTGAACATCATGCAGTCTATAATCAAAAGGCCCATTTCTATACACATGTGGAAATGGACGGAGCCTGCGTCAACACACACACACACACACACAGAGTCGCTCTAAAAGACACAAAATAGAAAATGTAATTTTCTCTCAACCTCCATCTTTGTTCCTGATAAAAGCACAAGTTCCACACCACCAAATACACATCAGAGTGTGTGTGTGTGTATGTATGTACAGTATGTGTATGTGTGTGACTGACAGACAGGATGGAGGTTCATTATACATTGCCGGGAATTGACTTTCCCGTTCTTGTTTCATCCTGAAATGAGAAAATCTTTTCAAACGTGACACTGTTGACGCTTGTGTTGCATTATTCTGAAATACCAGAGTGGGTTGCTGGCATCCTGAAAGGTCTGCCATGGTTACCACATCTCTGCGAGAGATCTGAAGAGATCTACACACACACACACAACGTGTTCTCTGAGTTTGGACCGGGGAGGGGGTCTGATGGATGAACTGAACCTGCTGGATGATGAGTGCAGTGGTGGAGGGACGGGCTGCGCTGACAGCTGAGGTGTAAGGAGGTGAAAAACAGCTACAGAGGTGAGACGGAGGCGAAAGTGTTGAACAGAAAGGTCAGTGATCACAGGGAGACACACTGAGACAGATCCTACCGTCTTCTTTGGTCCGGAGCAGGACGGGGCTGCTGAGAGGGCCGTCGCCGATCTGTGTGTAGGCCAGAACCTGCAGCACGTACACCGTGTATCGCTGGAGGAGCCTGAGGAGCAGCGACACGTTGCCTTCTCCTTCTGTCACCTGAACACTAGGAGGAAGGTCTGAGTCCTTCTCACTGAAAAACACCTGAACACAGACACACACGGCAACAAGTTACACACAAATCCACGTACACAATCACAAATACAGATAAAAACTGGATGATATATCATCATATTACTTTGGTGGGACGATTACATTTGTGATATTCTATACTTTTGTTATTGTCAACAACTCCCATAGAGAACAGAGCCAGCAGTGAGTTACTCTCTCAGTAATTTGAGTTTCTTACTCATCCCTGAGTCTGTTTGTTTCCAGCTAAGACATAAATCTTTAAAGCTGCTATAATACTAACAATGGCTCCTTGGACGCGGGAGAGGTCACTGGTTGGGATGAACTCACAGACAATTATCTCCACAGTTCCCCACAGTTGTGCGCAGCTTTGTTTCATTTCTCAGCCCATTGGTTTTTGCTCCATGACCTCTCTGTTTCAGGTTCAGTACCAGAGAGGTAGGTGGGACAAAGCTCTAAGAGTCCACTGCCCAGCTCACCAAACAGTTTACCATTTCCCAAAGTTGGAGAAAGCTGTATTGCAACTTTTCAGTCCATTATTTTCATTCATATCGATGTAACTTTCCTGTTTTGGTTGACCTGCGGTGTGTATAATGTGGCTTTTAGACGGGTAGGATCAAACAGGTGGGTGTCTTTGGTGAAACTGCCAGAAACTGAGCTGAAAGGAGAGCTAGTAATGGACTGGTAAAGGATAGGCAGGTACATGAATACAAGTGAATGTTGCTGGATGTGTAAATACTATTTCAGTCGGTTACCTCACATCTGTGTTTACACACAGTGTTTATTAGCAGCAGAACATACTTAAGAGTTCGGCATCTGGGCTGCGACCTCCTCCCTCCCAGAGACATGATTATGTAGAGATAATGGGAAGTGAGGAGCAAATATCATTATATCATGCTAAATCGACAGGCACAGCAATACTGACCCAGGGCAGCGGAGGCACTGACGAGCAAAGGGAGAGATGGGAAATATTTGCAGCTTAAATAGACCAACGCACTGTGAAGGGTGCGTGTGATGGAGGACTGTGCAGAGAGGTCATGTGACTGGATCAAGGCAGCTCGAGTTAACTGCCTGAACAAGCGACGCTCCTTTACCAATTTCATAAGGTGATGGTGCTACAGTGCTCCTGCCTCAAACCCAGAATCAGATATTATTATAGATTTAAAACTGGTGTTAAACAGGTGGTAGATGTAAAAAAAAAACCTTCTCAATCATTAATAAAAGGTGTATTTGTTGAAAAGTATTTATAGCATTTGAAGGTGCATGTGGAAGTGATTCAATACAGGGGCCGTGTTCATGGTGCTGGAGTCACACACACACGCCTCAAAGGGTTTCACAGCATGAAGGAACGTGTCAGACAGTGCGATGGTGTGGCTCACTGATGTATTTTTGACAGTGGAGGATGGCAGGCACAGAGGAATGGGTGATATCCGATTTGGCAAGAGAAGACTTCGTTTTTTGGGTCTTTTCACACAGAATATTACCACATTTTAACTGAAACATCCATTAAAGAAAAATCTCCAGCGGCCACATTTTAAAAATACAAATCAGCACACACCGTGCTTCCACTGGCACCGGGATCCAATTTGAACGCGTGTCAAGAACTGTTCTTTCCTGTTTGTTCTCTCTGTCTGTTTTTTCATGTTCAAGAACTCGCTGCCCCTCTCTAAATCATTCTGAAGGAAAAACGTCAGCTCTCAAGTGTCTGAAAAGAGAACTAGTCGTGTGGCAGGAGGCTGGAGAACGACATCTCGAAGGTGCTGAAGAGCCGCTGCTGGCAGCCACTTCTCATCTATTAGCATGGTTGGCATATTGCTCGGCTGTGAGGCTCAGAAAGGCAGGAGAGAAAACACACAGTGTGGGGAGTGTGATGTGCTTTGGGGATTGGCGCATCATATGACCTGAATTTTGCATTTTCAAAATACAGGATGCTGCTGGTTTTTAATCACACAGCTAAAGCCTGTTTTCCTCTGTGTGTGAATTTATCCAGAAGACGACCAAAGACCCCCCCCCCCCCCCTAAAGCTTTGTTCTGCTGTGTTTTGTTTGAGTGGCGATTAAGAGCCGTACTCAATGGCACTTTTATGTTTGGAAAAATATTTTGCATGAGGTTTCTCTTTATTAAATCTTCCATTCTAAAGATGTCGAAGGGGGGGCTACATTTGCACCGCTGAACGGGAAGAGCAATATTGCAAAAATACAGACAACAGGTACTTGTCTTCTCTTTATTTTAAAATCAAACCAGGAAGTGGAGTACATTATAATAAATCCCTGGAGGGGCTGCGTGGGAGCTCGCAGAAAGCAAGTGGAACTACACTGGGTGTAAAAAAAAGGGGTGTGACTGTCAGTAAGTGGTGCACTCAGGCAAAAATGAGTGCACCTTTCACTTCACCATGTATTTAATCCAGCTCGTCACTGTCGGCGGTTTCGGCAAAAAACTCAATTCTCCAACTTGGTATGGAAATGAAAGGAAAGGATAAGCTGTGATTTGGCAGACGTGGATACATGTGTAGGCTTAAGTGGGTCGCAAGTCCGGACTTAAATACTGACGCAGAAGCGTATTCAACTCATGTGTGCACGTACGCTCAACACACCACAGGCTCCTGCCTAAACTTCTGCTCATGTTTCAGAATTCTAAAAACAAAACGCCCTCCAGAGCCAGAAGGCTTTATGGATTATTCTCTTTTTATTCAGCCACACGTGTAAATCCAGCCATTGTTTCTACTACGACATGATACAAGCTGTTTTATGAAAGAGTATTAAATATGAAAGCCTCGCTCATCTGCATGACCCCCCCCCCCCCCACACACACACACTCCTTTACCCCCCGGATGCTTATAAAGGAAGAAAACATAAAACTGCAGCAGTTACAGGATGTTACATCAGATTTGTGCTACATGAGACATTTGTGTGTCCATGTCAGTGTGCGTCTGTGCGAGTGTGTGTGTGATGGAGTTGGGGGAAGTGGTAATGGACTGAGGGAGTTGAGTGAAACTGTTAGGATGGAATGGGGTGGTGGGTGGTGTGTGTGTGTGTGTGTGTGTGTGTGTGTGTGTGTGTGTGTGTGCGTGTGTGCGTGTGTGTGTGTGTGTGTGTGTGTGTGTGTGTGTGTGTGTGTGTGTGTGTGTTGGAGAGTCTTAAACACCTTATATCCAAGTACGACTCCATTTTTCTGAGCCCGGGGGAGAGGCGACCATTTGAGCAGGATCTGGGTGGAACTCACTGCCTCAGCAGTAACATTCATCGGAGATCCAGCCGGAACTAGAGAACACACACACACACACACACACACACACACACACACACACACACAGAGAAGGAGAGAGAAAGAGAGAAAGCTCAGTGCTACTTGCTCTCTTAACCAATTTTTGATTTTATCTAAATCATCTCCATCTTCTCCTCCCTCTCTCCATCAATCTTACCCTCACTGGAATAGAGGGAGTGTGCAGAGATATGAGGCGGCTCTATTGGACTCTAGCAAACAGGAGACAGGAGTGAATGTTCCTACCGGATTCTGCCGTCTTTGCAGCGATGGTGTTACTCCAGGGTCCAGGTCCTATGGAGTTGTAGGCCTGTATCTGAACCTGGTACTGGGTCCAGGGATTCAGGCCTTCTATTGTGGCCTCAGCGGTCTCCCCTGCTCCCTCGGCATCGTCCGCTCTGTCCTCCCCCTGCCCGTCCGTCCTCCACACACGCAGCCGGTAGCCCACGGTCTCTGGGCTGCTGTTGTACTCAGACTCAGGAAGAGGCTGCAGAGTAAAGACGAGGTGGGAGAACAAAGAGCAGATTAGAATAAAGTGCATCCTCTTGTTGTATTTGTATATAACGCCAAATCACAGCTTACATTATCTCAAGGCTCTTTACATACTGAGGCGAGGACCTCATGATATTATATACATGTAGTAAAATGAGATAATAACGTCTCAAACTACTTTTTACTTCTGCAAATGAATCAGAAAAATACCTAAAATATTGTTATTTATCTGACGTGTCAAACTCTGAAGTAAAAACCTTCTCCTCTCTGACATCCCATCTCCTGCTCCTTCTCTCGCCAGCTTCTCCCCGTCTCCCCCCCCCCGCTGTCATCCTCTTTAACGTGCTTCCCCTCTCATTTCCTGTCACCCCCCCCGACTGTCACCTCATCATCTCTGCCCGTGACCCACCGTGTCATTATGCATTAGAGCCACAGTCACCTAAATTCAGCGCCTTACAATCATTTCAACAGGAACGTTTAGTTTGCTCACAGTGTGTAAATCCACAGTATTAGATCTTAACCAACACTGTACAGCGGTGGCTCGGTGCCGTGCAACAGATAAGGTCGTGAGACACCCAGTCATTTTAAATACCCCAGTGATTTAGCCCAGCTTAGCATTTAGGAGCCATAATACAGAATGTCACATTAGCTTTATTACCCTTAATATGCAGCTTAGAATAATAGCCTTAGCTGAAACCATTGTGATGGTTCCACTACAGCAGCAAACCTAGCATGCTGTAGCTCAGGCTGTGCACTAACATGCAGGTGAAATCCCATTAGCATGCTGCATAGGTAGCCCGTAGCGCCTCAGTGTCTGTGTCTGATTTGACAGGCTCTTTTTCTCATTCCAGCTCTTAAATGGAAAATACTCTGCCCTCCATTTATGTTATAATAGAAGAGGGGGGGGAGGGGGGGACGTAGGGCAGGAACAAGAGCAAAAAAGAAAAGACAGTGAGGGGAAAATTATATTGCAGTTTGTGCTGCAAGCAGTCCGCAGGGTGAAGGGGGAATGTGACAGATTAGTTTTAGCACTGATAACCAGGAGAGACACTGATTATAGGCTGTCATCCACTCAGGCTGTTCAGTCCTGCTGCTGGAGAGCACACGTGCACGCGCATACACGCACACCGAGAGCAGGCGCACGGAGATGCAGAGCGAAGTAACACAAAAAAAAATCCCCTTCAGTCAAATTAACACTGTTTGAAGAAGTGTAACAGGGCGAGGAGCAAGGTTTTACAGTTTTAGTGTGAAGTGTGTGTGTGTGTGTGTGTGTGTGTGTGTGTGTGTGTGTGTGTGTGTGT
Organism: Verasper variegatus; assembly: GCA_026259375.1. Lineage (NCBI taxonomy): Eukaryota > Metazoa > Chordata > Actinopteri > Pleuronectiformes > Pleuronectidae > Verasper > Verasper variegatus. The sequence continues at coordinate 3,795,587 of CM048044.1, read as the reverse complement.
GTACCATCCAGCTGAAGCGCAGACTGGACTGTGTAGCAGACAGCAGGGTGAGGTTAGAGGGGTGCGTGTCAGGTGCCGCCTGCAAGGTCTGAATCAGCCTGGAGGGGGCGCTCATGGGACTGGCTCCGACAATGTTCACCTGACGCATCCTGAACCTGGAGAGAGGAAACGAAAACAAGTTCAAGTTGAGTTTATTTGTCATGAGGAGAACCAGCCACCCTGAAAACTGTTGGTTAATGTCCACCGTGGGAAAATAACCACTCTGGCTCGGAGAATAAAAGTTCATAACCCAAAGCACGAGTTACAAAGCAGAGGTGTAGAGTTTAAATGTCACCGCTTCATCAGACAATGATGGTAAATGTTATGATAATGAGATAAATTAGCAGGTAAATTACATTTTCATGGATAGAACAGATACAGTCTAAGTTAAAAGGGGGGGGGGGGCAATCAAAATGTAACACAGGTCAACAAGACAACCACACGTCGCACTGACAGTGAAGAAAGACTATTTTGGAGTATTTGGTTTTATTTCTAGTAAGATCCTCTGAGTTATTTATTACAGAACATAATACATAAAACATTTTACACTATGGCATCCTTCAGGTGAAACTCTTCTCAAGGGGATTTCTGAAAAGGCCACTGATGTGTCGTGGAATTGAATTAATCCGAATATCAGTCAGAAAAAAGGGCCATAACCTGTTGACAGACACACACGCTCAGCCACGAGGGAGCGATTGTTTCTTTTGTTGGATCTAAATGCCTCCGTGCTTCAGTGTGGGTGTGAGTGACAAATACGTGCGGACGTGGAGCGGGCGCGCGAGAGACTTCATCTGTGACTCGTCGTCCCTGCGTTGGGAGATGGAGAGCAGGGCGTAAAGAGGAACTTAAAGCGAGGGATAAGGCACACAGACAAGTGCCTCACTTCATCTAATGTCCCAACGGTGTCGCCTGTGACAACATAATCCCTGTGAGTGCACAAAGTGTACACACACACACACACACACACACCACAATCCCATTTCAGATGAAGAAGGAGATACAAAGAGCAAGAGGCAGAGATAGACGGATAGACTGATAAATACGGCAGAGAGATAGACATATAGATAGAGGGGGGGGGGGGGAGAGAATGAGGGGGAGGCTGTTCAGAGTGGGGATAGATCACATTTACAAACTGCCGGCTCCCCATGGCCCTTGAGCAGGGATTACAGACACTCCTCTCTCCTCCTCCTCCTCTTTAACGCTCTCTGCTGCCCTTCCTGCTCTCTCATCGCCTTTCCTCTCGCCTCCTTCCCTCCTTCCTTCTAGCTATTTAAGATGGGGGGGTGTAACAAGGATCTGCATGAAGCAGCAGTGAAGGTGCTGACAAACAGAAAAGTCTCAGATGGAACTGTCTCTCTGTGCGTCTGTGTGATTTATCTAACTTCACCTGAGTTGAGCAATGCTGCAGATTCTGCCGGGGGTGTGTGTGTGTGTGTGTGTGTGTGTGTGTGTGTGTGTGTGTGGGTGTGTGTGTGTGTGTGTGTGGGGGGGGGGGTTGTATCACTGGACTGTGTTGTCGTGCAGGTGACCCGTGTGTGGTTGCCGCTCACCTGTACTGAGTGAACGGAGCGAGGTTGGGAATCTCCAGCGTGTCTGCATCTGGCTGGTTGTCCTCCTGGTGGACGACTCCCCACGCGTCCCCTTGTCCATCCTCCTTCACTACCTGGAACAGAGAGGTATAACACTAAGGCCCCGGTCAGACACGTCCGTCCAGAGAGATCCAATCAAAAAGGTGGACAGCGTTAAGTTCGTCTGCTTCCTGAATGTGTCTCCTGCGATCACTTGTGATTGGATCCTACTTCCCCACCTCTATAGGCAAATCGTCACACTGCAAAAAAACAATGTGGCCCATGCGTCCCGACCACCTCTGAATGTGTTCTGAGTGATCGGGTCTCAGGACCCTTTCGGCTGCGCTCAGACCTGAACTTAGCGCTGACCACTTGCGATCAGATCTCTCTGGGGCCGGATGTTAATCAGAGTCTTACACACGCACCTGTCCTTCTACGATCCACCGAGATATCGCCGTCTTCCCGTCGGGACCCGGGCGGAACCGCAGTGTCGCCGTGCGAGGGCTGATGTTGGAGATGACTAAGTTGGACGGAGCTCCGGGAAGTTCTACAGATAGAAAACAGAGAGAATCCTTCCTTACTCAAAGCTACGACAGGAACAAAAAGAACGAAAATCCCTTGAGAAGGTCACCATCATACTTTTTTACGGGTGTATCAAATATTTACAGTCCTTAATCTGTGGGATTGTTGCTCCCACAATAACGTTATTTATGAAAAGAAAAATAGTCCGCACTGCATTATTGATGTTTCAATAGTGTGTTACACTTTCTTTGAAATAAGAACCACCTCTGGTTGCTGGTGCTGCAGGAACCAGGTAAAATAGGAATTTATATAAAGACCAGTGGTTTTTGAATAAATGGATCAAAAACTTTACTTTAACTGTAGAGATTTTTCCATGAATGGATAAATATGAATAAAATGCCCAAATCTGACAAACATGGTCCGAACTGCTACATGGTTTAAAATTGACTTACAATAACAATAATAACAGAGAAGAGAAAAGGAGGAAATGCACGTCACCAATAATGAATTCAGAACAAAACAGATTTTAAGTCGGGGCGAGCTAATCCAATCCTCTTCTTTTATCCATGCTTGGTTATTATAAAGGAAAAATAAAAGATTGGTCACAGAAAAAAAAGATGTTAATTTCAGTAAAGCTCCGGCTCCTATGCTACAGCCGTCTCTCTCTCTCTGTCAGAGCAATTTATTTCATATTTCTGAGCTTGGCAATACAATACACTGAGATAAATCTGTACGCCGGTGGAGGCGAGAGGTGAATTAAATGCACAGTTCACTAAAGTCCATTTAAGGCCAATAAATGTCTGAGTAGGCAGCGAGGCTCATAAATTATGCTTGACCCATTATTATTCCAACGTTGTTCTATCTCTGAGAGAATAATGAGTGACGGGAACCCGGGTAATGTTGCTGAAGAGGAGCGGAGAACAAAAACCGAGCACAGACATGGAAGGTGTGTTATTGTTCTTTGTTGTCAGCAGGATTACGTAACAATAGGTGACTGGATTTCCACGGAAACTTGCTGGAACATTGTGTTTGTTTCCCTGGGGAATAATTCATGAATCTTAATGAAAGGCTTATTTGGAGGACTAATGTGTGTAATTTGGTGCAGATTGGATTCACGGGGACTGTCGGGGCCTGGGTGGAGGTATACGTGCTGTTCTAGTCTGATCAATCAATATGTTCACCTGATCACTACAATACATTACAATAACTAGTAAACCCTGAGAATAAATACAGCTGACATACTGTTTATCCTCATCATTAAAATCTAATGACTCTTTGTAATTCACTGTCTCCCCACCGAAGAATCTACGAGTAAAATTTGAAAAACAAAATTTCTTTGTGAGTATTAATTAAAAATAATTAGACAGTAGCTGTCTTCCATAGCTGGGAAACTCCAAAGACACAACAATCGAGTTTCCATTAATTCAGCTTGAATGCAGAGAAAACTGCAGAATCATAGAATCAGTGACGATGACCACGTTTCTTACTAAGCATGTGCTTCCTGTCACATTCACGCTGAAAGCTGCACTGAATCATGTGAACAATCTAATATATATAACACTCAGTGGAGCATATACCTCCATATTTCATCGACATCCATGAATGATTCTCTGGGAAATCGATAAAAAGTGTAGTGAAACACCGCATCACACAATGTTCAGGAAAACGAGAACAGATTCCTGGATCTGCTCCCTAATCCAGATCCACACTCAATTCTTCCCTCATCCTTCCACCAGGTTTTGTAGAAATCCATCCAGTAGGTTTCTTTTTGCGTAATCTTGCTTAAATAAACCCAACAAACCAACATCACATAAACCTCCTCTGAGGACGTAAATGTGTTTTGGTTTGAACTCTTCAATCAGAGCTAAATATTCCGCTGAAAGACGGAGGCCACGTGTGACGACAGCTCGGGAGACGGAGGCGGAAACTCTGAAGTTTCTTTTAACCGTCAAGTCAGAAAACAAATTAACAACGGCTTGTTTCTGTTAATGAAATTTACATAATCAAAAGATCTAAATTGTCTCTTCAGAGCCACTTTTCAACCACTTCTCCTCCGGGCGTTTGGGTTTGATATCCCCGTGTTTGGTTTAAGTGCTCGGGGGTGATCCGCTGTAATCCATCGAATTCTGCTGCAGCATCACAAACATTCACATTTTGCTCGACATGGCAGAATACATGTATCTGTAAGGATGGTGAATCAAACGCCGGGCTTGGGAACACATCGGTTCACCAGGGGGACGTCGGGCAGGGTTTTGTAGAATATCTCAGGGGGGATTTTTTTTCATTGCGACTATATAACTCGACCGGGTCCAGTTAGTACGGAAACAAGAGAATACTTTCTTTCTGAATCCAGTCAAGTACATGTGTGAGACAAAAGACAAATTACAGCCATCAGCTTCCATTTCTCTGTAAGTGCATACAGCAAACTTGTGAGGGTTGTAATGTGGAAATGTTGATATCAGCTGCCTTGCTCAGATGAATGACAAAATTCTCTCAACTCCATGAATACATGAATAAATAAACAAGACAAGAATCTATGCTCAGTGGATCTCTCTCTCTCTCTCTCTCTCTCTCTCTCTCTCTCTCATTCCCTTCTCTCCGCTTGTTCTTTCCTCCTTTTTTCTAATCTTCAGCCCTCTGTCTTTCCTTCAGTCTTTTGCTTTCATGAATTAATGAATAACCTCTGAATCTAAAAAGTGTCTGTATCCATCTTTCTCTCACTTTTTTTGCGCTTTTATTTATAAATTAATAATCAGAAAATGTTAGGACAAAAAAATCCTGCAGCTGCCTTTCTTTCCCTCCATTCTCCTCCACGTCCTCTCAGTCCAGGCTTTGGTCTTCTTTCTCTTCAAAGACTGCATTTAGTTTTTTGTGTTCCCTGTTCTTCCCTCATTATATTTCTCTATCTGTTCTTTCGTCCTCAGTTCTGTCCTTTGATTGTCTCTCTTGCCCTCTCTCTCCCATCATTCCTGCAACCCCCCCCCACCCCCTCCCTACACTTTGCTATTTGCAGTTAATCATCACTAATAATGATTGCAACTTGGCCTTAGTCCAGTCAAACAAACTCATCATGCATTCAGTGTGCACATAGAATACACACACACACACAAATAAACTGCACACTAAAGCGCTGTCTAAGATGCTGTAAATGACTAACTGTGTGTGTGTGTGTGTGTGTGTGTGTGTGTGTGTGTGTGTGTGTGTGTGTGGAGAGGGTGATGATTCATGAACGCACAGTTACAGCCACTTATCAGCCTGAGGAAAGACAATGGCATCGTAAGAGCTCATCAGTCATATTTACTCTGCGACGCGCACACACGTACACAGCAGGGCACATGCAGAAAAAATCGTCCTTTAATGTCGCTGTCAGCTCCACTGGGCTCCACTTGTGCGTATTTATTGTACCTGGTGGGACTCCGGTGGAGATGGTGGAGGACGTGACCACGCCCCTTCCTGCGGCAGTGAGCGCCGCCACCTGGAGAGAGTATGCGGTGGTGGAGGTGAGGCCGGTCAGCTGGTACCGCAGGGTGGAGTTGGAGAGAGAGCGTTCCTCGCGACTCGACTCTTTGTCGGACACTTCCCACCACAGCACGTAGCCTGCGGGGGGTAGAGCACACGCTGGGTTAATAAAGGTGTTCATAATAAAGGTAATAAGGGTAATAAAGTTGTATGTAGACACGAGCAGGCAGACACACACACACACACACACACACACACACATAATGAGATGTACAGAGCCAAGAAGGAGGGAGAGTGTGTGGGTGGGGTAACTACAGTCGAATCCCTGTCTGTCCCTTTGCATCTTCACAGTCATGCATCACACTCCACCACCTCCAAACGTGTGTGTGTGTGTGTGTGTGCGCATTGCCACTTGTGTGTAACGCCCTGGAGAGAGTGAATGGTCCCGCATCTGTCTCCTTGCTCACCAGGTGCTGGATGAAAAGCAGGTTGAGGAGAAAGGAGTAAATGTGCAAGGTGACCTTGATTTAATAACAATTTCCCCACTCCGGAGTGTGAAAGCCGACTGTAACGGTGCAGCTGCCTGGTGCTGTCAGACTGTGCTCTTGTTGTGCAGGTGCCTGATGAATGTTTGGACATAATCCAGCCATGTCAACACACAGACACACACTCATTCCCACACACACGTATACACAATGTGGGGTAAATCGCTAAAAAGGTGGTCATTTAGGATTTTATAGCCAGATTTTGTCGTATATAGTATTTAAAAATGTTTACCTTCACACCATGTTGCCTGCACCCAGAGGGAGAGTTATAGTTTTGGGATGTTCCATAGACTGTATATAAAAATGGATGCAGACGCCAGGTCCGGAAAGTGAAGCTAATGAGGGTGTGCCCCAGAAACCTGTATTCTCTCAAATGACCAGCAGGGTCATGTTTCTTTTCATCTATAAGAAAAAGACTCTTCTTCTCACTGGATTTGAAACATCAGTAAATGGTTTATGATCAAAACAGCATGATGTTCATTTAGGAAATTAGGGTCCCACTTCGAGTCAAATAGACCATAAAGCAAAACCCTGCAGCTCTGTCAGGCTCACCCCCAACCAAGATGGCACTCAACAACATATCAAACTCCAGACTTCGTATCACAGCTCACCAACCGATGGGCGATGTCACGGTGGTCATTGCCACTTGGCTCTTACCAGTAACGATGCCGTTCCTGTCTTCAGGCTCCGCCCAGCTGACTCTGAGCGACGTGTCTAAGATTTCCGTGAAGCTCAGATGACGAACAGGTCCCGGTGCTGAAAGAACACATCAGATATCAGTGTTATTATTTAGGTCATATTTTGAGTGTTTCATTTTATTTCCGATTTAAGACGATGCTCCCAGCACTCACGCTCAGCCCATTACCCGCTGCTCCTCCCACACCACCTTGTAATCACATCTGCATTGACCACCACAAGCATATTCAGGTGCACGCATGCCTGTCGTTTCTCATTTCATCCATGGCTCTCTAACCCCTCTCCCTGCAGAGCGATTAAGCCATTCATCTGAAACATTCAATAACACTTGCGTGCGCACACACACACACACACACACACACACAAACACTCAACCAAGAGTGAACCACTATTTTTAGTCGTTTTGATGAAAGAAGAAAAGTTATTAAACCTTCTCTTTCATAATATAATTGAAGAACTGCTTTTTCATATCCTTTTCTTTTTCAGATAAAAAGGGAATTGCACACGATTATAACAAATACATATATATAGCATTATATAAAATACAGTATATAACTGCTGATTGCACTGGGAACTCCTCACAGTTTCTTTTCAGAGATTAAACCCTCATCCGACGTCCGAGCTTTCCTCCAACACACACACACGAGTTATTTGGTCAGAGACAGTTAGGCTCCAAATCTTCGAGTTCTTCACTCTTTTCATCTCGAAGTTGGAATTAACCAAGGACTGAACCCGCAACCTCCAAACTTCAGAGCGATGTTAAAACACCCGGAGCCATTTGGTCAGACTCTCCTTTGCTTTTTTCTTTGAGCTGTGTTTCTTAGACCTTTTGTGTCTTTCCTTGGAAGTCGGACATCAAAATTCAATCAGTTACTTGAGGGCTGAACCCAGAACCTCAATATTTCATTTGATTTCTTTTTTGGGGGGAGAATTCTTTGCGTTATTAGACAGAGACAGTGGAGAATGACATGACATGTATAGGGATGACATGCAGCGAAGGGGCCTGGGCTGCTGCTGCACGGATTCAGCCTTGATGGTGGTACATCCTTATGCAGGTGAACCACAGGGAGGTCCCACAACCTGAAAGCTTTAACAGTCCTCTGACATTCGGAGACATTTGGACACTTATGAGCTGCATTTGTTGGAGCCCTCGAGTCTTCACTGAGGGAGTTGAGCTTCAAAATTCACTGAGCCTCATAAAAATTGAAGCCTAGAACTTCCAGGCAGTCGTCTAACAAGCTGAGCTATTTAGTTAACAACTGTTCCACCTTATGTCTTCTTTCCTTTGGGTGCTGTCCAGAGGAAAAGCTGGCACCACCTTCGGCAGATCATCGTGGCCAAGTGGAAAGGCACTGGAGTGACTGGACAACTCACAAGTTTTACTGTTGTAGGTTTAATTCTGCGCCGACTTATTAAACTTTGAAGTCCTGCACCCGGAGGAAACGCTCAGAGGCTAAGAGGACTGTTTGGTAGCTTTGGCGTTGTGGGTTCGACGCCTGAGTTTTGAAGTCCAATATCCACAGATCGTCCAAGTGTCTCTCTTCAGGGAATAGGAGGACAACTCTTGTTTCTAGACAACTTCCTCAAGAAGTTTTGAGTCTGATCCTCATGAGACTCAGTGAATTTTATACCCAGAAGACTGTTGGAGGAAAGCTACCTCTGTGAAAGGGACTTGCTCACATCGTGTGTTTATTCCTAACTGTAAGTGTCCTTAAAACACCATTTCCTTTGTATTTGGGTAGAGTGGTTCCTTCAGTGTAGTCTGAGGCTACAACCACACACACTGAACATGTGCTTTCACTGATCATGTATGTGCAGGTGTAAACAGGAAGCAGTGGGTTGTTTACATCCAGAAGACAGAGCAGGGATTTCTTTTCTTGGACCGATGAAGAGGTGGAATTGTTACTGACTGTAAGTGCTAGCAGTGTTTCCTGATCAACGCCAGTGGTGGAGTAGTGGTTGATAAGACCCAATCAGGCCCCCGGGTCCGGCATCGTCATGGTGCAGGCGGCTGCATCATCATTTCCAAATCAGTTGCAGATTAAAACCCAGCCCTGGATTTGTCAAACAGGCCCCACAGTGTTTCCAAGGTTCTGTCCTCAGTTTTAGGGGCTTGAAATGTAGCATGGACAGGAGGCATAAACATAGTGTAATGCATTTTAAAACCAAATAGTTTAAGTGTGGATGTGGCCTGAAAACCTGCCTCAGGCTGCACATAATTCACACTGTGCAGAAACAATGTTTGTGAAGGAGTCTCCAACACTGCAGAGGCAGCGCCGAGTATGAAATGTGATGTGTGCCGGGCCCAATGTGGATCAAATTAAAATACATTACAGAGTTATAGAGTTTGAGACATAATTACAGCATGATTTAAAGAATGAGTGAGAGTGGACCTAAAAAATGTGCCCCGCTAGCTCACTGGTCCACAGTGTGTAATGACTGAGAAGTCCACCATTGGGGACACACACACACACAGACACACACACCTATCATCAAGCAAGAATTACACCCGCCGTTAACCCTGCAACACGCCCAGCACCCAATCAATACCTGGTCTCAGCTGTGTGTACATGTGCGAGTGTGTGTGTGTGCATGTGACGTGTGGTAATGTGTGTGTGTGTGTGCACTTGGCTTCTAATATCTCTTTCCCACTCGATAATTGCTGGCTGGTAATAATTGCTTGTCTGTCTGCCTACAGGCTATTGTGTTCATTTGACGATGCCACTGTGTGCATGTGTACTTGCGACTGGGAGCGGCCGCTATTATGTTTATCCGTGGAACAGTGGGCTATAAACGTCAACATATGAATCAATTCCCTTTAAAAAGACACAGAGGAGGGGAAACTAAGAAGAAAGAGATTAAATAGGAGAGAACCTAAGAGAAGGCAGGGGGTGTTGGAGAGTGGATGTTGCATAAGCAGCTCTGTATCACACAGATCCAAACAGGGCAGGTCAATACATTTCCATTATTATTCATAGGAGAGGCTGAAAGAGTGATATGTTCAGGCATTATTCAAATTAAAGTGTGTGTGTGTGTGTGTGTGTGTGTGTGTGTACTCACTGTCCTCGTGTGTCTGCAGCATGGTGGGCGAGCTGCGGGGGCCGTCTCCAGGTGTTGTGAAGCAGAGGGTGGCGCCGAAGTACCAGGTGAATTTCTTAAGCCCGCTGACGAGCCCCGTGTGGCGTGAGCCCGGGTAGTCCGGCGTGATGGTCACGACGATGACGTCCTCCGGGGACTGCTCGGGCCAAACCAGCAGCTGAGTTCGACAAGAAGCGATTTATCATTGTTGACATCTCAGTTGCAAATAAATATTCATGCCAGTTAATCTGTTTGTTGTGTGTTTCCCGTATTTGATTAGTCATGAATCTGACTCAACGGCATTAGCTCCAGGCTACTGAATTCAAATCGTATTATTCAGGCTGCATTTATGAGACAAAACTTATTTCTGCAAGAGTTTGAAACAAAGTGAAGCTTTTTGAATTAGGCTGATACACAAGGGTGTTGTTGTCATTTAAGTTTAAACCCAAATGGTTTTCACACAGTTGTTCCCTGGAAAAATAACAAAAACCAAAAACATCTGCATCCCCAATATATTCAAATTTAAGGATTTATTTACATATAGATGTTCCACTTAACATACGTTTCTACCACCAGGCCATTATCAGTCATAACACTACCTGAAGATCTCAGTCCGACTAAATGCTTCACGAGAAGTGAACTCGTCTCCACTTGTGGGACTTGATTTGTATTCCGAGCCACGGTAGTTTTTCTTTGCGTAGCTGCTTGGGCCACAGAAACAAACAGTGGAGAGCGTACACTTACATATTCATAATGAGAGATGTAAGCCAGGGGCCACTCTAAATACGGTACACATATTTAGAGCATGAAGAAATTACTGGCTAAGTAACTTTCCGCCAAGTTTTCATCTGAATTAAGCAGAGCGATGGGTTAGTGGTGTGTAAATGCAAGCTGTTTACAGACCAGCTTTATATGATAATTGAATTCAAAATGTCTCTTTAATAGCATATTGTCGGTGGGCGTGCATTAACATATATTTGTTATTGCTGCATTTGCCTGTAGGTGTGAAACGAGAAAAGCTTCTGTTTGCATGAGAATTCATTTAAAATTCAAAAACTGACCTGTATGTCTCACGTCTCACAGCTCACACGCTAACGTTCTCAGAAATGTCCTCTCAGTTTCAGTTTGTACTGTGTTGATAAGGTATTTGGTTTCTACGGGCAGTGCCACTGAAGTCAGACACACTGCAGGGACTGTCCATATCATTACAATACATCAGCTGCCTCCAACTTTGTGAACATTGTGAAATTGTCATGACCCTGCAGGACTCGGGGTTAACTTCATTTTTAGTGGACTCGGCACCAGTGGCGACACACACCTGAGACACCTGAGGAGCAAGTCGACGGCTGATGGGGCGAGACAGAACTCTGGAGACAGTGACCCAGAGCTCAGACTCTTTTTTTTTTATATTATACCTAGGACACTTTCTAATAACTTCAGAACTGAAAACCATACGACAGCGTCCGGCCCGAGCTCGGAGCGCGGCTGGAGCTCAACCGACCCCATCGACCACCAGCCTGCGTCGGGAAGTACGGCTGAAAAGAGCGAGTAATCCATAACCTGGTCACACAGTCTACCTGCACACTGGTTGGAGAAGCAAAGTTCAGACACAGCAAGGACTGAATTAAGTATTACCAGGGGAACGAGGAGAAGGAGCTCAGCATTTGAAAGTAGTGAGACGGGTAGATTTGGTTTGTGCAATACCAGATGTACAGAAATACAGATGTGTTCTGTCTAGATTGTGTTTTAAAAGAGCATCTTCCACTGCACCTGCTTGTTTTTAGATTTTAACATTATACTTTATTAGGACCAATCGTACGCCTTGGTATGTGAAAGTATCTGATCAGCAGAGACGTGTCAGCAGCTCCACTTAATGTTCACATCAATCATCAGGTGACGTAGACTGTGGCGTTAATGTTGGTGCCAGACGAGCTTTTTCTAAAACTGATGATTTCCTGAGATTCTCACACACAACAGAAAAGTGTGAATAACATCCAGCGAGCAGCAGGACGGGAACATTATGAGTGTGGCGACTTTTTTAGCTTTTACGAGCCAAAACTTCCTTCACTTCCTAACTTTCTGCTACTAACAGAATCTAGAAATGTCTCTGGCTTTATATCACCTCTACAACCTGCAACAGGAACCAATCAAACAACCAAAACACTCAGGTACTGTTATTAGGAAAAAGGCCGTTGATACCCAGAGACAGTTGATTGGCTGTTTTTCTGCCTAAAGGCTGCTGCACTGCACCCAGTTAGTCGTTGTAAAATAAGGTTCTCAATTGTAATTTATTATCGGCACAGTGTATTTTGGGTGCAGTAAAAATGTGCTGATGTGGCACCCTCAAGCTTCTGGTGCTGGTCCACTGTTTAAAGGGAGCTGGGAAGACTGGCTCTGCTGTTGCTATAGAAACGTGTGCGTTCTGATTGCAATGGATTCCCAAAATCGTGACGGAGAAGGGACACGGTACGGTGCTGTCCTCAGAAGAACTGGGTCCAGAGAAGGGACAACACAACACTTCTGCTGAGACATGTGTTACCTCGATGGTAAAATACTTTATAACGATTTCTGTATATGTTCATGCTTCAGAATTGACTGTAAACACACTTGTAAGTGAAGGTACAGAAGTTAATGAGGTTTCATCTTTCATTCGAGAGGCTTCCTCTGTTCAGAGACAGATAAAACATCTTTAAGACCCTCAAGGGTGTCCAGTTGTCTTCACCAGATGCCTGAGAATCTTTACTGTACACACAACCTCTTTTATACGGAAGGTAAACCTTGAGAATCTGAGCAAAATGGAATCTGTTTAGTTCGAAACTATTGCTCTTCTTTGTCAGTATATATTATTGACTATAACTAAGTGAAAATGATTATAACCGAAGTGCGTGTCAAGGACATTTAAGTGGAAGACTCCCCAGAACTGGCTCTCAGTGTGTTAATCAGTTTTCAGCCATGGTATTAAGGGTATTGTATATATTCACTGATCTGTGGGGGGAGGCTTTGCTCCATGTCCTCTTTTAATTAATATCATTATCTACTGTCCTCTAACCAGCACAGCACAACACACCCAACACGACACACAGCCACATGTGCTGCGCCGGTGAAAGGCTCCACTGATGTGAAGTGGAAGCGCCTGCAAACACAGACAACATCAGACAGCCACATCAAACAGATGGGAAAAGAACCATATAGTATTTATCAACTAACAAAGACACCAACACGCAGAGCCAGTGACGCACAGCCAGAATATGGTATGTTTTCTTTGTCATGTTAATCAGTTCCTCTGGGTTTGGTTGGCACAGCGAAGTGGAGAATAAATCAAATAGCAGAACCAGTACATATGGATCACTCACACTATTCAGCCCCTCGCTCTCACCCTGCTTCCCCCATTATCCTGCTCAGTCTCTTCTTTTAAAAAAAATATTGAATCCTCTCTTTTCTTTACCTCACCACACTTGACTTGGCTGTGTTTGGGTAAACAGCAGCAGAGCAGTGCATGGCCTTTGAGCTGAAAGAGACGTTTTCCACACAAAATATGGATTGTGTTCATTATTTTATTTTAGGTATTTTATCTTTGCATTGTTCCTGCTATATATCAACAACTCGGGTCATTTTCAAACCTGAGAGTCCAGAAACCAGGATTCATGTCTTTGTTCAACTGTTTACATTAAATCCGGTTAGTTTTGGTTTCACATAACAATTGAGGGAGTGGACTAAAGAGTTTAGGTACGTCCCGCCGTCGTCACCTAATATGCTGCGTCTACCTATATGTGACATTGATTGGTTTGTAGACAGGCGCGTGTGTCTGACGTCTTCAGACTAAAGTCGGGACAAAACAAGGTCCACAAAAACATCCACATTTATTTCATTGAACTCGACACAAATGTTTTTTTTATGTCACGAGTCTAGTGAGTCTTACCTTGTATCCCTGGTTGATGCCATTGATAAACTGCTGAGGTGGAGGGTTCCATGTGAAGCGGATGGTGGTCGAGTTGATAGCTACAACTTCCACTTCCTGCGGAGGTGCCGTGGGCACTAAACAAAGATAAACACACACGTTGTCATTAGAGGAAGAGTTCTCAGACCGGTAACAAACCTGAGGCCCGAAAGCTGCAGAAATAAACAGCTTTTTTAACAGAGTTGGGCTTCTTCTCCTTCAGGAACTAGTGGTACTGAACCATATTTCAATATTTCCTGTTGAGACCGGGTTCATTTTTTTAATTATAAAAATTCTGCTAAGCTTGCAGAAGCTAAATGCCAAACCCACCCCTCTGTTCCTTGCTGCTAAATGACCTAATTTCTCAATAAAAATTCATCCCATCCATTGTATTTTGCATTTATGTATTTTGCATACTATTACCTCGGGAGTGACTAAGTGAGATTAGCGTAGTGACCCATCAGTGACGCATCCTGAACAATGGTGGTGGCTCGTGGCTGACGCATTAAATCTATTGAGCCTCTCGGGCGCTGACCTCAAGATGCCAGACAGTGGCCACAGGAAGTTAGATCCACTCAGTTGATTTGTTGGTTCAGTGCTGTAGACGTATTATTCTCCGAAGTAAGGAGCCCTGTCAACCTTTATTACCCAATTGACGTCGCTGCACCGCACATCATGATTTATTGATTGAAAAAATACAATAACGATCTGTATTAATAATTAACTTACAATGGGCACTTAAACTATTTAGTATTGCTTTTCCTGTTGAGTTGGAGAGGTCACAAGAGACATGTTTAAAAAACATTAGGACAAAACTAAAGTGGCGGGGGAGCAGAAAACCCTGGTTTCAACTTGTTTGTATGAAGGTAGTTTTTCATTAGGAACTCAAGGTCTTTTACTTGCTTTCTTCCCAAAAACCCACACCTCCGCTTTTCAATGTAGCCATTAGACGGACATCACTACTATGCACAAGGGAAAACTCCATCTGGTGGAGCAGCCCTTTATCTTACATATATATCAATCTACCATCATGACTAGAATTCATTGTTTACGCTTTTATATGGGGGCTGTAGCTCAGGAGGTGGAGTGGTTCGGCCCACATGCCAGAGTGTCCTTGGGCAAGACGCCGGAACAGCAAATTGCTCCTGATGGCTGTGTGCGAATGAGATGCATGATGAGATGGTATCGAGGCGCAGTGTGAATGTGTGTCAGGTCAACTGTGTGGTCGTTACTCGTCAGAAAATAAACATGCAAAACATATGTAATAAACTGGGGCATTCTGCTACCCTCCTGCTACCCTCAAGGATAAGCACCATAGCTTTAGTATAGATGGATGGATTCTGGGCTTTTGAGCTGAAATTTTAATCGTAGTTCAATGATTCGACAGCAAAAAGTAATGGCGGTATGATGGTGCATGTCTAACAAAACCAGCTGTAGAATATATTGTCTATAGCAGCAGTTTTAACTGTGAAAAGTAGGTTATTTGTCTGGAGGGAGGTAAATATAATCCACCATGTTGTGTCTGCTTCTCACAAACTGGAGACATTTGCTTCATCCTTTCTAAAACGGAACCTCTGTCTCCTATGTTGATTTCCATGATACATACATCTTTATCTACCAGCTGCTTGGTGAAAGAAAATGGATCCACGATGGCACTAAAGCCAGAAGGAGGAGAGAAGGGTGTGACTGGGAAATGTGTGTGTGTGTGTGTGTGTGTTTGTGGGCACGTGTTATGGTGATCACACTGTAAAGGGATTATGCTGATGCTGGAAAGCCACAGTGTGATAATGCACTGTTGCATGATGGGAGTGCCCTTTGCATTTTATATGTGAGCCAGAGAGGCCAGACAACAGGGAGAGGAGGAGGAGGGAGCGGAGACCAGAACAAGGACTAGTGACAAATGGAGGGCGAGAGATAGTGAGACAAAGAGGGAAAGTGAACCCAGGGTTGAGCGAGGGAGATTAATTGATATTAAAGATGCCCCCCCCCCCCCCCCACGCTGACTGTACACCCGGGGACCGGCTTCTAACCCCTCTCGGCTCCCAGCTACAGATTAAACGCTGAACTCCGTCCTCTGGGGGAATCTCGTGCACGTAAAGGCAGCGTGAGAGAGAGATAGAGTGGGAAAAGAGAAACGTTATGTTAATGCTGAGTTCAACCACAGAGAGAAAATGTCCAATCTATCGCAGCCACTCCCATTAAACCACATTAGAATAATTAATGAGCCTAACTCCCACTCCTGAGTCCATAAACCTGTCCTGAACTCTTGTAATAATGAGTTTTATGTGCACATGTGGACACGTGTGTGTGTGTGTGTGTGTGTGTGTGTGTGTGTGTGTGTGTGTGTGTGGCTCGGCCCATCTGTAATAATGATAATTTACAGTCGGAATAAAAGCCAGGATGAAAAGAGCCTGTGTTTTAAAGGTGATTTAAACCCATGACCACTTCCTCTCGTCCTTCTTTACAGTCCTCACGTACATTCTTCCCTTTTTCACAACCACTCCATTGATTTATGTGCGGAAAGTTGAAAGTGCGATCCTCAGCGTAGCCATATTTACTAAATCGAGTGTTTATTACACAATTATGTATCATATAATATATTTATAGAGCAGCATAGACACTCTGTCCCCCTGAGATGTCCCTCCACTATGTTATAAGTCACGCCTATAGGTTCTCGTCCCAGCTGGCTGAAGCTGGTATTCCTTCGAGGCGGCGGCGGCTCAGTGTTGACTTTAACGCTCGTCTGACCTGCGTTTACTGGGTTCCTCAGCCTATCACTAAAATGAAGTCTGCCAGCTTGTGGAGACGCCTCATTGCGGCTTCTCCGTCATTTCATCACCACCCAATAAAGTGAAAATCTGGTGAGAGTGACCTGCCAAGTCATCAACGCACCCTGTGCCCTGATGGAAAAGGTCTCTGAATACTGGGCTTGTTTTTAGAGACGCCACCGTCCTCAGAATTACATCAAAATGCATCTTTACTCATTGCACCCGCTCTTTCTTTCAATCCTCAATCACATGAAAAGAAATGAAATGAATGTGTGTGTGTGTGTGTGTGTGCATGTTGTCTTACCCCCCTGCAGGGTGTACTCGGAAACAGGGCTGCTGTAGACACCCAGGCCGGCTCCAGTGTAGGCGGCCACCTGGATCTGGTATTGAGTCCAGATGATCAGATCTTTGAGCAGACAGTAGTTGGTCTCTGGGCTGCTGATGTTCTTCTCCTGGTAGTCCCCTGGCAGCCCCGCCAGACGGTACCTGCAAACACACACCGTAACAGAAGCACACTTATAAATAGGTTGTTTATAGGAAAGCAAGTGAGAAGAGTAAGAAGGATGCTTCACGAAATAGACAAAAATAAATGCCAGAGTGACCGTTGGGTTCCTGGTCCCCTCTGTCACCGAGGCTCTTCTCCCTGAATGCTTGACCAGACTTGCAAAGAGTCCCGGTTCTTCCAGACTTCTTCCATTTAAGGATAATGGCGGCCTGCCCAGATCAGACCCTCAACAAAAACCTCTGAGCTCCGTGGGCTCTTCCTTTGACTGTTTCTGCTCTGACACGCGCCGTCAGCTGTGAGCCCTCACACTGATGGATGTGTCCTCCCAAATCATGTGCGACTGATTGAATCTAGCGCAGGTGGATTCCAACCAAGGCGCAGAAACATATCAAAGATGATCAGGAGGAATAGGAGGTGAATTGTAAGTCAAAGTCCACAGCAGAATATATATGTACACATGAAAAATAGCGCGGCTGTAGCTCAGGTTTGCTCAGTGAATCAGCCCGTAAAGGTTATTGGTTCAATCCCTGACACCACATTTAAATAAATCCTGAATAATAAATCCAGAAATGTGTCAGGAGTCGCTGTGGACAAACGCATGGATGTGATAAAACCAAATGCACACACAGAAATACAACCTGCCCGGAACTGTTTTGCTATTATATAAGTATAAATACACTTTCTGGAATAAACAAAAACTTTGCTCAATTCTTTTATCATCGAGAGATTTTCTGTTGCCGTGAAGTCACTTGAATCACAGTCACAGTCACGGGGAGAATAAAAACCTTCAGTCCCAGGTAGACATCTCAGATTAGTGCACCTTCAAAGCCTTCGCTATAGTGCATGAGATATAACTGTCTACTTAAAAGGAAATATGACCCGACGAGACGGAGGAGGTGTAAACCACTTTGCTACTGTACATATCCGAGGGAGCTGAATGGTGTCAGCGTTTAAATATGGAGCCCATTTACTGTAACAGAATATTCCAATGTTGCCCTGCCTGAGTCAGCGCTTTATCACAAATGAAAACTATGTACAAACACACACGCAAACACACAAAGCGAGAGGGCGGGACAGGGCTGACAGCAGATATCTGTAGAGGAGTTCCTCTCCTTTGCACCTGAGGAAGTGGGCGCGAGGAACTGGGAGCTGATACAAGAACGAGAAAGGAGAACTCAAAGGGTTTCACCGGAGGAGGCGGCAGCTCCGTGCTCCGAAGCCCAAATGATACGGTCGAGTTGTACGAGGGTGAATTTCTCTTTTCGACAGATTTCTGAAGAGGAGGCAGATAACGCACTGAATGAGGATAAAGACCTGATAACTTCTACTGCAATTATATGCAAATTGGCGCGAGGCAGCTGATGACAGTTTGATTACACAGTGTGTGTGACACTGCAGGCACACATCAAAATGAAGGACAGCGACCAAGGGCAGCCAGAGCATCTGTAAAGTGCACTTGTGTGAATGTGTGTGAACGTGTGTGTGTGGTTGAAATGTGTGATGACGGACAGAGAGGGGCAATGAGGAAGGGATATTTCTGTAAGTTATAATTTAACTGTGGTGATTTTTACAAAAACAACAACTTTAACTCATGATTCTTTTCATTTTGACGATGAAAACATAATTGTGTTTTGCTACCAAGCTTTGGTAACACAAATAACACTGATTCAAAGCTCTTTAATTGTTGGTACCGTTCAATTTTGGAACTGCAAATAAAGTGTGTTGTCGTCACAGTTACTAAAATGGATCCTTAATATATTGGAATTATTTATATAATTCAGGGTTTCCCCACACAAGTAGAAGAGGCAGTTAACCATCAATGATTGTGTTAAATACACAAGCAGCTCTCCTGTGCTCCCCTGAGTGACAGACACACAAAGAGGGCCGGTGTTAAGCTGAGGTCCTCGTCACAGGAACAGACACAGCTAAAGCAGAAACGTTGTGTTTGACTCCACGGTCGTTAGGTAGTTAATGTAAAACACTGACTGCTGCTGAGTCCTCTGAGTCAAACAAGCAAAACCCACCTTTATACCCGAAGAAGGCGAATTCTGTGGAAATTAAAGCATTTTCATTTGAACTACAGCAATTAGAAGATTCATTTGAGTGTCTAGAGAGTGCTGACCTTTGAGGGAACAAAGAGCCCGAGTGTCCAAGCCGTCTCAGCTTCTTAGGAGTGTGGCACCATTTTCTTTTGTATAACTGTCTCTGTTGGAGTCTAGAACTGCTCAACAATAGAGGCGTGATAACGAAGCTGCTAAATGGCCATCAGCATGTCTCATTAGCTCAGAGGGCTTTATTTACCGTCTTCAATAACTCTTTACTGAATGAAAGGACGTTCTGTCCCGAGGACAAAACGCTGGAGGGAGTAAACCACACAATGCAGAGAAAATAAAGAAGCTGGAGTACCGATTGTGACAGAGGCGCACTCGCCCAGCTGGCTAATGTGTTCACAGTTACCAATTAGCCCGGTGAGGTCACGAATCCTCCATAAAATATTTTGCAGAGACATTTTCTACTAAAAATTAATGGACACCTACCACCCACTGGCCGAATATGCATGTGTGTGCACTTCTGTGAGTGTGTCTACCTGAGAACGTATCCTCGGAGGACTCCGTTGAGCTGGGGTTCCGGTGGAGGCTGCCACTGCACCATGATGGACTGGTTGGTGCGCCCGCTGGCCACAATGTTCTTTGGGGGAGCGCTGGGTGCCTCCTCCCTGAGCATCAATCTAAAACACAGACACACACACACAGAGAAAAAGATCAGCCCTCTGTGTTTTGTAATGAGGATATCAGTTATTCTGAAGAGGTGTAAGAGTTTGTCCAACATATCGCTTATCTGGACAGTTTGCACAGTAACAGTAAGTCGGCTAAAGACTCATTTAAGCTTTAATGTTTGATGCACGGAGCAGTAGCACTGGAAATCACTGGGGGCAGTGTTGTCAATAGTTCAGGAGCAGAGACTTTGCTAGTTGGTGAGAAACTACAGGCGTTTTTTTCTAACGTCATCACAACGTCTTCCACTGTTTGTCGTTGGAAGAACCCCCGGGCCAAGAACAAATCATCGTGTCTATCACAGGAGAGATTCACGGGGCCGAGCTACAGCTTGTTACCGAGCGTCACTTCGCAGCTTTAAGCAGCTCTGATGAATTCTGCCCTCATCCTCCTCGTCCCTCATTCTCCTGGTGCATCTTGCAATTTCATTAAAAACATTTGTTTTTCATCTCAGGCTTTATTGTTAATTTATTTCAAACAAACCGCCGCCGCTGATGAAACCGGTGAACGCATCACTTCCAGTGCGCCAGCGGATCTCTCCTGGGAATGATGGAGCTGACACTGGGTGTTTAAAACAACAACATGTAAAACACGTCCATGAACTCGGTGCGAGAGGAGGTGTTTTATTCACTATCGGCAGAGAACAACAAATAACACATTTACTGTCTGCATGTTGCAGATGATTGTTTTTTGTCTTTTAACTTGAGTTTTTTTTTCCTAATTACGTTTCATTTCTACTCCAGTAATCTTCGTCTGGTTAGTTTCTACATCAGCCACAACCCGACCACAGCTGCCCCAGTAGAGCAGCTACACAGTTTGACAGCAGCAGAAAGTTAAATCACTATTAGCGATGAGCTTGTCTTTTCAGTTCCAGTGGGACAAGTGTTATCCCTACCTCTCTCTCTGACCCCCCCCCCCCCCCCCCCCTGTCACTCTGAATCAGTTTCCCAATCTCTCTTTTGACATTTTGAACTACTTCTCAAGTTTTATTCTCCCCCATCTGCAAACTTTCACCTTTCATCCATCAGGTCCTTTGGCCTCAATTATTTCATCCTTCTATCTTTTACTCATCTCCTTCCCTCATGCTCTGCTCTATAACTACCCCCCCGTCCCCCCCCCCGTCCCCCGGCACACACATAACCCCCACAACCCCCCACCCGTGATTAAAGCTCCCAGCCCTCTCATGGTTGATAAAGCACACGGGCCGACTTGGTCAGCTTCTGGCTTTACTGTAAGCAGCTCAGCTAATGTAATCAGAGCCATATGTGCTAACACACACACACACACACACACACACACACACACACACACACACACACACACACACACACACACACACACACACACACACACACACACACACACACACACACACACACACAAAATTTCTCCCGCTTAAGACACACTGCTACATCCGATGGTCTTTTCCCTTCCATGGATTACGCCTGCAGATTTACATTACCCCCCCCCCCCCCCCACCACCACCACCACTGTGCCCCATCTCTCCCCGAATGATTCTCTATAAGCTATTGACCCATTAGCTGTGGTTTGGGCTCCCCCGTATTTGTGTGTGTCTGAATCCGTACGTGCCTACAAATGTGTGTGCACATCTATATGTGTGTGTTTGTGTGAGAGTAGGGGTGCGTAAGCTGTTAGCTGGAGACTTGTGCAGGCGGATATATGGCACAGGCCAGTGGTTTTACAGCTGTGCTTTACTTCCATTAGGTTAGGCACTGTCAGACAGCACCAGGTGCTGCAGGCGCAGACATCTACACCCACACACACACACGGGCTAATGGGCCTTGTGTGAATGAGATGGGCATTAGTGTAGCCGTCTGGAAATGGGGTGTATATATAATCCTCAGCTATGCCACTGCTTTTGACCGAAATTGATGACACACATTAATGCACATACACAAACTCACGCCGCACAAACCCCATACAGTACCGAACAGATGCAGCCATTCACTGTGTGACTGCAGATGACACACACACACACAAACAAACGCACATTAACACACTTCTGCTGGATTTGCAGAAACTCCCCGTGAATCGCCTTAATTCCCTCCCGCCATTTACGAGTTAATATTTCATACAGTCGGTTCAGTGTGAGGACATCGACTGCACGGTGGAGATTACACACATATAAAAACACCAACACACCTACACACTCCACTTCACATCCACCTAAACAGCTGCAGACATTCACACCGACACCCATACATCAACCGAACACTGCACAACGACACTGGCTGATCGCTGCTTGACACACTTTCTCTGTCCCTTGTCATTAAGGAAAGGAGGAACGCTTTCTGCTGGAGATCGACATGTTTTCAAGTCTGAGTGAAAGTGTGTGTGTGTCTGTGTGTGTTGGATGGTGGTGGTGGGAGTTTGTGAGTCTCTCTGCTGTGGGAATTAGAAAAACTTCCTATCTTTGTCATTCTCCACAGTCCAGAGCCCGTGGCTTTCTCACCAAATCCACGTACACACGACTCTTAAATTTAACGGCGTTACCGAGACGTTAAGTCGGCCTCTATTCAAACAGGATGGGAAAATTCTTGGTCCAGCGGGGAATGAGAAATAGAGCAATGTGAATGGAGGGTAATAGAAATAAAAAAAAAAAGGAAAGCGAGAGAAAGCAGATGTGATGTGACTGGTTACGACCAACTGGATAAATGACCTTATTTTCTTCTCGCCTGACACTTTTAGTCGGGTCTCCTTTAAATGTTGTGCCGTTGCGGTGGAGGTTAAAAGCTGCTCTAATGGAGGAGGCTGACACACTAAAGAGACTCTGTCGGGGAAATTAAACGCAGTGGATCCTCTCCCAGTGAATCAAAAACCAGCTGAGGCACAGATCCGCTACTGTCCTTTATGCTTGTAACTTAACTAACTTAACTAACATTCAGAGTCACAGTAACTGATCAGAAACTGTTTTTAATTCTTTACCACGTACCAATTCAAATGTCAGTGTAGATACTGTGTCATTGTTGGTGGTGGTTTAAAAGAAAAACGCATTTTGCACGTAGAACATAAGATAAGAAAACCCACTGTAATAACGTAGTGATTTCTTTTTAAACTGTTTTCAATGTACCTCGTCTCCCGATGTTGATTTACTGTCACACGTTGACAACAAACAAAGCAGATAAACAGCGGCAATCTGAGCTGTACCTGCTCCCGTCTGTTTCGTGTACGTACATGATTATGTCTGTGGTGCAGGGAAACACTAATGACCTGCATCAAGACAAGAGGTCCATCCGTTTATCGGGTTCGGCTAATTTGAGGCTGATTGGAGCTTTTCTCAAACAATGAGCGATCGATGGACGTAAGTGCCAGCTACAGTCGCTTATCCTCGGTGCCGCTGATAATAAACAACATTCTCGTAGAAGCGTCGCCTGGAAAGAGACATGTTTTGGCTCATAGACAGTGGTAAGCCATTAAAATTCCTTATTACTGTTGACTCAAATGTCTCAGCAGCTCACTGATGGATTGGTGTGAATTCTTGAACAGGATGGTGATCCCTCGACTTTTCCTCTAGTGCCACTGTGAGTTCATAAATTCTGATCTCTTGTGAATCTTCTCTACCGCTACCAGATACATAACCATATAATATTTGGTACAGATATTCATGAACAGGAGGAACTAAGGAGATCCGTTGTGCTAAAATCATTTTAATTTGATCTAGTTAATTTGAATTTATGATCTGCAAAATATTCTCTCACTAGAATCTCTGTAGAGCTCGTGCGCTGCTATCAGCCCCTGGGACTACATTCTGGATTTCATTAAATTTAGTTAATTAGTAAGTGCATTTCT
The DNA here is from genome assembly GCA_026259375.1 of Verasper variegatus. Taxonomy (NCBI): domain Eukaryota; kingdom Metazoa; phylum Chordata; class Actinopteri; order Pleuronectiformes; family Pleuronectidae; genus Verasper; species Verasper variegatus. Next base: position 3,771,886 of record CM048044.1, on the reverse strand, counting down.
CTTGTATGCAGTGGTGGATCCGGGATTTTTTTTAAATTTAGGGTCCATAAAGGGACACAGTTTACACAGAGGGGCCAATTACAGGGGCTCGGGTTAGTTTAAGAGTTGCACGACTCCTGATTCAGTAAAGTGCACATTTAACTCATTCCTTGTTTACTGAAAATTGTATTTGTTGTCATATTTATAGTTTGTGTTATTAGTAAGTAGCTTGTCAGAGACAGTCCCTGCTTAGGTGCAAACAATATCTAAATCTGTTGACCTCCAAAAACTTGAACTCTAATTTGATGCGATACTGCATCATTATGAAAAGCTCAAGTTAACTTATTCTTGTTTTATTTTGACTCATATATATATATATATATATATAGAACATATAGTGTTTGTTGTTTGTGTTTCCAGCTAACATCTAAAAATGTTCCCATGTACCGCACAGTGAGTTTTACTGCTGTTCCTCTGCACCCCCTCCAAACAGTAAACATCAGACCTATATAAACATGCAGTAATGAGATGACTCAGGCTTGTATTTATGTGCAAGTGTACGTCCTGCTTATATTGCTGGTATCAGTGGGATCCAGCCAGGTACATGTAGGAGGAGGCTGCAGCTTATTTCCTCCTGTTCAAAATGTTCAAAGACAACATGTAATTTTGCTAATAATGAGCTTCTCCTCTGGCAAAGCTCTTCTCAAACCTTCCCTCTACAATCATCGGCTCTATATCATAAACTAAAGTAATCACTCGCCACATTAAAAGAACCTTTGGAGCAACAACGAACCACAGATCTACAGCTAAGATGTTGGAAAGCACAGAGCAAATCCCTTGTAAATGATAAATCTGTGAAGCTCCCAAAGCGTTAAAAACATCCACATGCACATTAGGCTTGTGTATGTTTCAACACTTTGACAGTAGAATACCCCGAGGAGAAATTCTAATGTGTTCTGGTTCTGACTGAACAGCTGGAATACCCCAAAAAAACAAACAAGAAACGAGAACGGAGACTGATGCTTTAAAGTCGTGATGATGCCTGGAAGTTCGATGGCATTTCTGCATAATCTGTCTTATGTGTTAATGCTTCCTCTGTAAAGACGGTAATGGTGTGAGTGCACGCTATGCATGAGTAAATCCCCGTATGTGTGACAGTCCAGATGGTATAATTGGATTCATAGAAAGAGTTTCGGCATTAAGAAGTAATGTTTTTCAGCTCTGATCACAATCATTCACATGCTCTTACTGGATGATCGTCTCTCATGACCCCTTTTCCTGGCAACGCGGTGCGCCTGTGGACTCTCTTGTACGAGAGGAGGCGAGAACAGACACGCAGGGTGAGAAGCACTGAGTAGAGCCCTTATGAAACCACACTTTAATTGACTAGATCCAGATTTGTATTTGTATCAGTATCAGCCCCTTAAACACAAGTTGTTTTCATCAAGAGCCCTGAAGAATCCCACATTGATAAAGAACATTAAAATTAAAATCAAATGGCTTCTTCCCTGAGCGACACCGCATCCTTCCACCGAATATCATGGTGATCCATCCAGTAGTAACAAACCAATAGAGAAACAAACGGACAGGGGGGGGGGGGACGCTGTTGTGTTAAAGATCCTCATCAGGACAAGAACAAAATGGGAGCGTGCAGAAGCAGCTGGACGTTCAAACTTTAATAAGGGCTTTTTGTCATCAATATTACAAACCCGCTCCTTCACTCGCTCCTCTGTTCCCTCCCTCTGTCCACATTACTGTATTTTGTCATCCCTCTCATTTGGCAACCAAGCTCCAGCAGGACATTTCCACTCCGCCTCACTCTCTTCCCTGTGTTTTCAAGTGTGGCCTCAGCCTTGGCATCGGCGACTAATCAAGTGCGCGTTGCATCCAGGCAGACGTCCAGCAGATGAGAGGCAAAGCGCACGTGGTTATGTATGAAACAAACACCGAAGTAGAGAGGTGTCCATCTGGTCTGATACGCTGACCAGTGATGACTTGTCCTCCTGCCAGTCATTGGTTTGAAGGGGATCAATCCAATCTACTCTCCAGGGCCCCTGACAACCAACCTTGGACTATAGACTCTGGCTGTTGGACACAAACAATACACTGGTGCATGTAGGAGGAGAGTAATGGCTGGAAAATAAGAAGCATTCAAGCCATTCTTTGAATAAAAGGAGAACAAAGGAGAGAAAGGAAAGAACTACACACTGAGGGGGGGAAGGAAAGTGAAAGAGACCGATCTGAGGCGTGTGTACGTGGGATCGCAACGTCTACAGCTGCCGTTGATGCTGCTGAGAGTTTATTTGGCAGAAACGCAACTGGCATCTGCCTCTGGTCAGTCTCTTCAGCCAGACAAAAATCATGTTCATGTGTGTGTGCGGGTGCACCGTCACATCTGTTGGTGTGAGTGTAGTCTTTAACTAAAACTCTTCGCCAGACCTCCACTAAACCCTCTTTCACTGCAGTTCCATCAATGCTACAGCATCATAATTACCCCCATTAGGGTTTTTTCTCTCGGGATAAACATGAAAACTCGTGCACAAACACACAGACATAAAAACATCTGCACGGCAATTTATTTACTTTTCAGGCCAACGTTCTCTTTTTACACACGCAGAACCATTAATTTCATCATTTTTGCTGCTTACTTCAGTTTGTGCAATGGAACACACACACACACACACACACACACACACACACACACACACACACACACACACACACACAGTGTAGACATGTACAGCATGGATGTGATGAATATAAATTGCTCATTGCAAAGGAAATGGATCCTAAACAAAGAAACGACTGCTGCCTTCATCCTCGCCTTGTTAGAATCCATCCATGTTTCATCCCCATTCTGAATCCCATATTCCTATTCATCCACATGATAACCTACACACAGACACACACACAGCCACTTACTTAGACACACAAATTAGAGTGTGTGTGGGTGCATACACTGCGGCTTTTGACTGTAGAAAGGTTTCTGTTTATTCATTCCCAGTTTGTGTGAGGCAGTGTGACAGAGTCTATTACACAGAGATGGAACAGGGCAAATAAAACTCTATTTCACACAAATCACAGCATGTTCTACATAAAGAATGGGTTTCATGCTTTTTGTGGAAAAACATCAGTGAAATAGTAAGTGTGGTGGTGTGGCAACACGAGAGCTAAAGCATCGGTAGTAGTGAGAACGAGTCTGCGATTGTGCGTGTTGTTCTCTTACCGTTGTGTCTCCGCGCTGTACTGACCCCTGCCCACTTGATTGACAGCACAGAGTCTGAACTGATAGGTCCTGGCAGGTGTGAGCCCGCCCACCGACACCTCGGACACGGCGGGATCGACCTCTGATAGGTACACCTTCCACGGGGAGTCTAGACGGGGGAAACGAAAGATTAGAGGCTGATAATATCTGGCAGGGGCAGGACAAACGGAGACACACTCAGGACCCATGAATCAAAAGTAAACAGGGGGAGGAACAGATAAAAGAGCCAAGGAAGGATGGTAGAAAGTTACAGGAAGGAGGGGGGGAGGGTTATTAAAAGGAAAAGAAGTATCTTAGGATGCCCAATGAAAGAAAGTTTAGATCGAAGACGGGGATTAATAGGGAAGCCGGTGTGTGTCTGTGCCAGCTTGTTGCCAGCTTATCTTTCTTCTGAAGACACCACAGACAGTTACACTGGTATCACGGCAGCAGCTACATGTCAGAGAGAGGGATGGTCATGAAAATACACAACACACACAGCTGAGTTACATTCCAAGAGAATCTAATATCTAACACCACCTCACACACACACAAACACACAATAGGTAGTAAACAGAACTCGATGCCTTGGTTCAGTCTTCACAGAAATCGACATTTAAACTCTCGGCTTTCCCTTATCTCTCTCTTCATCCGTCCCCGTTTTGGTCCCTCGCCACATTTTCTCTCTTGTGTCTCTCTCGAGTTCCTACAATTTTGTTGTTATCATTGTTTTGGAATGTACCGTCTGAAGAACAGCAGTTGAAATTGCGACAGCAGTGGACTTGAAGTCCTATTCATGCTTTTCCCTCTCAACGTTATGGGAAATTCTATGGTTTAGGTTTATTTTGTTGGTTTAGTTTTATTCCTTTTTCACTTGGAATACATTATGTTATTTGTTTGGGGTCAGAGGAAGACACATTTCTCTGTGGTAGTATTTGTAGCATCCAAGGTTGAGTCAGGAAGCCAGATCCATAACATCTCTGTGAGGGGGACACTCAGACTTTCCTGGAGACTCGACAACGTTTCGGCGAGATGAGCCAAGGCTTAGACGTATTTGTTCCATTAGAGCAGCACCACATGAAGACTAATGGTATGTGGCCACTGCAATTCTCCTTTTTGCTTGGTCAGGGCAGATTTGATGGCGATACACCTGTTCCCTTGTTAACTCTCTGTACGGATCATCAGCCTGGTCTCCCTGACGCCCCCCGGTATTGAGAATGAATGCCTCCACCTCAAACATCATCCATCTCCAGATTAACTCTCACATCCAGCACAATTTCCTCCACAATCAGAGCGGAGATTATTCAAAATGTCTAAACTACAATACGTCAACGCTTCCTCCTCATCCGTCAGTCCCGAGCCAGGTGCTCGGCTGTGCACGTAATGTTTCGCCCCAAACCACTCGTCCCTTTAGTTTACAGCAGGAGCGAGAGTGGCTCTGCAGCCGTCTCCCTCCTGTCTCTCTACCCTCCTCGGTCCCGCTCTCATCTTTCTCTCCCCACCTCTACTTCTCTTTTGACAGAGAGCCAGCCTGCTGTTAAAACATCTGCCGTGGAGAGAGTGAGAGACAGAAAGAGAGGGGGAGGCGTAACGAGGGAGGGAGGGATGGAGGGAGGGAAAATAAGAGTTTATTTATAGGGAACCAGGATGAACATTTACACAGCAACACCATTCTCCATATGTCTGCCTCTTGTAAATGAGTGTGTGTCAGTGCCTGGTAGACAGCAAGTGTACAGCTGTTTGCCGCTTTGCTGCTCAGGGACTATAAGAATGAACACACACACACACACACACACGCACACACGCACACAGACACACACACACACACACACACACACACACACACACACACACAAACACAAACACACACACACACACACACACACACACACACACGTACTGTTCTCCGATAGCTCCAGCAGGTAATACAGAAGAGGGGAGTTTCCATCGAAGGGGCGCAGCCAGGACAGGTGGACGGAGCGGGAGTCGGAGTCATTGAGCCGGGCCGTCAGGGAGCGGGGGGAGTGCGGCAGCTCGCTGAGAACAACAAAGACAAGAGGAATAGTTGGGCATGTTTTTGCATTAATGCCAAGAATTAGATGAAAGGATCTGTACACTGAACAGGAAGCTATAGCCAGCGGCTGGTTAGCTTAGCATCGTACAGAGACCGGGAATGGGAGGAGCTCTGTCCATCCAAAAGAAACAAAATCAAACCAAACAGCATCTCTACAGGTTTTACCGACGTCACATTAATTAGGACGAAAATATTCCCATGGTTACAACTAACAATCGCTCAAGTCATTGAAAAACGTAAAACCTATTCTGCTATTTCTTTGTTTGAGCCCACAACTCCCAATAAAACCACAACTTGTCATTTTCACACTTGATGTAAACTGTTTTTTGTACAGATTAAATCAAAAGTCGTGCATAACTTGTAAATTGGAGAGTCCAAGAGACCAAACCAGACCTTTATTCCAGTCTTTTCGTCAAACTAGTTTCAGCTCTTGATTTATATTTACGCTGCCGAAGTGAATAAGTATCAATTTCTCATCTAACTCTCCACAAGGAAGCAAATCACCATATTTTCCAATGTGTGAAACTAATATAAACAAGTCTGTGAAAATGTGCCAAGACTTCTCATCAGACTGATATTTGTTACCTGTGTTTTGCTTTTCTATTAGATGTGGTAGAATAATGTTGGCACCGACAGTCCGGGACCAGTTCCAGTGGATGAATACCTTTTATATATATCTGTGGTTTGCCTATTTTTTAAGCTGATATTTTTCTCCCCTGTAGGTTTGCTGCACATATCTTACAACATCTATTAAAACCAAATCCTCCAGACACTTGGCCGTCCCCCCTGTGAATGCTTGTGCATCGCTGCCATGTTAATAACAAAGACAGCAACACAGATATATTCATGAAAGCAATACAGAGTGTCCGGACGTTTGATTATACTGAATTTAGTGGCTCATAACTCTGTTTAAAAAAACAGTTGGCTTGAAGGAGGAGAGGGACGGGAAAGCAGATATCAGGTTCTCTCTGTGTGAAGGTAATAATAAGAGTGAGGATATTAACAGAGCACATGAAAGATCAATATAAATATATTTACACTGAAATCGTGATGAAAAACGAGGTCCCTTGTGCCCATACTGGCTGCATCTCATATGCATAAGCTCATTAATTATTACTTATTAATTATTACAATCAATGATGTGTGAATATCCAATCCAAGGGGTCTCCTCTTGACAGACCGCAGCCTCTAATTTCATCAGAATATGATGCAGTTAAAATGCGTCAGTGCTTGTTTTTTGTGTGTGCTGCTTTACATTTTAATATTCATGTATGTAACATGTCAGAAAATGAGGAAAACAGAAAGAGAGAGAGAGAGAGAGAGAGGGGGGAATGAAGAGAGAGACGTAATGTTCGAAGTAGTGGGAGAGTGACGTGCACGAGAGGAAGAAGGAAGCGCGGCAGCGAATGAGGCAGAGAGGGAGCGAGGGGAAATGAGAATGATGTTTTCTTCTCTGAGCTGACATGATTGTATTAATTAATAGATGAGCTTAGAGAACGTTAGAGCCGATACCTTCACGCAGCACACGCACACACAAACACACACACACACACACACTCACTCACTCACAAACACATGGGTGGGTCTTGTGGGAGCTGAACCAATAACCTGCTGGTAATTAGTCTGTCTCCTCAGATGCCAGCGTCTGTTACCCTCTGTGACCTGTTGATACTGAGCTAACGAGAATGTCAGTCACACGCATTCACATACACACCCCCCGCCCACACACACACACACACACACACACACACACACACACACACACACAGTCGTACAGAAAGCCCTTCGTTCCCCCACATATTTTCCGCACAGCCATAATCAGAGATCCGCTCCCTCCCTCAGAGTTTGACACATGTAACCTCTTGTATTTCTATAATTTATAAGGATTTGGACTCAAGTTCTTTCTCTCACGCAACCTGCAACTGTATTGATATATCATAAGTGCCTTTTTATAAGTATATTGTACGAGTGCACATTTATATAAAAAATGCCACTACTTGACACTCCTCTCCCAGTGGCTGTGACGAGGCTGGGTGACATCTGAGGAGCGCCTGCTCATGCCACACACTCACCATGTGAATGCACTCATGAACACTGTGCGTACAAGTTTCACACTGAAAGGATATAACCCAGCTCTGGTTTCACGGAGCAGGGAGCGCGCTGTGTGCACAGGGCACCTGATCGCAGATATGACCTTACACCATGTCTAATAATAATAATAATTCACAGTCACTCGCCACATTCCCACACTTTGTAGTTTTAATTGCATTGACAAGTCTTTGGGTGAGAGCGTCTGCTCACTGATAGAATGTGGTTATTATTGGATTTTTTTTTCATTATGCTACAGTGAAATAATCTGACAGTAATACTTGCAATGCAATGTGCAAAATTACCGATCTACAGCTTTTCCTAAATTACGTTCTGCAGAGTCAATCACTTTTTTTTATCTTAACGCTCGACCCCATCGAATCCTCCCTGCCAATCACATCTGCGATTTCAATCACTCAGATCGCTCGCTGTGGATTGGTTGATTTCCTTCTTGATTGCTGTGCAAAAAGTCAAAGTCATTTTTGTGTCCAATCAAAAGGAAAAATAATATCACTCTTTTTATTTTTGCACAGGATTATGTATAGAAGAGGAAGCAGAATAAGAGTAAGATGAGACTGGTTAATATCGGTGGCTGGCTTATCTTAGCATAAAGAGTGGAAACCATAGTCCGTGTAACATTTTTTAGGCAGAAATGACAATGGACATCTCACAGGATTCTTTGCACTCACATGACTTCGAGGCGCGCAGAGCGAGAATCGTTGCCGGCCCGTGATGTCACCGTGCAGGTGTAGTCCCCGATGTCACCTGACCACGTCTGGCCAATTGTCAGAGAGCCCTGGCGCACAGAAACACGGGCCCCACTGGTTGGAGGGACCGGCGTACCGCCACGATCCCACTTGAAGCTACGACAGGGAAGTATACAAGTACTTTATACTGAATGCATCCACTGCACATGAAACATAGAGAATCAGGTGTTCATAGGATAACTATTCATGTAATAAAGATAAAAAAGTGACCTGATATTGACTCTGGGGTCATGTGTGGCGTTACAGTCCAGGACAGCAGTGGTTCCCTTGATGACACGCTTGTCTGTCGGAGGCACTGAAATGATTGTGCGTCCTGAAAAAAGACCAAAAAACAGAGAGAGAGGACAAAGAGGTGGGATACATTTAAGAGTTTGAAAATGAATATGTTTGATATTCTCCTCTGGTATTAACTCATTCAAAATGTGCGCATTTAAATATATGCTGCTCCAGAATAATTCAACAGTCTTTCATCTGAAGCTGTCAGGATGTATATACATACACAAGGCAATCATCCCCTCACTGGACCAATCAGAAGATTATTTCCCCATTGCACTGATCCACTGCATCAATAACCAGTCCCACGGCTGTTCACTAGCCCCGGCTAATGCGATTGAACAGCTACTGATAAATGACTGTTCCACGACTGTTTTAGTCTGTTTAGTAAATGTATATTGAGCAGTTTAGTGTGTTTTTTGTGTCCGTGAGCAGTGTGAGTCTTACGCCACACGGTGAGCGCCGCCGTGGTGTTGATGCTGCCCTCGGAGTTGGAGGCGGTGCAGGTGTATTCTCCCGAGTCCTGGAAGCTGACTGGCTGAATCTGCAAACCGCCCGACTGCAGCTGTGTGAACCTGGGAACCTGCACCGAGCCGCTGGCTAAGACCTGCAATCCTACAGAGAGAGAGGGAATTATAAAAAGAGCCTTGAGGTGGAGGGAAGTAATTAAGACATTAGGCCTGTTTTTAATTACAAACACAGTATGTTTATCAGTGTCAGTGTGCACAGCGTGTAATACGGAGCGACTGCTGTCGGTTACCTTTCCTCCAGGTGATGGCAGGTTTCGGAGCGCCGCTCGTCTGGCAGGTAAACAACGCCGTGTTGCCATCGGTTACTGTTTGGTCGAATGGGGGGGAAGTAAATGTGGGGGCCACGCCTGAAAACGCAAAAGTGAGAGGATGAGAGGAGAAGAGATGAAGAGAGCAGAAGTTGATTATGACGGAGAAAACAGAAGAATGGAGAAAGAAGGAACGTGTCCTCTGTGATCAATGGGGGTTTTATTCGTTGCGTGATAGAACATGTTTGTGCATAAATGTGGAAGGTGGAGGTGGGAAAGCTCCATGGAGACTTTTTAATTATAATCAAACGCTCACTAAACACAATGTGACCAAAGACACAAATATAACTTTAATTTAGCAGCTGGAACATGAAGAAAACGATCAAGTCAAGTCAGAACATTTAACTGTTTTTTTTAAATGTGAAAACAAAGCCATGTTTTAGTTTCGTGCTGTGATTGGCTGCCCAGAAAAACTCCCTGTCTAAAACAAACAGCATAGTAGGTGTTTGATTTTCTCATTAAATTGCTTCTGACTCTTTGACCTGCAGCCTCTCATTCCTGTCAGCAGCAAATGTCTAGTTCCAGGTTTACAGATAGTTTAGTAGATAAATGATAAATGTTCTAATAAGAACAATAAAACTGATTAATCAAAAATAATCAGCACATACTTGGATAATTCATTCAAAGTTTGATTTGGTTTTAAAGCGAGACGCCAAGAATTCATTGACGATGAGGATTTCCTGATGCACTTGATGGGAAACGGCATATTTTGGTTCCCTTGGTCTTTAGGAAACCATGATGTGGTTTCTGACGCCCTAAAGACCAAATGATCAACCGAATAATTGAAAAGAATCACCTGGAAACTGATAATGAAATGTATTGATTATTCTTTGTAGTTGCAGCCCTAAAAACAATTAGAGCGTGAATAAGCTCATATAAAGTAGCTGACACAGACGAATAAGGGAGAAGAAGAGCAAGTTCAGTCGAAGTGTTAACTCAGATAAATGAGAGACACAGTGAAGAGGAGAGATGAAATCAAGACAGGGAGAAATTAGCAGGGTATATAATAACAGTGCTACTGTAGGTGTGTATGACACAATGTTTGATTTGGTGTGTGGGACCAACTCACTGGAGACAAGGAGCTGTGTGTGAGCCTGGGTCTCTCCTGCGGCGCTGCGAGCAAAGCACTGGAATATTCCTCCGTCTCCCGGCTGCACCCTGCGCACCGTCAGCCCGGCCGCTGCGGTGACTTTGTATCTGGGGTTCGCCAGTTTGGAAAGAGGCACCGCGTCCTTGTACCACTCTATCCTGGGCTGGGGCACGCCTACGCATGTGCACGTGCACGGGGAAAAACACAAAGAGGGAGAATAATGTCCGACTTTCCCTTAATAACAAGCCAGCTGACCTCACTTTTCTTCACGGTTATCCACTCTCCCTATAAATATGCATGTGGGCATAATGACTGCTAATAATATATTGATCGGAGGGTGTGGGTGGGAGGGTAAGGGTGGCAGAAGGGGCCAAAAAACAATCTGAATAAAAGATGGGGGAAAGAGCAGCACATTGAATATCTACAGAATCAGCACCCACCTGTCTGACATGCCAGATATGACAGGCAGGGGGCTCATGCAATTACTCAGTTTCAACCTTGCACTCCGAGAGGGAGGGGGGGGCGTGTGTGTTTGTGTGTGCACGAGTGGGAGTTTGAGGGAGAGATGAATTTCGCACTTTTTCCTCAATCTGTTGGTGTCAAGCTTTTCACAGACATGTGTGAGATATTTTCCGACCCCCTCCTCGTCTCGCTCACTCCGTCACTCCACACTCTATCTGTCTTTCCTCCTTTCCCTCGTTCCTCCTCCATCCCTCTCTCCATACCCCCAGGCCGCCGCTATTTAATTACACTGCCACTGTATCAGATTACTGAGGAGGGACATAAACTCGCTCTCAGTGTGTGTCAGAAGAGGGAGGCAGCATGTTGCCGTTTTTTTTGTGTCCATCCCTCGCTCAAAACAGTGTTTTCGTGTAATCCACTTAAAAACAAGAGTCACGAACAAGAGCAATTTTCAGGCTTGGTTTCAGCATGTTAATCTGCTCACTCTGCCAAAAGAAAACAGTGTCACCGCTCAAGAAGCCTTCAAACCAAACATACACATCCTGAATAACATCAAACCTCAGCATAATGTGATTCAAACGGAGTCACCTTGGCAAAGCCGGAGCGGCAGAGAACTCCCGGCGTCCGTGACAAACTATCTCACGTTCGCCGCACAGACGCTGCCGATGAGTGGATGGTGTTATGAATTCCTCGTGTGAGGAGTCACCACAATCAGTTCAATGAGCCATCTGACTTTTAGCAGCAGCAGGGTATAACACCGCCCCCCCCCCCCCCACCACCACCTTTTCATCAACACTGTGAAAAACTTTGAGCAGACGCCGTCCTGATGTGTGTCCTTCTGTACAATTCATTATGTCTCACCCCATTCTCAAGTTACCAGGGAAACCAACCAGAACATCAACAAGAGGAGGACAAAGAACTGCACAGTAATCTTTGCTGAAGCCTCCCGAGGACGGTAAAATTGTTACGGATGTTTTTAATGTGCCTCCAACGCAGGCGGGATTTCTCCAGAAGAGTGTGGAGCAAGATGATGTCATTAAAAAGACCACCTGTCACATCTCATATTTCTATTTTATCTATTTGTAGGATGTTGCAGTTTTATAATTGCACCACAAAGATCCGATTTTCTTCTTTCGAGTCAAGTTTAACACACAAGATGATTCACGTGCGTCTTTTTTCCATTTGCAGTTAATTGTTTAATTTTATTGATTTATTTCCAACTTGGCGAAGAATTAACTTTATTTTTTTTATTTCATGTGCAATTTGAATCATTGAAAAGGGGATGGAAACACAGACTGACATATTTTCTCCTCTGCCTTCTGGTGAGGAGCAACCTAGTTAATTTTAAACACACTGAGACACACACACACACACACACACACACACACACACACACACACACACACACACACACACACACAGTATACCTGTAGCGAGGCAGGGGATATCTACACTCCGGTCGAGCTCAGCAAAGATCTTCCTCTTGGGCTGGGCGATCAGAGAGGGCGGTTCTGCAAATGTTTGAACACAACATTCGAAGCGTTAGAATAAAGCATTGAAAAATGTAGAAAAACACTCAATATTTATGTACAGAATAACATCAGTCCCTTCCTGTGCGCATCTACTAATAACAAGGACTAGGAAACACGTTTAATCATTAAACATCTGGGGGAATCTCAGAAGAAGAACTGGGAGTTTGCTCTCTCCGTGTATTCATTCTTTAGCAGAGGAGTCAGCACTGCAGAATAACAATGGGTCCCCCATTGTTTGGGGGGGGGGGGGATTGCAGATTTTTAAACTACTCAATTTTCTCTACCAATGACTTGGGTTAAATTTCCAGGAGAAACATTTCCCTTGATTTGAATGCGGGTATTTGCCTTTTGGTGTCTTACTCTTCTGCTACATGTGATAGAAGAATTACCTCCTCCTCCAAACAATTGTTAATATTTAGCGAGAGATATTGACACCGCGAGCCCAGAGAGGGTGGAGAGGGTGGAGAGGGTGGAGAGGGCGACACAGCAGCTAATTCATTTTCTGTCTGGCATCTCTGGAAAAAGTGGCTCCCTACAGTACTGGCACCTGTTAGCTGAAAAATGACTTTGAGGAAAATGAAATGTCCAGCGTATGCTCTAAATAATGAATGTGCATATGGGTTTTTCACAAAGATGGAATTCTTATCGAAAGAAAAGGCGGCTTTTTAATAGAAGTTTTACCTCTGTGCTCTTTTCCTAAGGCTCCACACTTGTACAGGAATAACATACAATAATAATGTTTCTGACACAATGTTGTAGTTTTAATGCCGCTTTATTTTAAATGGTTTTGTTTTTTGTTTCAAGCCTGAGCACTGTATCTTTGTGAGGTGATTTTCAAATGGCTGTTTGTGGATTCAGACTTGGTTTAAAGGTTATGAATCTGTCTACATGGTTTGGAGAGGGGAGCCAAAAACCAGAGCATATCACTTGGAGTTCCCTATGCTCGGTGGAGTCCTGCCCCATAAATGAGAAGGATTTGAATGGATGGGTTAGAATTGGATTCTCAATAATTGGATCTGTACATCTTTACGCCTTAGCGATTAGCTTTCAGTGTTGGGCAGAGCTTTCTTCGGTCGGGAATGTGTCACCAAGCCTTGGAAAAGGTAGATTCAATTTGGTGAGGGCAAGGTTTAGGGTTAGGCAATAAAAAATCAAATTGGTTGAGGTTAGGATTGAAAGCCCTGAACCGATTTGAAAGAGTTGAGTTGCAGCTAAATTCATGTCATTAAAGACGTTAAGAGAAAATATAATAAAGTAGGTTTTTTGGGGTAAGAACCTTATCTGGCTGCAAATAAAGGGTTTTATATTGAAGTTCTGGGTTAGGATTGGTTAATGGTTGGGTTATTGCATTTAGTTGTGATGTTTCAGGTTAGGTTAAGGGGTATTGTGACTATGAGTGTCCTCAAAACTATGGAAAGACAAGAGTGTGTGTTTGTGTGGATGAGGACAGCAGCTCTGCAGCCTCTCATGTCCGTGCAACATTTATTCTACTTGTCTACAAGTTCTTTTGCAGTTTGTTGCCAACTTTTAAACCCACATGTATTCCCATCTCCTATCTTTATGTGCACGGTGGAGTGTTTTCTTTTGACAAGAGAAGGAGAGGAGCGTGCGCCGAGCGGAGGACAGGAAAACAAGAGATGAATAACAGCCATGTGGCATGACACCGATAACACAGAGACGTTAATCCCCTTCAGTCAGGTGAGTGCGAGGGCCTAGACGTACAAATACAACAAAACACATTTCGCAGCGTTTGGGTGGTTGTGTTTGGAGATTTGAGCTTTCCTGGATATTCTGCTCTCTGCCTGCAAAACAACGATGGAGAACAACAACAGATATATTGTGTTTTTTGGGGGGGCAGCAGTAGTCATCTGTGCGGCGTATAGCACGAGCACGCGGCGTCATACATATTCCGATTAGCGGATCAGGCCAAAAAGAAATGCAATTGAATAATGAATGCCTTTGAAGCTCTTCCTTTCTTTTACACAGACACATACACTATTCTGTTTAGGAATCTCTTTCCCTGCATCAAGGTATGTTGAGCCCACAGCAGAAAGCGGATCAGCACCAATGTATTCATTAGTGTCTGCTTCTCCGATACATATATGAATGAATGAAGACGTTGCCTATGTCAGGGAGGCCTGAACAGTCCTGTTGGCCTTAATGAAGGAAGATCATGTAGAGAGAAGGGAGGACCGCGTGAAGACGGAACAAAAAGAGTGTGGTAGACAGCGAGGGGGCACGACAAGAAAGCGGAGTATAAATATTTAGGGCAGTTCTTTTCTCACTAGTGAGAATTTCACAGGCACGGGTAGTTTGCTCTCTGTGCGTTAGGTGCTCCCTCGCTCCGACGCTCACAGAAGATCAAGAGGACGCTGACGAACTGGAAGAGAGAAAGTTTCGCTTCATCAATCGCTCCCTGCCTGCCTGCATGTATGTTGTTTTCTATTTACACACACATATCAAGGGGCGGGAGGGGTTTGTGTGACACCCGTGTTTGAGTGCCTCCAGTGTTGTCTTATTGATTTGCGTCTCCAGGGAAGAAAACTAATTTAGCTGCTGGCGCCAAACCAGCATGTGTGTCCGTGGCGTGGTGCTGTGATTAAGCGCGTGAGCCTCGGCTCCACACACTCGTGTGTTTAGTGATCACACATGGGCCAGTTCGTGTGCACCTGAACGCAACAGTTGTTTCTGACAGGGACAGACAGTTTATTGGTGAATGTGGACAACAGACTCGGGGAGGGGAGGCCTGCAGCTGACAGCCGCTGCCTGAGGTTTTCACAGTCACACTTCCCGGAGAGAAGGAAAAGAATAAATGGAGGAATAAACAGAAAGCAACTGTGCCTGAAGCCAAAACATGTACAAGGAAATACAAGAGCGGGTTTAAAACAGGGATTAATGGAACATGTTTACACCATTTGTCTGGATGGGCCGGGTCTACCCAGGGTAATCATGTTAGGCTGTGTGTGTGTGTGTGTGTGTGTGTGTGTGTGTGTGTGTGTGTGTGTGTGTGTGTGTGTGTGTGTGTGTGTCATTTCCCTTACCTATCACAGTGAGGTGTGCCCTTGCCTCCGCAGGTTTGGTGGTGCTGTTACTAAGCAACACTTCACAAACATATAGCCCGGTGTCAGAAGACGTGGGGGCAGGAAAAACGAGCCGACGCCCACTGGTCAGCCGACGCCCGTCCCGTTTCCATGACACCGCGAGGTTGTCCACCGGCCTGAGAGGAGGAGGAGATGAGGAGAAGGAGGAGAGGAGAGGAGAAGAGAAGAAAAGAAAAGAGAAAAAAAGTGAGAAAAGAGATGAGAAGAGACGTGAAGAGATCAGAAGAGATGAAAAGAGAAAAGTGTGGAGAATCACACGAAAGGCAAAAGAGTGACAGAAGGCAATTACAACGTATTAAATCCATCAGTTTATGTGTCAATGAGGCAGGAAATGAATGATGACAGTGTGCACATCAGAGCAGTCAGCTCCACTCAGCATGAAGGAGCTTCAGTCAGTTACTGGGGATGTTCAGGAAAGGGAGTTTTCATGAAAAATTTAATTCAGTTTTGGGATAAAACAACAGCAAAACAATTCTTTTGAGACTCTGTGTTTGAGGGAAAAATTGCATTAATAAGGCACAACATCCTTTCAATTGAAGCTCAATGTTTTTGGTGCATTTTCATGAAATAATCCAATTCTTACAGGGAAAACAGATGATTATGTCATAATCAGCAGCTGGAACTCTCCTCCAGATGTGTTCTCTTCATGCCAACATAAGCTTTACTTCAATTATGGGATTTGTCTGCACAGTCTCTCTGACTGTGGCTGTGGATCAGGAGTAGAGTGGGTCGTCCACTAACCAGAGGGTCTGTGGTTCAGTCCCCGGCTCCTACATTCCCCATGTCGATATATATGCATGTAACTGCACAGTATGAATGTGTGACAGTGTTGATGGCATAATTGTAATGTAGAGAGTTTTGAGTGGTCATCAAGTCCAGAAAAGCACTTTACTGAATACAGACCATTTCCAGTTTTAAGAGAAAGAAACGTTACAGCTCAACAACAACGAGAAAGATTGACGAGTCCACTACACATAGGATTTATATTTATTGTATGTTATTATAACAATTAAATTCATGGTGGATAAGTTTTTGTTAAACTTAAGCTACAGAAACTAAACTGATGATAACAATAGAGAAAGCATTGGAGTTGCATTGCTTTCTGTCTATTTCTGACTACATATTTTATAATTATGATTATTATGATTATTAATATTGTTGTTATTATTATTATCACAATTGAATTAAGCTCAGTTCAACTAATATAAAGACTATAAAGTCAGCCTTTCATTAGGACACAGTTCAGAGTTCTCAAGCTGCTTCCTCTGTCAGATGAAACACCTGGAGGTAAAAACAAAGTTGAATGGAAAAACTTTTTTAACTTCACTGTGAGGCAGATGTGTCAGAATTTGAACTTGCTTACTCAGCGGATCCTGTCCACAACAAACGATTTGGGGCTCTTGATATCAGGCCGACTGGCGCTGCCTGTTTCTACTCAGACTTCTAATTATTTTTTGTTCTTTTACCAGGACGGCACTGGTGTATAAGACTGGATGACTTGATGGTTAATGGATCTGGAGAGGAGATTTGATTTCTTACTCCACATTCTTCCAAAAACTCCAATGGTAAAGTTTGTCTCTGGCTACAGAATTATCTCTGTGGACTATTCTTCAGCGGCTGCCTCTCTGATATCAGAAATGGTCCCTGAGGAAAGGAGTGTCCCTGGTAGAAGAAGAGACGCTGTGCTGATTTGTTTGCAGCTGTCAAACCAGTACAGCAGCTTTCCAAAGACCAAATGGTTCGGTGTTGAATGGGAAAAAAAGAGTCTTGTTTGACAACAGTTCTCATTTTTCTCACTTTACCTTAAGTGCTGCCCTCTGCTCAAGTGCTCATAGAGAAACAAAGGGACTTCTGCTCTTAGTGAACTAGTGGCCTGATGAACTCGGACTAAATAACTCACAGCAACAGAAGAGCAGAGTTTCTGCAGGTTCAAACGAGTCAAGTAGGAAACATATGAAGGAATATCAGAGTCTACAAATTCTATATTACTTCACCCTATCACCATAATTGAAGATAAGGTGTATTTGCTGAGTAGAGAATAACCCTTAATATACTACGTTATCTCACAAACTGCAGGGATAGTTGGTATTCAGGGTCTTTCACTGTACTGCAGGACCGGAGTGGTTTTAGTTTATCAGTTATTTATTTGTCTTATTGGTTTAACAACAAATGGTAAAAGTTGTATTTGTATATAGCGCTTTATACCACTCGAAGTTGTATAGTACAGTGTTTTGCCATTCATCATAGAAAGGACTGCAACACACAGAGTCAATACAAACTATACATGCCCGCCAAGACATTTCACTTAAACATAAAATAAAAACTAATTTTACATACGATGGAAATAGCCTCACATGAAATTCAAATAATTGATAGTAGTTCTCATCCTGGCTGCGTTTATCTGTTCAATGCAAGTGTCATTTTATGAATCAATCATTGTTGGATACAAAAACATGCGTCTGTGAGCACGTTGACACAGATGGAGTTTTCTGTGTATAAACCACGAAGCAAAGATTCTTCCATCAGAATCAATGAATTCACAATGAAACATAACAAACATTTGCAAGTGCTACAATTCCATATAACCATGCTGCATTCACGCCAACCCTACGACTAACATATACAAATAAGAGTCTGTTCACAATGTGTTAAAGACAAGTAACAGAGGGATGAGTGGAAACTGATTCGAACTGAGTTACTAACAACTCTTCTCCAGGATAAACACGTTTGTCCTCATGAGCCAAAGAGTCGAGACGACATTTCTAAGGTCCAAGTTTGGGTAGGAAAAGAGTTAAAAGGTGCACAATGAATTGAGTGTGTGTGTTGTGTGTGTGTGTGTGTATGTGTGTATGTGTAAACGGTATTTGGCATGAGCCAGTGTAAATTTGTGGGTGTGTTTAGCTTCTCTGCTGATGTCAGATGGGACGACTTCTGTTTAAGTTAACTTGGTGGTGTGTGTGTGTGTGTGTGTGTGTGTGTGTGTGTGTGTGTGTGTGTGTGTGTGTGTGTGTGTGTGTATATGTGTGTGCGCATGTGTATTTGTGCACAGTGTGTCTATACACTAATTCTGGTGGAAGAGAAATGCTGAGCAAAGAGTTTATGTGGTGTCCTCTAATTGTCCTGGAAGAAAACAGGGCTGTCGAGCGAGAAAAGAATTATTCAATGCTTGTGTGTTTATGTGAGCGAGCTGTGTGTGTGTGTGTGTGTGTGTGTGTGCATAAAATAAATGTACCTGGCATTAGCGATGCACTCCAGTGTAGCCTCACTCCCAGCCACCACTGTTGTGTCTTTAGGTCCAATCACGATCACTGGAGCCAAAAGCTCTGACTCAGGATCTGTGACAGAGAGAGAAAATATGAGAGGTAGTTTAGCTCATAAATCACACTCGTGCACACACAGCAGCACACTCTGGAACTCAGTCCATAATAGTCGCACACACACACACACACACAGACACACACACGCTGCTGTACTTTTTTTGTGCGTGCACAATCTTACCCTCGACTATTTATCATGATACTTTTTCGAGCAAACACCATCACAGTGTCCACAGTGAACACATTTAGCTTGATTTGAACCCTGAGCAGTTTGTCGGACTAATTTTAGAACCGAGCCAAATGTTAAACAAGCGGTTCTGCTGGACAATGGGATGGATTCCTGCCATGTGAGAAATGTTATTCGGGAGTCTCTCAGGATTCAGTCTCCAATGATCCGATACAAACTGCACTGAGCTTGTTTTAGTATCATTGAAGCAGCATTTTACACGTCGTGGCTAAAAGCGTTGCCTCGACTGAGACTGTGCTGTGACGCAGATAAACTGAACCTTGCTGCAAAACAGATGGAGCAAATCGTCTGCACCCTCCAGCCATCTGTGGGTCAATACTCCCTTGTTTTGTGTCTTTCAGTTCAAAGCAGGATCGTACCAAGTAACATCATCAGGACAAAAACTACACAGATCAGATTCCTGTTCAACCAGGTGATCGACCTGAGGCATCCAGACTGATATGAGTGAGAACACAACGTGCAAGATGAATACAGCTGTAGAGGGTGACTCTGGCTCGACACAAACAAATTCACTCAGTGGAAATATCAGGATTTCAGTAAGATCCGTTTAAGACTGTTTAAGACCATGTAAATATTTACTATTATATCAAATCTTACATCAGTATTTCTAAAATCGTACCTCCAAATGATAAAAAAATATTAAATGACTGCAATCTAAAGATCAATTTCTCATTTAAAGTTGTTTTTAAAATCAACATATGGCAGTTGCATGACAAAGACCTTTCCAGCACAGATGGGAAGCCGACTGTGTTTGCAAAGATCAGATTGAGCTGAATAACTTCATGACGCACAACTCCCACTTTGATTTTATGCATATCTGTTGTATCTGCTGACAGGCAAGAGAAAATATTTATAAAACTTTTGTTTAGGAATATTTAAGACATTTTAAAAACTTGGAAGAAATGAAGAAATGTACACACGGTGTAATAATGGTGTTTTGTATGTGAGGAGTTTGGTATAAGTGGAGTAGAATTACAGACTATTACAGAATGATGGTTCATGTAATTCTTCCTTATAAACATAATCATTCTTTGTCTGAAACACACAACGAAACAGGGTGTATAATAAGGTATTAGAGGCCGTGTGTGTGTGACAGGATTTACGAGCTAAAAGGTGTATTAAAGAGATTTGTGGTGTGTGTGTGTGCAAGATTATGATTGCGTGTTTGCAAAGGATTTATGAAATGATATGACCCTTTCACAAGTAAAAGCATACACTTGTAATGTGTGACAAAAATAAGTATAAGTGTAAAAACAGAAGCACGTTCCAATTAAATAGTTGATACATGTTTTTTTTTAATACTTGGTGAAGCCTCCACTTGACAGTTATGCTCTTGCATGTGTACGAACATCATTGAGTTTCTCACACATACGAGATGAATATGTAGATTTCAAATGAGGGAGGGTAGAGAGTAGAGTACACATTAACAGGATAGCTCTGATAGGAGGTGGAGGAAGCGGGATGTGAAGAGAAGAAGAAATGGGGGGGCTTTGATCTCTCCTATGAAGGGAAGGAGGAAAATGTGGTAATTGACTGTGCTCTTTATTCCTCTTTCTCTCCATCAGCTCTTTTTGTATCTGCGAGAAAGAGCAGGAAAGTCACATCGCACTGTCACACGGAGTAAGACATGCGGGAACAGTGAGACAGGTAAATGACAGCACACACACAGACACGTACATTTACCTTTAGTTCTGTCTCTGTGAGGACACTCATTGACATAACACACACACACACACAACCCAAACTGGTCCTTACAAAAAGAGAAGTGCAAGTACACACTCTCCCACTCAACTGTCTCGACAGAAGTGAAGTCATTTATGGAAAACAAAAAAGGAACAGGAAGTAACAGTCTCAGGTTCTCCCTCTCTCTAAATTAAACACACACACACACACACACACACACACACACACACACACTTGCAGAGGAATTGTCATTGGGACTCTGCATTGACTTCCATTTATTGTGGACAGCCTAACCAAAACCTCTAACCCGGACCTCGGATATGAGGTTTTGCCTCATTAGGACCAGGCTTTGGTCCCCATGAGGTCTACTGCTCCTGATAAGGTCAGTGTTTATGCTGTAAAAGGTGCAAAAGAGGTAACAAAACAAGTGCAGACACACACACACAGACACATGGTAAGAACTAATGATGGGTGGCAGTGGAGGGTACTGGACAGACTGGGAGACATGCAGAGAAAGAAGTGGAGTACAGAGTGTACATTTATCGTCCACTGTTGGGAGCAAAGGTCAGACGGGAACTAGTAGCCGTCAGCGCAGCCTTAACGGCAGCAGCGGATGTGGATAATGAGCCCAACCTGTTAACTTGGGCCGTGTGTCTGAGGGGAGCAGACGGACAAATCAGCAGAGCGGCGAACACCGGTGTGACAAAGGAGAACATGGAGGAAAGAGAAAAGGGCTCAGAAGAGGGAAACAGGGTTTATATGCAGATAAGAAATGCGGGGGGGGGGGGGGGGGGGGGGGGGGGGGGGCGTGCAGATGGTCTTCTTCTTCTTCTTCCTGGAGTGACAGACACGATAGTCGAAGTAGAGGGGAAAGCAAAACGCCATATGGTTGTGTGATCCGCGTGTCTCTCCGTCAGTGCGTGTTACACCCTTTTTCCTCAGAGGGGAATCTCCAGCATTTCATTTTCATCTATATCTCACATCCCCTTCTGCCCGTCTTCCCTCTCGTATTCCCTATCATCCACTTAGCTCCTCCTTTTTGTTGTCAGGGATTAATTAATTAATCTTCCTCAATTTACACAAGGAGAAACATTCAAACTGCCAGCCAGTGCTAATGTGTGTGTGTGTGTGCGTGTCTGTGCTGTGGCAGCTAAAAGGCTCCCTGTAAAGACTGTCCAGAAGTTTAATCTAACTCTAGTGGATTCCTCATTTAGCAAATGAGAAACACCATGTGGCAGAGAGTCGGAGTGGAGGAGGGGAAGGAGGGCAGAATAAAAATTGCAGGGTTGTAGCACAAACGAAGTGATAGCACAACAACAAGTCGGGGCTGAGGAGCTTCATTAAGGAGCGAGGGCTGATTAAACGAGGAGCTTAAAATAAAAAAAAGGCTGTTTAAAAATAAATCAAAAGTGATGATGGGAGAGAAAAAAGTACGTGTGTGTGTGTGTGTGTGTGTGTGTGTGTGTGTGTGTGTGTGTGTGTGTGTGTGTGTGTGTGTGTGTGCACGTGGCTCACAGACTGTACATGAAGATACCACGTCTCCATTGTGCATCAAATAAGTCAAACTAAATGCACATGAATACAAATGAGTTTGATACAAACTTTTTTTATTTGGACTCTGGTCGGTCTTGGAATTTGGTCCATGTCCCATCTGTTAACATGGAGCAGGCAGGGTTTATCGTGTTTAATGTTGTATCTTGTTACTTGTTTCCTTGGGGCTCATGCAGAAAATCTCATGTACTAAGGATATTTCCTCTTTGTTTCTCTCCGTTAATAAAATGCCCCAGAGACTTTTCTACATTAAAAGGACTTTTCACAGTGGACAAACATTAATGCCAATACAATATATCTACTGGGCCTTAGAGGTGGATAGACTTCTGCACCACAGAGGCAGTGACACACACTGCAACATTCAAATGCTCTCGTCAGTGCAATCACTGCTGATTGACAGTCAAGTGCTGCTGAGGTGACACAGCTGTAGAAGAGTGGGAGCGTGTCATTCAGGCGGAAGCAGACAAATCCCAAATTAAATCAAGGATGGGAACGATGAAGGGAGAAGAAGAGGAAAAAAAAAACCAGGGCTGGTAAAAAGGATTGTTGCAGCTTTAGGGCAGGAAGGAGATAGAGATGGATAGACAGAGAGAGAGACGGAGGGAGAGAGATGAAAGGCTATTCCATCCACAGATTAGAACGTAATCCCTCTTTGAATGGATTCTCAGATTACAGCTTGTTCTGCTATTAAATGTGCCAGTCACTCCACACTACCTCTGGTGTCTATGTGTGTATGATCTTTCTATGACTGTAAATCTGTGTGTTTTAAGCCTTTGAGTCAAATCTCTGCAGAGACCTCGAGAGCAGAGGGATTGGCTGGGGGCGAAGACACACACACACACACAGACTGGTGTTAGCTGACTGTGTATTAATAGAGTTGTCAGATACGTGTCCGCAGAGTCCACAGCCAACTAACACATATCACACTGAGGCCGAACACACAACAGACAGTGAAACGGCTGAAGAAAGACAGAGGAGAGAGAAAAGAGAGAGAGAATGACAGGAGGGAAGGGCACTGGAAATGAGAGGAGAGAGAAAATGGGAAGGTTCGTTTTTTTTTTCAATAATTTAAAGCGTTTTTTTGGAGGGTATACAAAAATAAATGGAAAGGAGAGAAGGTGATAATTTGCTGATCTCTCTGGAGAGCACGCCATGTGTGTGTGTGTGGGTTAGGGTTGTGTGTCAGTGGGGCGAGTGCTTGTGTGTGTCACTGAGCTCATTAATGCTTCATGCTGACAGCTAAGTGTCATCGTCTGACTACACTTGCCTTAGAATGCCAATATAAAACCACAAGTCAAGACATGGCACACGCATACACACACACAATCTCTCTCACACACTCTCTCACACACACACACACACACACACACACACACACACACACACACACACACTTAGAGCGGAAGATCCAAGCCCCAAGGGGAGACAGACACAGACAATGGGGAAGCAGTGAGAGGACCGAGAGAGATGCCCCATTTTAAATATTCATCTTTTCCTTCAGCTGCCAAAGCCTCTATCTATCTCTGTCATCATGCCACACAAGTGATGGGAGGAGGAGATGGAGAGACGGAGGAAGGAAAGAGAGAGAGGGAAGGAGGAGAAGAAGCAGGAAACATGTGGCGGTAATGGAGAGGCAGAGGAGGACTTAAGCTCTCAGCAGTGCTCGATGATTATTTGATTCATTTGGAGTTTTATATTAGTTGCGATGTTTTGGCTCGATGATGAAACACACAATGACATAATGAGGTAACATTTCGGCATATTAAAATAAAGGTATGTGCAAAATCTGCAAACACACACACACACTTATTTAGATATAGACATAGCCTATATATATATATATATATATATATATATATAGGATATAAGCATGTATAACATATAACTTTTAAACTCCTTCCGAACAGGGATATAAAATGACTCCAGCGCTCGCTTCTCATTCGTGGTAGTTGCCGCACTGATGATGCTAGCTAGCTACAGGCAACTGACACTCAACTGAAGCTTCCCTTCTAGAGCCTGCACTTCTGAATGTATGCTCTGCAGAACTTCACTCTTAAGCCAGCAAAGATATATAAATACACTAAGTTCTCTCTGTTTTAAAAAGTTTGACTGCTGCAAACCATCAGGTAATTTGACTGTATATTCATAGGTACAGGCCGAAAGCGGACTGACCTTGAAGGTTAGAGGCGGCTGGCTGAAGGTTTTTCTTACTAGCAATGAGGCAGAAACACTGAAACCTGGAATAGTGGAACATCTTTAAAAGCATGCACCCACCACCGCTGCCAATGTGACCTTCAGCAAAGCACTTAGCTGAGCGGGCCTGAGCTCTGACCTTCCCCGCGGAGGTAGAGGGTCACAAGAATATTTGTCTCTGTTAAGAGAGAAGGACCACGAGAGAAAGAGCAGGGAAAGATAATGTAAATGTAAATGGGTTCTTTACCTGTTGACCCACGGTTCTTCTTGCCAACTGTCCATCAGCCGGAGAGAGTGAGATGAAGAGAAATGGTATGAAAGAGGGGAGATAGAAAGTGGGGAGGAAAGGGGAAAACAGGAGAGATATCATTTAGATTTCAAGCGTTTCGTCCGGTGGTGGCAAAAACACACATTTCGCAAACTACACATGAAAAAGAATCAAAAGAAAATCACAAGCTTTTACAAGACAGCGGCTCTGAGCTGTCTCTGAACTGAGGAGGCAAACAGGAAGAGGAGCATCTTCCCAGAGAAGGAGGAAGAACTAAAAAACACAAACAAAGACAAAAATCAAGAGACGGAGAAATGGATGAGAGGCAGGAAGAGGGAACGCCCTGTTATCACGGAGTCCAGAGGAAGACGAGCTGTTAGCGGCTCATCCATCAACTGCCAGCGACAAAATGTTGTCTCTCATTCACTCTTTTCTTCTGGCCTCTATCATCTCTCCTCTGCCTTTCTCCCTGTGTTTGTCATGAGTCTGGTGCGAGCAGGACTGGAGGCTGTGAGAAAATGATGGCATTGACATTCTACTGGCAGAAAATCTACATTCACAGTTCATCTATCAATACACTACCCCCCCCCCCCCCCCCCCCCCCCCCCCCCCCGCACTGCTGTACAGCCACTAAGCCACTCAATCAACACTTGAATACTGTGTGTGTGTGTGTGTGTTCAAAGTTTGCTCAGTATGTGCAACACACACACACACACACACACACTGTATGGGACACGTGATGAAGCGTGAGCAAGCCAGCTGACGAGAAACAGGAAAAAAAAAAGCTGCTTCAGTATAAAACTGAGCAAAGCTAAAGAAGAGGGAGAGAAAACTTTGGCAGAATAAAGAGTTTCGATGTTGTTTTTTATTCTTGTGGATGAATCTGTTCATCAACCTCAAATCACACGGATTTCTCAGGTTGAATAGACACTAGTGTAGAAAGACACAATCCCCAGATTGATCGTAAAACACAGCTAAAGAGGCCAATTTTTGTGCTGTTCAGTTGCCGTACTGGGAAGTCACGCACACAAATCCAAACAGACACACACAAAACACTGAAACTCACAGGCTTTGGTCTGGGGGGCATAGGACTGTGGGTGTGTATTCAAATGAAGTGTCATACTGAGTCATCTTCAGTTACGAATGGGAACAGAGAAACAATGGGGACATCGGGGACAACAGAGAAACCGTGTGTGTGTGTGTGTGTGTGAGTGTGTGCCTTCACAACACAAATCATCTGATGTTCGTGAGGTTAAATCCACTAAACACATTTTCCAGTAACTTTCCCTGCCGTCATTGTTGTCGCCAAACCTTTGAAAAGCCCGGGATCATCGCTGTGTTTACTGACGCGCGTTTCCCAGCAGATAAAATATAACTGCAGCCGTACAGGTGAACACAAGCTTCCTGTTTCATCTCTACACACACAAAACACTCCAACACTCAATATATAGATGAAATGAGAATGATTTTTAAAAATACAACTCCAGCTGATGTGAAAATATTAGTGTGTCTCAGCCTTGAGTATGATTTGTATTCATGAATTCACTATTGTGTATTCAGTGCCTGAAGGACCTACAGACAACCAGGTCACAGTGTCCTCTGTGTGTGCTCACTACCATGTTTGTGTGTTTGTGTGTGTTTGTGTATGTGTGTCTTTGCGTAGGTCTACCACAGGGAATTAGTACAGTATTTGTGTTGTGGATGTTTCTCCGTGTGTGTGTGTGTGTGTGTGTGTAAAGGTGGTTGTTGCTATGTGTGTCATGTCTCACTCCTCCAGCTGAACTGTGCAGGTGCTGACCTCCCAGTCCCCAGCCGCGGGTCACCTGTTTGCTGCAGCGCCTCCGCACCCTCTGTGACTCAACACCTCCTCCCACCTTTCACACACACACGCACACACACACGCACACACACACACACACACACACACACACACACACACACACACACACACACACACACACACACACACACACACACACACACACACACACACACCTGCCGGGCCTCCGTTCCTCTCTACCCTCCATCTACATACAACCAAACCCCCCCGGCCCCCACCTCCACCTTACCCTCAGTGATAATCTATTCTCCTGTTCGGCTTCGCCTCGTTCTCCCCCATCCGCCCACCTCGGCATCCACTGTCACACTTCCCCCGAGCGAGAGGAGACTTTTTTTAGCAACACGTTTGAGTCGTTTCTTTCTCTCTCTCGGCTGTTTTTGAGTTCAACCTCAGAACCCTTACCACTCCAATTTACCCTGTCAATCTCACTCCCTCTTCCCTCTGTTCCTTGTTCTCTCTCTCGCACACACACATGCATGCACGCACACACACACACCTATTTGAAATTCATATCAATGGCTATACAAATGTAACACTCCAATTTCCAACCCTGACACATTCACAGAGAAACACAAGGACTCTGGACCTGTCGGCACACACACACTCGCTCTCACACACAAAGCTGTGTCCAGTAAAATAATAAGCTGACTGGAGAGTTGACCCCAGATCTCAGAGCAATCCCTGACAGACCCCCCCGATCACATTTCGTAGTCAACGTGCTTCCTCTCCTCGCACCCGGCAGCCTGGCTCACTTTGTAAATCTGACCAGGACTGAGGAGAGCTTTCATTTAGACACAGTGTATAAACAGCAGAGAGCAGGTTTACATATTAAAATGTAGATTCCATACAAGCCAACACTCTTCCTCCAGGTATTTGAGCCATATCTCGTCTTTGGCTCAGATTCTCCTTCCCTCCATAAACGTGCGCTGTGGGAAGATTACATCCTCCTGCTGTCTGCCTGTCTGTCTGAACCAAACACAAGCACTGGTTGACCTTTCCAATTTACCGTGTCAATCATGTCCACACACACCTACATGCACGGACAGATAGAATGCAGAGCCCACTCTCCCATATATACATAGAAGTAAAAGTTGGTGTCAATCATCCTCGGTTTGAATCTCAAATGTCACCAGGTTTTGACATTCTCTTTGCTCACCGCCCTAAAAGAAAAAAGGTTAGCACACCTGACTTTCTCCTCTATTTTTCATTTCTCTCTCTCGGCAACGTCTCGTTCTGCTGGAATCTAATTCGAGCTCTCTCTCCTCTTGTTGCATCCAATCTCTTTCGACTTGTTGGTATTTTCTCTGAGTCCAAAACAGATGTAGCACTCAAATCTGCACTTGAGATAAAAAGCCACCAATCCCTTGTTAAGCGTTACCTCATGAGTCGAAAACAAAGAGCGAGCAAATGAGCCGAGGAGAATAAATGTGCCAGTGAAAGGGATTAAAATAAACAAAAGCCCCCAAAAAGG
This sequence comes from Verasper variegatus, assembly GCA_026259375.1. Taxonomy (NCBI): domain Eukaryota; kingdom Metazoa; phylum Chordata; class Actinopteri; order Pleuronectiformes; family Pleuronectidae; genus Verasper; species Verasper variegatus. The sequence goes on along the minus strand of CM048044.1, from coordinate 3,743,868 downwards.
AAAGAGCAGAAGTACAAGGGAGTTGTAAGAGACACATAAAACACGAGAATGCCATGTAATGAAAATGGGAAAAGAGATGTTCAATTCCCACTGTGAGCCTAATGACAGCATGGGAGAAGATCTCACATCATTTACAATTCAAAGGAGTGTTGCTTCCTCAAGTTCTTTGGCTCTGACACAAGTCGCTGCATTCGTACTCGTACATTCCCATTCAAGTGTTTGAAGTCCTGTATCGGTAATGATGCCCCAACTGAAAAAAAAATGCACGTCATGTGACCACTCCCCCATGTAAACACCGAGCATGTTGTCTACTCTTCCTTACGAGAAACAACAATGGTGAAAAGTAAGGCGAGGGATTTCTTTTCTTGGACGAACAACAAGGTGGAGATATGAGTGTTTACGACATATCGTCTTCCCACTGGTAATCGAGTTGTAACTGATAAGAACCAATCAGGAAGCAAAAGCGGCGTCAACGTGTCCTTTTTTTGCTTGTACACACCACAACGCTGCATTCTCTGTTTGAAGGACTCCGGAGTAGCGAGGACGGTCAGAGGGAACATAGCAGCAGCGATGGATTTTAGAATTAAAACATGGTCGTGTGGATGTAGCCTCAGAGAGACTGTGGACACAAACATCGGACTCGGGTCGAGTTCAGACACAAACAACAGAGTTATCGGTTAAGCTTGGTTAGTTTTCTATCTAGTTAGGACAGATAATTGCTGCCCTGAGACTCACTCTACAGAGAGAAGTGGAGAAACAGCATGGAGGACAAGTCTAAGACAGGGGGAAGGTGAAGTCAAAGTGTGCCTTGAAAAGTCAGTAATATGGTGCAGCTATACGTGTGTGTGTGTGTGTGTGTGTGTGTTCCCCTGCACCTCAGTTATCAGATGGAGAAGGAACCACAAGTGACAACAGGAGATGCATCATTGCTAAATCACGTTGCCGCAGGGTGATCCCCAATCTCCCACTCCTCCTTCATAGTCACTCCTTCTTTGTCTTTATGCCTCCACCTCTCTCTAATCGCTTCACTCTGTCCCGCAGACTCAAAGCACTGTGTCTAAGAGACCCTCAGCATAACTAAACAGGCGCACATAATAAGAGGATACTGAATTTTGAAGTGCCTCCTTTAGAAACGAGTGGTTTTCTAGCACAGCCTCCGCTGCTCCCAGTGCAGCCTCTGCTTTTGACACAGTCCATTCACTTACTGCAGGCCAGCAAATGTAGGGAGGAGGCCTGGAGGAACGTGACAGATCAATGGAGGGTTACATATCCTGGCATTTCCTCGGGCACTTCCTTGAAGGCTAAGACACTCGCTCACAAACTCACAGTCTTTGGAGCAGAATAAAAACATCAATACTGTACTAAGACTTTACTGATGCCCTTTGGGGAAACTCCATTGAAGAGGCTGATGCTGTGTGATGCAGCAGTACACTGTGTATTCTTACTTATTCTTATTATCTTACTACTGTTTGCAGTTAGGACACATTTCCTGTGAGTAATACTGACACCTGTCAGATAAATGGTGACTTCTCTTTTGACAGTCGAAATTAGTGAAACCTAAATGGATTTTAGAGCCCGATATGGAGTTTTCGGGGTCTGATGCTGTTACAGATATTTTAGGGAGTAAAACATTTCAGACATCAATATATTGGGGCTATACATATTTAAAAAAATATATAGTTATCATTCGTTTATGATCGAAGAGTTGTAACTGAGGCCTGCAATTTTACAGTTTGACCATAAACTTTACTGTGAATAACCATAAATGAAAATATATGTATGTTACTTTTATTAAGAACATATTTTTTTACAAGGAACACCAATACTGATAAATCTGTCCGGCTCCATGTCCTTTATAAACCAACCCTTCAGAATACAACATGAAACGATGCAGAATACACTGAATACAAGATAACATAATGCTATTGCTAATACTGTCATATTTACCATATACAAAAAATACATTTTACAAATACAATCTAAGTACGATAAAATAAGATAATCCTTTATTGGTTGTCACTTTGCCAGTTGTCCCTCGGCCATGATTGATTCACAACCTGCCGGTGGTAAGGTCGACCCTTGTTTATTGTTCTGTTACACTTTCATAAAAAAAAATAAGATGCCAGTGCATTTAAATGAGCTTCTTAATCTATTTATATTGTTTCAAAACCATTTAGGATCCATTCATCTGCACCATCTAACACAGATGGAAAACCAAGACAACACGAGACTGAACTTGTGCGATTGTTGTTTTCTGGCGTCTTCAGTCTAAATGTTTGTTTCAGCAGGGATCAGATCTCAATTTAATTACATTCAGTTCACGTCAACAACAACAACAACACAGCGAGGGCCTGTGTATTCCAGTTCAGTGGGTAACAGGACAGTTCAATTAACATCACTGCGAATACAAGACGCACATGGAGCCCATCACACTGACAAGGGGGCAATAAATCACAGAGAGCCCAGGACTTCAAGGTCTGTGTTACAGGGGAGAAAAATATCTTTGAGACTATTTGTCCTGAAATGATTTATAGCACCTCCTGTAGGCTAATGATAGGATTGCTGATAGAATTATTGAAACGTACGAACGACAGGACACTGAAACACACACAGAGACACGTGTTACCAACATCCACACATTTGTTCTTTGCAGCCAGGAAGGAGAAAACAACTGAGAACACACTACAACGTGCTTGGCAATAGTTTGCATCAATGTTTGCATAGGATTAGGCCACTGACTATTTCCTGAGAGAAATGGAGTAAAAATCCAATTTTTGGAACATTTGGTCATAGAGGAATCATTTTTATAAAAGGATAAACCACTGTAATGTGTGTCACGGTCGATATGATGTGAGAAACAACACAAAATGTTTGTTTCATCACACCGAAAACAAAAAGCCCCAAAATAGGAAGCTTTACAAAAGATAATAATCACCAATTAATGAAATAATAATAATTAAAAGGTGATTTTATGGCACTGCTTTGTTTGCAAATTGTTTGACTGACTTCAAGTTGCCAGGAAATAAGCTGTGGCTGGTTACTGACCATGTGCAGTTTCCTGAGAGGAGCTCGTCAGTTGTTGCTCCCTCACTTAATCTCTTTGTTTTCTTCTAATAACTGAATAAACGATGCCTCAAAAAAGAAAAGAAAGAAATTGAGGCGATACAGTATCTGAGTATCTCACCTGCAAATGTTTTCTATTGTCAACATATTATACTAATTACTGAGACAGATTTCATTCTCACAATCTCACCCATGTCCACATTTATCAGTGTTTTCCGTGCCCGTGTCTTTACGTCCGTGTTTATATGTAAAGCGATCACTCATTGGGCCGAAGACGAGTTCAGGCCTGTGTCTGATTAATAGCTTAATAGATTGTGTGGCTCAGAGATTGATTTGTCGGGTCTGGACTTTAACAGATTCATTAGAACAGCGATAGATCTGTGAGATCTTGCTGAAGCCGTTCCACCCGGCTCCGGACAGCACATGACGGGTAATGGACATCATCCGTCTGTCGGTCTGTCAGTCAAACACCGCTGTAATGTAAGTGTGTGTGGGTGTAATAAACACAAACACACATCTCCCACTTTCTTTCAATCACTCCAAACAACCAGGTAGGTGGGAGGGGGGTGGAGGGGAGTAACATTGGGATGAAGAGGGAGGAAGAGAAGGGAGGAAAACTATATTTGGATTAAAAAATCCTGTTGATCTATTCCTGTTTTCAGCATCCCCTCTCAATCTTCAACTTTTACACTCTGCGTCTTTCTTCCTCCCGATCCATCTCCGTCACCCTCAAAGCTTTCCCACAGCTTCGCACTCGCTCGACGCTCGGCTGTTTTCTCTGACGCTCGCTGGTGCCCGATCCCGCTCTGTCCTCATCTACCTTCTCTTCATTTGTGCATTAACCAAGTAAAAAAAACAAGTTAAGTACACGTGTATTGCGTAGGGAATAGGAGGACACACACACACACACACACATGTATTGCTCTCCTTGTGAATTAACAAACAGGTGTTAAATGTGTCTGTATTTTAGTGAGGCTTTATCAAATGAAGACGGCACAGTAAACCCCCCCCACAGTCTTTCGGACCGTGGTGTCAGCTCAACACACAGAAGCTAATGAATAAATGGGATCGATCTTTGTGCACAAGTGTGAATTCAAGTGTCCATTGGGATCTAAACACTTTGACATGTGTGTGTTGATGTTTGTGAGGACAGAAGAAGCGAGGACGAGTTCTGTGAATGGACAACGGTTTTCCAAGGTCAAGAATAAACTGTCAGGTTCATTCAATAGAACAGATTTTGTTTGTACAGTCATTATTATGTATCTTGCCCTCTTATTGATTTTGCAGTGACGAAGATGTATCTTCATCACCGTGCAGCTCTAATGATGAATGGTAAATCTCTTAATGGTACTTGGTGGATGTATTAGAAAGAAGCACAGCACAGCTAAATAACCTTGGTGCGCACACACACACACACACACACACACACACACACAGTACAATAAATCAGCATAATGTTATGATCGTGATGTAAAACTCCTGGAATGCACTTCCTGCGATATCAATATGTCTTTTTCAGGAATGTAAGGATGAGCTTATTTGAGCCTTTTACCTCAAATCAAAAGTTGAAAAATGGTTTCCTGTAGCATTAGTGAGGATTTGAACATTGATATTGATGAAATCCACACGGCTCAACTATTTTGTCCGTCTTTTGTCGAGCGGGTTTACGCAATGTTGTTTTGTCGTTTTTTATAAGAAACAAACACCCAAACTTTGACCCAGAATTTTCTATCCATTGTTTCAAATCTCAAAATTCCTCCTCACGTTATTTTTTCGTGATGGTGTGGTTGTAGGCCCCCCCCCCCCCACGTTTTGTGTTAATGAATAAGAATTGCCTTGTTTACTCTGGGAAACAAGTCGTACAACACATCACAGTGACAGTGAACTTCCTGAACAACCCCAGTGGGAGTATAAGGCTTGTTCTGCTTATTCAGTGAGAATTCTGAATTGAGACAGATCATCACAAAAAGGATATATTTCATCTTTGTAGGTACAATTCTAAATAAACTGTGACACCCCCACTGGTTATAATACATATTCCAATATCTGAATTTGTCAATGTCACGTCCACCAGCTCCCTTCTGGTCTCATCTGGGTGGAGACCAGCACTCACGCATCTCTCTTTGCTGGCTTCCCTCTGCCATTAAACATTGTCCTTCCTCAGCATCTCATCAAATCTCCTATTTACCTGATCCTTTATCTTTCTTCTCTTCCCTCTATCCTATCACTTCATCTCTCTTTCTCTCCACCACATCTATTGCTTCAAATTAACATCTGCTGACTGGCCTGCTCCACCAATAACCCATCACACCCAGCAGGAAGCGCAGACAACACAAAGGGAATGAGCGTGTTTGCACGCGCAGTAATATTTCCTTTTGTATTCTGGAATCCTCTGTAAATGTGGTTATGAAAACCCCCGAATGCAGTCGGTGTGTGTGCTGATACGAGCTGGCAAATGAACAGCGTATCCCGGTGGCTTGGAGTCGTGGAGCCTCGCGCTTTTTCACACAGTGATGAGTATCAAAACAAAACTGTAAAAAACGTCTGTCTACACCGGCACTGCATACAACACGAGTCCTTAGCTGGTACAAAACTCCTATTCAGAATAATAACGATCAGGCACACTCTGACACACACACACACACACACACACACACACACACACACAGTTTGGGGGAGGTAGCAATAAGGACAGCCGTGTGACTGGCAGGATCATTAAAACCACGAGCACAACGCTACTTATCTGCACACTTGACACCTCATTCAGTTTCCTGTGTGTGTTTCGTGTGTGCTCGTGCATTTCATCTCCTTAAGGGAGCCGAGGCAGTATCTGTACACAGTATTTGTCTGGAGATGTGCATTAGTCAGCCTTGACGGTACATCAACTACATTTCCGACTGTATCCTCCGCACAGACAGCACAATATTTCATCCTCCTTCTGCTGCGTTTTCTCCACCGCACAAACGCATCCACGCAAATTCTTCCATCTGCTTCATTCTCTCACACACAAACACACACACACACACGGTTTGAGTAAGGTTCTGCCTCTACATCACTGAACATTAATTAAAACATAAGTTGTCTCCTAACTTTAACCTCCCTGCACCCCTGTCGCCAATAAAACCAAGGGCTGAATTAATGCTGTAGGCGTTCGTGAGTCAGCCAAACTGCCACTGGCTGTTACCAAGCAAACCTGTGTCTTGAAAAAGTTAGCAGGTATGTTTAAGTTTATTTTTAAGCGTAACAATCTGATGGTCAATAAATAATCCTGCTTTAGATGACTATCTGAAATCTGTGGCTGTAATCATCAGACATTTTTTATCCCATCCGTCCTTACTGACCTTGGTACGAGAGCGGATTTACACCCTGGAAAAGTCAGCAGCGAATCGCAGGGCAGACGTACAGAGACCAACAAGCATTCACTCCTACGTCGAAACACCCTAACCCCCGATCTGCATGAACACAGTCTGAGGGAGGCAGAGAACCCAGAGAGAACCCATTCAGACATGATGAGAACACCACGCAGAGAGATAATGGATGGACGTGAAGTTCAGACCCAGAAACATCTTTGATTTTACCCCAAAAACTAAATGAACACACTTGATCTCAGTATGTTAAGGACTAACTGTGAAGTTTTTCAAGTGTGAATTGTGTCACTTGAATGTAGCCAAGATGCCGTACTACTACTACCACATCCCTTTCAATCCCTCACTGCTCACAGTGTTCTGAATGCCCTGAAACCACGAGTCAGAGTCAAACTTTCAGACTTTCACTGGAACCTCCTCCTCTACTTCTCTGGCCTCTTTACATCCACAGCCTCTGCTTGTTCATTGATTCTTCAGGAACTTGTTACATCCACCGTCTGCGACTTTCTGCCCGTTTCCTCTCCCACCGGACGCCTCGATCTCTCACCACTTCCCTTTTTGTCTATTGACCGTTTTATCTGCGAACGGAGGAGGATCTGAAGAGCGCTTGAGTGGGCGTTCGCCTGCAAAATGCTGTGTCAAAGCCACGTACATGGGCATCCGTCTTAATCTTTCCCATCATGCTGTAAAACACGGTTGCAATTAAATCCATAACCGGGTGGAAGGAGTTGTGCGTGCACACGCAGCCACACACAGCGATTCACACTTCTTGTACTGACACAGTCCGCGAGCGAGTTTCCTGTCCGTCCCTCCATCACGCCATCTCTCTGTCTGTACACTGGGGTTTTAATTATAGAACCGCAGAGAAGCCTCATTAGACTGAGTGAGAAAGTGAGAAGGGACCGGGAGAGACAGAAATGAGGAGAGACAAAGGTAACAGACGGAGAGATGGGGATCAGCAGAGAGATGTCTGATCCCCCCCGCTGCTGAAATATTGAATATAATAACTCCAGACACAACCAGTTGTAGCAGGATTTAATCAAAGCAGCGATTCATTAGCGAAGTCCTTTTAACAAAACCACAGAGTATTAGGGCCTATTTGTCTGATGGTGCATGTGTGTTCCACATCTGTAGACCTCAAATTACCAGACTCACAACACAAAAGAGATTAATTGTAAACCTAATGTGTACTCACCCAAGGTTAGATCTTTCAAAGTAACCCACCAGGCACAAGGTATAGATATAACCATTTTAGAAAAAGAGACTCCATCACACTGGCACACGCTCTTCAAGGTTTACATGCAATTTAATGCACCGGTGATTGTGTGGAGTGACCTTCACGATGGTTATCTACATAACTACCCTTAAGACGACTTGAATACAGGCTTCCTACGCAATCTCAGTAATGAAGAGTGGAGACTCTCTTCACACCGAACAAAACACTGATTCAGAATATGTGACATTGGATCTCAGCGTCCCACAATTAAAATGTTCTAACTTGATGCTGCATTACAAAAGGCCAAAACGCCCTGTGCTGCTGGATAAAGCAACACACACACACACACACACACACACACACACACACACACACACACACGCTGCTGCTTTAATGCATAAATATTTAACGTTTAATCCATTTTAGTTTAGCAACAACTGACAAAAAGGTTCATTTCTTTAATGAACCACAACAAGAACTCTCCACCACCAAGTTAATACATCCGGCCCCAGATGGTCACAAAATGAGGGGCTGCTGTGCAGTTATTTGGTGAGTGAGCGTGCACACACTGCAGCGTCTGTGCTGCTTTCGTCTGTCTCCAAACAGTATTTTCCAACAGTACAAGTTTAAATCAGGTTTTCTGCTGCAAGTGCTGTATCTGCCTGTCCTAAACCAACAGCCTGCACAAATAACAGGAGCAAAAGTACGTTTCAGAGCTTGGTGAATGCTGCTTGTTGTTTTCGCTTAAACTCTTCAGCACAGTCAGAGCGGGGCATGACGGCGGCTGTACTGATCAGAGTGCAGAGGTCTGTGTAGCCACTGAAACCAGGCTTTGGGTCAAGAGCCCAAAAAAAACAAAAGTTATTTGGTTCAGAAATTCTCCTGAAAATTATAATTTCTCCAAATCCAAGGTGACGCTTTTAAATGTCTTTACTTTGCTTGATTACAAGTACGAAACCCAACTAGGGCGACAAAGCCGTCTCTAATCCAACTCATTGGACATAATTAATTATATATCTAGTGGATTTTATTAATATAATATATTTGCTTTTGGAGCATTCATTCAGCTTCTGAGTGTCATCAAATGCATTCAACAGCTTAATCGAGTGGCTTGTTGTTGATCTTCCTTGTTTTATATCTTTGTGTAAGTACGGTGTTTGTTTCTTCTATCCCAACACTTTTGAAAAGGCCATTACTACGATTAATGTTCTCTAATCACGTGTTTTTTCTGATCAGCTGCAGTTTAGCAACCACCCAAAAAATAAATTATATACAGTAACTAAAAGGAAAATAAGAGCATCTGCGCATATCTCTAAAATCTTTGAGCCATTTTATCTTGCTGTTAAATAATAATTGGCAGCTGCTTCCTAACAGTGCCATAGATTCTGCTGGTAATTAATTAAGAGCAGTCATCTGAGAGGGAAGGAAAAAGATTTTGTGTCACCGCTCAGCGCTCTCACACCTGTGCTCCTCCTATCAGGGGTGGCGAGTTTATACACAGTTTTCAATTTGGCATTTGTTTTATTTTTATGGGTCACGAGCCAAAAAAACCCTGTCCTGCTCCTCGTGTCCCATGGCGTCCCCTTCTCACTGGTTTGACTGGAAACTCCAGGGATGTATTCCCTGTCAAACACTGGAGCTGCAGACTGTGGGTGTAGAGCAAACTGTGCCACACACGTTGTGTCTGTGGTGTTCCTTAACCGTACGATATGGAACCTCCGCCACGAGGGGTCTCTCAATTTAAACAATAAGACAAATAACTTCATAAAACAGCATGGGATCATGGGAGATGTTGTCTTCACCAGCATTGCTGACGAAAAGCTACCTGGTGCATTTCAGACGCAAATGAAACGTCCTTGGAACGTTTGTCGGGACATAGTGCGGCAAAATATCAACACATCGTCATGCAGTCAACACCTTGATCACATCACGACAGCTGCAGTGCTGCAAACAACCTGACAACACACAGGACTCTTTATGTTTCAGCTTTCAAATGATGCAGTGACACACACACACACACACACACACACACACACACACACAAAACATGCATGCACACAAACCACAGATTCCATAACACACTCTCTCTCCAGGGACACTAAAATACCTCCAATTAGACGCGCCGCAGAACAACTGGGATGGGACCTGGAGCAAACACACACACACACACACACACACACACACACACACACACACACACACTTGCACCGAAAGATCGGCAGCGGGCTCTCATTTAAGAGTCAGTGATGTGGAACGGAAACATCTGGGAGGGGAGGGAAGATGATTAGGGAACGGACTAAATGAAACAAAGACACACACGTGCAAAAATATTAACACAAATGTTGTCACCAAAACGACCGGAAAACTGAAAACAGTTTGCGGTGTCTAACAAATACTTAAAACTATGTATTTTTAAAAGATTTTCAAAAAGAGTAGAGACCTGTGTGTCATGGGCCAAACGTATGCTGTTTGAATGTTCCAAGGGGAAACATACACTAATATCTCCTTCTCCATCAGATCCCCGGAGTGTGTGTGTGACAGCGTGCGAGTGTGTCTGGGTTGTGCGGAGGTCAGCTGAGTCAGATGCTACACGAGTCTGTGTCTCAGCTCCTGAACAAAGGCCACTCGGTCACTTCCCGGGGCCGCGGGGCGACGAGCCCCTGCTTGATGGCGGCGGGAGGGAGCCAAAGGATAAACGGGAGAAACAGGGTGATGCAGAGGTGGCGGAGACCCGGGAAGTCAATGACAGGGGGCGTAATCAAACTGAGACAGACTCTTGTCCAATCACCAAGCCGAGGTAATCAAACTCAGACTACCACACCCTCCTCGAGGCAGGCGTACAATGATTAGGGTTATGAAAGGACACAGTTTTACTTTAACAAAGTATTTATGAAGTTGGAGCTGACGCGTCCTGTTCAGCTCTCCCACCTGCGTCACCGGCTCGTCTCGTCATCTTTCCTTTGCCGTCTGTTTGCGTTCTCCTCTGCCACATCACTGAATACAGTTCTTGCAAATATAACTGCAGCAGAATCCAATTTACAATACAAATCAATGCTGTGCGGAACTATGAAGCCTCAAAGCCGGAACATTTCTAACAACCTCTTCCAACTTCCTTGTCTTATTTCTGGAAACAGGAGTTTGGTTCGACTTCAGCCAGTACATGCAGTAATTACAGAGATACGCTATGTGGAGCATTTTAAAGGGGAAGGGGAACGCCGCAGATTTTATTCATCAAGTTCCGTTCCCTCGTCGGGGACAGTGATGCTCAGCCTGTGAGGATCTTTTGAGGTTGTGGAGGGAGCTTTGTTAAGTCTGAGAAATGAGATATCCTGTTACCGTACTGGATATTGGAAAGATGTGAGCGTTTACGAGGCGGCGAGGGTCCAACGAAAAAAGATGCCATAAATTGCATTTAGGGACTTAAAGTCAGGACATCTCGGGCCTCGACAGCACAGACTTTTTTATAGTCTGTGTCTTGCAAGTCGCCGAACTTTATGGAAGTGAAGAACAAAACTGCTGGATCACTCTTTTAAAAGGAAGCACTCTGCACGCAGGGCTTCTATGTACGGGCGTATTACTCAAAGCTATTTTTTGAAGCTCAGCAATCATTAATAGGCGTGACATTACTGTCTTCTCTTTAGAAAAGATAAAGGCAGCTGATCAACTATTGAGCCCAGAGCTGAGATTGCATTTTAAGTCCTCACAGTTATTATATGGGCATTTATGCGCCCGACACATTCCCCTTCCCACTCGTTCTTTTCTTATCCTGCCTTCTGTTCCCTCTTCTCCTGTCTACCCTGCGTGACCCCTCCTCTTGTTTCATCTGTGCGATCCATACACGTCGGATTATATTTATCACGCTTCCACTTCTTTATCTCGGTGAGTGTAATGGCTCCAGCCGTTTTGTCCCGTTTCTTTATTCTGTAAAGTGCACGTCTTTGATGGTGCCCAGCTACGCCGAGTGTTTCTAGGCATGCATCTTTTACATGCGTGTACATTTGCATGTCTGTGTGCTTTCATGTGTGTGTGTGTGTGAGTCTCCCTCCTGCGAGTGCTCTCTTTGGGGATATTTTGCCGCTGTAATGGTCTGAAGTACAAATCTACAAAGGCCTCCACTGCTGTGAGCTGAAGAGAAGCTCGGAGACACACAGACACTCAACAGGGAGACCCACTGCTGCTCTGATTGACAGGCCGAGGTGTGTGCGAACGTGTGCGTGGTGAAGAGGGAGAAAAGAGAAGGAGCAGGAAATTATGTCAGGTACGCATGGAGCTTAATTAATTGGAGAAGGGATCCTCATCTCCTGTCACTAACAGAAATACCCTGAGGCCATTAGAATTCTGTTTCTCTCTAATGCAAAAACACACTCACACACACACGGATTAAATGACCAGCACCCATCGCTGCACCTCGAGTCCTCTCTCCCTGGAGTTGCTGTGTTGATTTGATATTCCTTGAATAACATAGTTAGAATACCTCGACCTTCAGTGTTCAAAATCCAACTTCTGCCCAATCAGCCGGCGGTTCAGTCGGCAGCGATGACTGACTAGAGTCAGTGGAAGCGTCTCGTGGAACCACACGTTGTCGGCCGTGATAAAAAAGCCCCAGGAGCTGTTTATTTTACAGGCGGGCTGTACTTCCAGTGATTACAGAGTGTGACCTCTCACCAAGCTGCTGAGCTGCTATCAATTGTGGCTATTCCGGCTCAACCACGGATGACAGTTACTGCTTTTTATTTTCGGCCGTATATGCCACACTTACAGGATAGCGGTCAGGGACATGCAGATAATGGATATGTCAAGTAGGCGGGTCATGCAACTCGCCGTGTGCCGCTTTTCTGCGCTCGTACAAGCTTTGTGGATCAACCCCAAGATTCAATTTATACCTAAATATTAACGCTTGACTCGTATGGTTGTATCTCTGAGTCTATTCATGTCAAAATCGTGAATGATCAGATCACCCACGTCTCCTCATCCTCTGATGTGTGAATAAAAGAGAATAAAAGCAGATACAGAGACTTCACTTCACATCCAATGGTTTGTGTGTGACCTCCTTGTTTGAATGGCTAAATGCACTTTAAAGCACTTAGTCCACATACAGAATTTACTTCCAGCCGCGTCACGTCTTCACACCAGGTGTAGCTGTTCACTGTAAAGTGCCTGTGGTTGTGTTGGTGGAAAGAAAACAGAGAGAGACATTTCGTTCTTATATCTAAGAGGTCGTATCCTGATCTGCACCCAGGACTCACTTCAGCGAGTCTTTTTCTCCCCCCGTCTCCTTTCTCTCTACCAATCCGATGTCTTGCTTGTTCGTCTTTGTTGTGCACAACGTCTGAATCAAAGTGCGAAAGAGGAGAATAGGAAATGGGTATCTCATTTAGTCTGCGGAGTTTATGAAAAGAAAGACAAGATTTTTTAGGAATAGAAAATTTGACTGACAGCTACGAACTTCAGTCGGCTGATCCTGCTCAGGCTGCTTAATGGGATAAAAAGAAAAAACATGAAAGAGAGGAGACCGGAAACGGAGGGGGAAGGAGGCGGAGAAGAAAAAAAAAGACACACAAAAGAGGAGGTAGGGATGAACAAAAACACAATTTGCTCAAGTTCATTCACATATTTCCTCGCGTCATTTAACCTGCTGAACCTCTCGTCACTTCAGTTCACTTTAATCTAATCTCATTTGCACAAAATTGATTCTTTTCGCTCAAATTTCCTGCCAGAAAAACCTTGGCAGATCCTGATCATTAGATCTACACTGTAGCTGTGATTCTAACAGAGGATATAGTGATTTAGAAAAACCCAAACTATCGATACAGACATATTTTCAGGCCAAATTCATCATCTACTGCTCAATTTTCCTTACACGAGTCAGGCCTGGCAAAATAATGCGTATTGAGTGTTATAACCAATGTGACTGACCCATAAAGATGATCCATAACCACAGAGAGTGAAGACTGATCCAGAAAATAAACCGGGAAGAGAAAACCTGCTCTTTTATATTCCATCCTTTTTTTTGGGGGGGGGGGGGTCATTTTGACTCGTTTGTATTTAATTCCTCTTTCCTCGTTTCCTCCCACAGCCTCAATAACAAATAACTGAATCAAATATTCTGTTTTATAGCAAAGGTTATTTACCCAAGAAATGTTCATTGTACACAACAGTAAATGATAAACAGACACACACACACACACACACACACACACACACACACACACTCAGGCTGACGTTTATGGCCGAAGTCTGATCAGCGAAACCTAACTATACCCTTACCATTCCTAAAAAACGCCCAAGGGAGCACTCTACACTGACAGCTCTAACAAGGTGCTGGGCATATATTTATGTGATTGTGTGTGTGTGTGTGTGTGTGTGTGTGTGTGTGTGTGTGTGTGTGTGTGTGTGAGACAAAGGATACCAAAGGATACAACCCTGTAAAAAGAATCTAATTAAAACTCTATACAGCCACAAGGGACACACTGCTCCCTCCCTCTCTCATTTAACTACAGTGAACACTTCAGCGGAGAGACTGTTAGAGTGAGCGCTCTATCCTCCGGCCTCTGAGGAGACGCGATAGAGATACGGAGAAGGATTCACGTGAAAAGGTGATCCGCGGATTAAGGACGTGACGGAGGCTGAAACACAGCGGGAGAGAAACACATTCACCAAAAACCTTTGTAATTATCAGCTTCTTTGTGTCATTGGGTAATATTCACTGACATAAACATGAACTTCTGCAGCAGCGTGGAAACGTGCATCCATCACATAATAAACAGCCGACAGTGTCTGGGACGGGCCTGTTGTTCTGGATATGGTTTACAGCTACTTATTAATTTAATGTTTAAGGGGCCTGTGGTTGAGAGATGGAAGGACTTCTGCAGACTGGCAGAGCTGTTTCACTCAGACTTCAACCCTGCAAATGGTTTCAGAATGTCCATTGTTCTGATATGAAAGCAAACACGGAGCGGACTTGTACCCTTCAAATGCGGTGACATTTGGGCTGAACAGGCCAGAAGAGAAGAGGAGAGAAGTAAAAAAAAAAAAAAAGGGCAGTGTTTGTGTTAAAGTGCGGATGGAGAGACACCGGAAACATACAGAGAGGGAAGAAGGGACGTGAACAAACACAGAGACGTACAAGTCTCAGTATCGATCTCAGACGTGTGTTGCAAACATGAAAAAAACCTCTATGATTGAACAACTGGCAGCAACTGGATCTGAACCACAGCTCAGCTCGGTCCGATCCCCAGTCCTCACACGCAACCTATTCATAGTGTAATCTACTGCTCCTGGTTGGTAGTTGGGTTCTGATAACCAGTTCCAGGTGAAGAAAAATACACATAGAAATATTTGCAAAATCTTAAAGTGCCTCAAATATTTCATGAAATCTTTTAACGTCTTTAATTCAAGTTTGAAACGTCGGGTCAGCAGAATGATCTTTCTGTAGCTGACAGTTGCTTTGGCTCGTTTAAATGACAAACGTCAGATTATGTCGCTGCTAAAAGTTACTTGCTCTCAAGCCACAATACAGTTTGGCTCCTAACAGTTTAATGCGCAGTCCAAAAAGGAAGTTTATGTCCTGAGCAAAAAGAAGAATTAGTTAGTTGAGTTTTCTTAACGAGACAGTGGCGATTCCTCTATACTGGGCCAATCTAGCTGCATCAAGTCATTCCAGGTGATAGAATCTCCCATCTCTCATTTATATGACCTTAATTTTAGTTTCTTAATCAAAGGTTCAGAATCATCACTTCATCCCAGAATCAGACAAAAGGTTTGTTTGAAGCATATTTGATATACATTATATATCTTTAATCCTCTGTTTGTGTGTTGTGCTGCTCGTCTCAGTTTCAAGTTGTAGTTACGGCATCTGACAGTAATTAGGCTACATCACAAAACTGTCCTCTGAGCCAACAAATAGAAGAGATTTTTAAATCTTCAGTAAAATAGATTCAGATCATTAAAACCCGATTGAACCTCAACCTCAGTTACAACACAGATCCCTTGTGAAGCTCCTCAAAGGGTCTGAGAAGCTCCTAATGCACAATCAGTCATATTTAATTATGTGACAGCCTCTGATGAAATAAACCGATGCTCTGAATGCACACGCTAATTAGTGCGTCCGTTGGTTTTCTGCCAAAACCTTTCAGATGAACAAAATGTGTGTTGTTACCTGAGATGCTCAGGTACACGGCGGGACTCGTCACGTTCTCTCCCGTCATCTCGTTCACTGCCTCCACGTGGTAGCGCCCTGCGTCCGTTGCCGTGGTTGCCAGGACGACCAGCTGATTGTCCAGACTGATTGCTCTGTAGGGCGGAGACACAAGACACAAGACACGCGAGAGAACAAGGGATTAGAGAGCGCGGCACTGGCAAAGGAAAAAGGGAAACACGCCTCGGCCTAGTCCTCGTCTCAGACAAGAACACAGCTCAAACTAAGACTCTGACATGAGGAGAGTATTTGGTACATGGATCGTTTAGCATTCATAAAGGGGGGAGGACACATTGAATACAAGCATCAGAAAGGAAAGAGGATTCACAGGGCTTAAATAAATCTCTCCTCCTGTCTCAGATTGATATGTGGCTCATTTTGTGTCTCTTTCATTCTTCTGGCCATTCTCTTCGCGTATTATCTTCTGTTCTTCCGTCTTTTCCCTGATCCATCCTCGTTTTCCCCCGCGTACCCGCAGCAATCAATACAGCACAAACATACACGGTACACAAGGAGACACACACACAATCACAAACACAACTGTCTCACTGTCCTCACATGAGCACACGGAGATAAGAAACAATCGCTGACAAACAGACTGTCGCTGCCTTTTAAATGAGCATAATGGGAAGGAGTTGATTTTGCAGGGAGACAGTGTGGTTAGAGAGGAGGAGAGCGGGAGGGAGACGGGGAGGGTAGAGATTTGTTACGCTGGGATTTTTATGTTTTTTCTTACTAGAGCAGACAGGAAGCCCAGGTTGATTTTAGTGACTTTGTCAGTGGACGGAAATCCCAATATTCTAACCTGAGCCTTCACTGAAATAAAATCAATATGACCAAAGGGAGAATAAAGCATATTAAAGGGAGATGACCGTCTTTTTATATCCTTATAGACCCAGTGTCCTCATAACACAATTACGCTGTGTGTTAGGACTGTGAAGCCCTGCGAGGCAAACGTTTTGGCAACACAAGTGTGAATACTGTTTAAACACACTTTGGTTTCGAAAAAGAACCACACCTTAATTGGTGCTGGACTATCAGAAATGGGTGCGCCCCAGAACGAGGCCTGCACGGTGCCGGTCTGTGCAGAGCGGACGTTGTGTCCACTCAGTTTACATTTGACCACAGAGCAGCATGACGCTTACTCAGACTGGAATCAATGACTCTGTGTGGCAAGAAAACAAAACACTGTGCGTCACAGCAGCGTTGCAAACAACAGGCAGGTTTGAAAGACATTTCACGTGGCTTGTAGTGGCTGAGAATGAAAAGGAAAAAGGAACTGAACTGTGTCTGCCAACAGCATCCAGCAGGGACGGATGAAAATAAAGTTTACCATCGGCATCTCCACGACTTGCTAGTGTTTGATTGTTGGATGATGTAGAACTCGCGTGTTGGCAACAACCCCAAACTACACTCAGTTAATGTGATCACCTAAATCCTACAACTGCAACAACCAATGAAGAGCAACCAACCATTTGCCCTAAAAGGTTGTATTGATGCATCCACAAACTACATATAAAGATGGGCGACATGACACCTCTCAATCTCACTTGCCCCCTTAACTCCAGGAGAAGAGAAGAGAAGAGAAGAGAAGAGAAGAGAAGAGAAGAGGAGAGAAGAGAAGAGAGGAGACACACACACACAGATAGAACTCCTCAGGTCTATCTATTTTATTCGGGGTGATTTCCCAGGAGAGCATCCACAACAGCCCGAGCCTCAACCCCAACACTGACACTCCATTCGAGCGAGTGCATGTCTCTGTGTGTGTGTGTGCATGTTGCTTTGAATGTGCATGTATGTGCGTGTGCATCCAACCAGGTCTAAATGCCTGAGATAGACGCTTCGCCCATTCTCTCACTTATTCCGGAGCAGTAATAGATTCTGCATCCTCACCCAGGTCTGTAATGCAATTTATGGCTGTAAAGCTCATTAAGTGCACTGACCAGCCCATTTTATCACGTCTGTTTCACCCGACACATGCTGATTAATAGACAGCGAAGGCATGTGTCCACTTGCCTGTGCTGTGTAAGAGAGGGGAGCGTCTGGGAGGCGGGAGAGTGTAAATCCACTAACATGTAAAAATCAAACTGTACCAACTGTACTAACATCTGAAAACATTTAAAAGTTTAAAGTATTTGTTCACGTAGTATGTCTCCTCATTTACATAATTCATGTTACGTGCACTATTTACATGTGAAATGACTTTGTGGTGATGGCTGCAGTGATTTGCTTCCCACTTTCTTATTCGTACTTAATTGGGAAAGGATTGAAATCCGCCAATAAGACGTCCAGATTAGACGACCTCCGTTCATTTGGAATTCCCTTGAAAAGAAAATGAATAAAGCGTCCCTATTCATAGCTAGAGGGGGGTTTCACCATCGCATCCTAAGAGTTGCAATAGACTCAGACATGCACACACACACATGCATACAAATATCCGTGCACATTAACAGCCTATGTGCAGCCTCAGTCTGACTGAATGTCAATGTGGTACAGGGATTTAATATAACATAAATTCAACATGCAACTTTCAGCTCTCTTTTTAGTTCTACATTTAATTAAACTGGACAAAATTGTTCTGGCTTTTAATTAAAGACAAACTCAATTTTAAAACTGCACATGACTCTGCATGCTTATGTGTGTGTGTGTGTGTGTGTGTGTGTGTGTGTGTGTGTGTGTGTGTTTATCCCCAGGCAGAAGAGGCAAATTAAATGACAGTAATCAACTAGATCCTATTCCCTTCTCCTTCAGCATTCCTCCCTGTATCCCTCACCCCCTCTCGAATAATAAAAAAACAGCCTCTCGGACTCTTTCTTTCCAATTCCATTTTACGTTCTTACTTAGATTACAATCTGCACATTTCTTTCTTGGTTTCTTCCAATTTTCTTAGCATTTCTCTCTCTCTCTCTCGCTGTCTCTCTGTCTCACCATCCTCCCCCCCCCACACCACTACCGCCCTGTCTTACCTCCTATCTCCTCCCTCCTGACTTCTTTGAACCAAAGCACAGAGCCAGATTGGTCTTTCATTTAGTGTCTGGCCCCAAGACTCATTTCATAAACACTCACGGGTGTCTCTGCTGCAAGATTGACTTCTGAATGCACGCACGCACGCACGCACGCACGCACGCACGCACGCACGCACGCACACACACACACACACACACACACACACACACACACACACACACACACACACACACACACACACACACACACACACACACACACACACACACACACACACACACACACACACGCCAAAAGCTAATTATCACACACATGTCGCAGGCCAGAGGATAGACGAGGGAGAACAAGTGTGTTTTCTGATATATAAGTTGGTCTCTGTGCGTGAATCAGATCTGGGGAGTGAGCCTCCTGCCAGCAGAACCCACCTCGGCCCTGTCTGCCCTCCTCTATTTCTCACAGGCAGCGTGCCACCTCCTTCACGCCACGCGTCTGACACACTCGCTCGGGGTGGACGAGTGTTGCAGTCGGGCAGAAGGAGGGATACTCCACTGTAAACCGAGTCCAGACAGCCAGGCTTGTTGGCAGCTTCATCTCCAAAGCGAGTGCCAGCACACCCACCCACGCAGACAAGAGTGTGCACACGCATACGCGCACCTTCTCAAACAGCCACTCACACAGTTGGGAGTGTTCACTGTTCCTCACAGCCGGTTAAAGTGGATGTTTGCGTTGGCGTCTCAGTCGGTGGACACATGAATACAGCCTCTGTGGGACTCGGGCTCGTACCTGCTGAAGGCCACACTGTGTGTGGATGGAAAACATATCCTGTTTAAAATAGAGAGAAATTTTGCATTTCACAGGACTGAGGTGTTTAAAATGTTTGTCGGCTTGAGTTGTGTTGTGGTGTTAGAACAGCACATACATCCAGCCAGGCCCAATTGAATTCAATCAGGCTGCTTCAAATTGCACACACTCATAGATATCAGTCCACTAAATGTGTTTTTTTTCCTAGATTCATGAATTATTCCCGAGAAAATTGATGAAAACGTCAACAAAGAAAATTGCTGTATCTCACAATATTGAAGAAAGAGGAAAAAAAAAATGTCTGGCTCCAAACTAAAATTGAATAGGTTCTTCCCCAACTGCTACAGCATCCTAAGTAATAACACACAACATACAAACGCCAATGAAGACACAACCTCCTTGTATAGGTAATTAAAGAGTAACTATACTCAGCCAAGGAGGTTGTGTTTTTGCCCCTTTCCATTAATTAGTTTTTTTTGTTTATTGGCAGGGTTTCTCAAAAACTACGGATTCCAATTAAACCTGGTGGACGGTTGGGACGTCGGCCAAAAGGTACAGAAATTGGCAAAGCTCAGGACAAAGAAGCAAATCCAAGATTGTTTTATCTCCACTCACCCCAACCGGTTGAGGCAGAGGTCCGCCCACATTGAGTCTGGTTCTATAGAGGTCACAGTGAATTCAAGCCCTGAAAAGGCATCAACATAACGAGTTCCTTGGCAGAAGGATCTATTTTCACTTGACTGTTTCGCAGACTTTTCATGTGGGTTCTTTTTTTTTTAACCCTAGAAGTCGGAAACAAACACTGCAAACTTTGTCTTGTCACTTATTTGGACTTTATGAGGAAAAACGCTTGAGTCATCCGTCGAGTTGCGTTTCTCCTTGTTTAAAGCTCAGCGTGAACACAGAGCTCTGGTAGTTTAGTGTTTTTTCACTGATTTCAAAGGATGCGCTCCCTCGTGTCTGATGACAGCGCCTGACAGGAAGTTCCTGTGGTGATGTTTCTGGGGTAAATTGGGCACAGGGAGAAGCTGGGAGCGTTCGATGACACGAGGTGCTCCACGCCGCTGTAATGTAACAGTACAATGTGAGGCACAAAAAAAAGAGGAAAGATTACGGTAGCGAACAGAGAAAAACAAAAAACAAAGAGGAGAACTTTTCCAACAACAGTTTCATGTAGTTTTGGGAAAATATGACAGATCTGTTTTTGTAATGGGATTAAACAGTGTAACTGAGTTTAAGACTGAGAACTGTACTGATGCCAGGAGCTCTCGAAGTTGTGCAGCCAGGAGCTTGACAGTGACAAGTAGTTCAAATGAAGCTATTGTTAACACAGTCTGGGGTGGAAGATGTGTTGTATAGTGTGTTTGCTGAATGTTATTTAATTCTCTTTCTTTGTCGTAACACGTTGCCTTAAAAAAATTATACTAAAAATGTTTGTGAAAGCTTTAAAATTTAAAAAACAAAACGCAGCAGACCTGCTGCTTCATTTAAAAAAAAGGTAATAGTCCATCTTTAACTCCTTAATGGGACTCTCATTATACTCTGAGCCCCAGTGCAATGTGACGTGCATCACTTGTTGTGGTAGCTTCTAAGCTGGCTGGTGTAGCCGGGTCCCACAGCTGGACTGTCATCGGCATTTCTCCTGCGACGGCCATTAAGAGAGAGTTCTGAATAAATCCCTCAAACATTTAAAACATTTAAAACATTAAACGACGGCTTTGCTTTAATGTTGTAATCAACAAAAGGCAGAAAACTAAAAAACACAACTACAAAACTCCACATGTCTATAATAAGCCTGTTGGAGGTGAACCAAATGAGAAGAAATAATGCAGGCAGGCTGCTGATGCATTAAATATGTGCATCAACTATTTAAAAAGGGTCTGGATTGCGTCTGTCTCAATTTAAATCAGGGCCAAAACATTTTGGACGACATTGAAATGATTAAAGGGACACATTCATTCATTGAAGGCCCCCTGTGGACACATTCAGAAACACACGGTCGCAATCAGACAACCTCTGTCAGGACAGTAGAATAATAATAATGAAAATAGCTTGAATTTATATAGAGACCCAAGGACACCTTACATGTGTCAGTGGTATATTATTTGGCATATGCTCATTTTTTCATTGATTAATCGATCAGTAAAAACACTTACTGGCAAATATTTTGTCTCAGTTTAAACTAATCAACGACTTAAAAGTTACTTGATAGTGAAAATAATTGAATCAATTGCAAGCCCTGAATTACTGAACCGCTCATTCCAGAACCATTATTCAAACCATTATTAGTCGTTAATTAGCTGATACAAAAGCCTCCGCTCCTCAGGGAGGCTTTTCCACAAGACTTAGGAGCTCGCTTCAGGGGATTTGCTCTGATTCAGTGACAAAAGGAAAAGAGGCCAGTCGGTGATGCTAATAAGTCCTGGCTCTGAATTGGCTGTTCCAGTTCATCTCAAAGGTGCTTGATGAGGCTGAGGTCAGGGCGCCGCTCGGTCCGGTGCTTCAACTACAAACAGGAGAAACTTTAGAGCTGCTTTCAGACGCAGCACTGGAGTTGGGTTAATCTCCTGAAATGATCAGGAGGGGCCGGGTGTGAGAACGCAAACGTCAGAGTCAGAGGCTCCGGACGACCTCTGGAGTGTTTCCTGCCAAAACCCTGGATAATGAGCAGAGTTCACCACGAGCAAATGGGCGTGTTGATGATGTTTCCAATGTTCAAAGGAAACAAAGCTGAAAGAAACATTAACAATACGATTATCTCAGGATGTATAAGAGGTTCCATACAAGTATACATCATATCTTTAGGACCGCGGTCTGCGCATGGAGGCCCTGTCATGTAGGAGGAAAGAGGCTTCGCTAAAGTTTTGTCACCAAAGTGGGAATCACGCTGTTGTCTTAAATCTCTCTGTATCCTCAGGCATTAGGATTTCTCACAATTTATTATAGTAAAATTTGCCTCGTCTGACGGAGACTTTGCAAACATCAGATGATACTCTTTACACTAGTTTATGCAGCGAGTGAGCCGAGTGTTCCTCTAAGCTCAGTCTGTCTGATTCACTCCAGCAGGTGACTGATTGAACGTGTTGCATGTTTGCTTTGTACTATATAATCATTGAAGTCGTGAAATGAGTTCTGACAAGCGGGAGAAATGATTGCCAGCAGCTCTGCAGTGTTTCAGACGAGCGTATGTCCTTGTTTAGTGACCGTGGGCCCAATGTGTACGTGACTGCTAGTGTGAACGCTGCCCACACACTTAAATCACTTCCATTTATTTACACCGTGATGCAGTAACTCACATTAATATCAGTTATTATTATACTTTGAGCTGACCAAAGCCTCTCTCTCTCTCTCTCTCTCTCTCTCTGAGAGGGAGGCATGTCACAGCTGTTTATGGCTCACAGCTCCCTTCCTGTCCAATGATGCCCTCCGCTCCACTTCTGTATCAGCGGGGCACCTACACCCAAACAGCACAGAAAGAGCAGTGTGACCGTGTACCTGTGTGTGTGTGTGTGTGTGTGTGTGTGTGTTCCTGGATTCCCAGTAAGAGCTGGAAAGCATGGCTGGGAAGAAGAGGTCAACCTGCCAGCTGCCTCTGTGACCCCATCTCGGATAAGCAGAAGACAATTGATGGCAGGTGGATGGTTGGAAATTTAACATACCACTGTTACAACAACAAATAATAATAATAATTATAATGATACATTAATGTGAAATTGACCTAATACTTTGGGTGAGATTCATTCGCCAAAAACACTGACTGGTAGAATGATTCATTTTTCTTGTCTAAATTTCTACAGATGGACTAATCATCAATATTGCCAAAGTAAATCTGATATATAATCAAACGACACCCTCCTCTAATTGATCCTTCGATTAGAGCTCTGTTACCTCGGACCCAACGTCTGTGTGACAGCTACACAGCTCTGACCATGTAGTCCACGACCCGACTCCGCCCACAGGTCAAAAAAAGCACTATAATTAATTCTCTGTTAATGTCAGAGTTCTGGTTGAGGAATCTTGTTGATTTTAACTCTCTGAGAAATACAACCTGAATAAGTGACTGCACAGGAGACCAATGGAGAGAGGGAGAGGGAGAAGAGAAGGGCACAAATAGATGGTAGAGGTTGCAACAGTAATGAACACTAATGTGTTTGTGAGAGATTTTAACAGCCCCTTCACTGACTCAGAAAACGTTTTCCCTACCTCCTGCCCTATACACTCTGCAGCTCTGTGACTTGTAATTAACGCAGTGCCTAAATCACAGGCCCGCTTCCTCAATCACCTTTACAGTTACTTCAAACGGTCAAACGGACACAAAAAGGGAGAATTTCCTGTTGTCGCTCACCAGCTTGGCCAGTTGCCACAGCCAATAAGTTCTCCATAAAACACACACACACACACACACACACACACACACACACACCCACCCACCCACACACACAAACACACACACACACAGACACACAAACACACACGGGCAGAGGGAGAGGTTGCCCGCATACACATAGAGGAGTATCCTTGTACTCACACAGAGCCCAGGGCCTGCAGACCGAAAGTAATTGGTGTGTGTGTGCATATAAGAGAGGAAAAGAGGTAGAAAGAGGGAGAGAGAGTAAGTGAGGGCCGCGAGACAGACTACGTTTGTTTAATGTCCCCCGGCGTGGCCTGGGGGACAGGCAGAGAGAAGTGGGGAGGCAACGAAACAGGAAAGGAAAGCAAAGCAGGGCAAGGGTGAGATGGAGGCAGGAAGAGAGGAGAGGAGAGAGGGACGGGGGCTAGATGCTGAGCAAACAGGGGAAAGAGACTTTTCACTGCGCTCGCTGTTTGTTCAGCTACAGGAGCCCCATGACTCACTTCCTTTCTGCCGCTGCTCTATGTGTCCGTCTGTCTCGCTGTCATCCACGTGCACGTAACGGACATTAATTCATGTAAAAGCTCACAGAAAAACATTTGCTTTTCAGAGTGGAAACAGGTCGTACGTAAAAAAATCTACAGTGCGACACCGCATTCCTCTAACAAGGAGGCAGGAAGGATGGTAACAACCCACAGTGTGTGTGTGTGTATGCAGCTGAGTGACGGTTGTAGTCCCATTAGGTGGATGTATCTCTAGACGAATGGCTATTATCCTAATTAGCACTAATTATGTCTGCTTCCAATTAACCACACAACTGGCAGTGACTTCTCTCGCTGTCTTTTTGTCTCACGCTCTGTTTTTCCTTTTCTCTACCTCTCTGTCCTTCTCGCCGATGGAAAAAACACAGCTTGTTCTCAAACACCATTCTCTCCCGGCAGAACACCGAGCCGCTAATATTCACACAAGTATAAACAATACCACCTGAAAGTGCACATATTACTGTCTCGATATATAAATACTGCACCGTCCCTTCAGATCAGGTTAACAGCTGATTGCTCATCACTGCATGGATGCCCAGGTAGATGCAGCTCTATTCGCTATTTAAACATTATGATACGCTAGATGGGAAGTCATATCTTTATACGCTAATTTCAAAGTTGTATAACACCATTTAATTTCATTATAATTGGATTTAGGTAGTTAATAAATTCCATGATACACAATTGGGTGGCACAGTGGTGCAGCGGTTATCACTGTGGCCTCAAAGCAAGAAGGTTCTAGGTCTAAGTTCGAGTTTGAGTCTATCTGCGTGGGGGTTTTCTCCGGTTTCCTCCCACAGACCATAGACTTTTGAGTTTAGGTTACACTTGGAGACCTGTATATTGGCCCTGTGATAGGCTGGTGACCTGACCTGCCTCTTCCTCAATTATAGTTGGGATTGGCTCTAAACTTCCTACGACCCCTGATAATGGAGGGAATGGATGATACAGAGTTGTTCTCTGGGCTGATACTGTGAATACTTGCCTAAATCTGAGAATAGCTTCACATCTGTAGGAAATAATAGATACCGTGGGTGGGTGTAAGTTCCTGTACGAAGGATAACACTGATCATTTATAAAAACGTAGTCACATATTGCTCTTTGAATGTAGACAAATTGCCTGCTCCAGCTTTGAAGGTCAGTGGCACTAGCAACGAGCAAACAAGCACAATGTCCGTGCTTTCCGCTGACACAACCGCACAGTTACAGCATCTCCTGTAAAACAAGGGTTTTTAACTGATACACTTGTCACCATGGCGATAGGAAATCAATACAATGCAAAAGAATGGTTCTGCCTAGAGGAAAGAACATTTTAATCTACATTATTCTGCAACAAACATAACAACACACACACACACGCTTGCTTTCATAGATCTTCTAGCGTGCACAAAGCCTGCAGCCACAGAGCCAGTGAATGCATCACTCACGCTGACCTGCTCCTTCTACCAAAGCCACTGAGGGTGACAGAGATTGTTGTGTCTATTTTCTCGAAACACTCGCATAAATTGAAATGACCATGGACACACTTTAGAGAGTATAGTCCACCATGTATGTGTCTTTTTTGTTTTAAAATCATGTTGATGCTACACAAACCTAGAACTGGGAGAATAGTGTCTCTGTCATTGCCACAGCTCTCCCCGGATGCACTATGTAACTAACTGCTTTACGGCAAACACCATCACTCAGAGGCGGAGGTAGCGGCTAGCTGTAAGAAAAAGGTTAGCTTGGTCTTCTGAGAATGCGCATCATGGGAGAGCCACGAATAAAACAAAGAGGAGTGTGTCGTAGTAATTCAAAGCTGAGGAAAAGAGAAAGTGACTGAGCAGGGAGCTGGATTGAGTTATTATTGGACCGGCTTTTAATCTTTGGCGAGAGCTAACAGAGGCAAAAGGATGTAGCACAGATGCCAAATTAATTAATCATCTGCATGTATTTCTCAGATGGAGCTTTTTGAGGACAGTACATTTTCTGGATGTTTTAATGGGTCACCGACATGGGGTGGGTTTGTCCCTGTGCTGCCCACTAGTTTGCAGGAGTTGACCAACTAAAGCAACGGGAATTCTTCTTCCTACTGGCACGTTTTATTGGCAGGAAGAAGTTCAAGCTCAATCACAAGTTTAAAAAAAGGTGCAGACGTTGAAGTGTGCTGCCTCCTCGGCCTTAAAACGACCTCAGCTGAAACTCCACCCACTTTGGCAAAAGCTGTTTTGTTTTGAGCCAAAAATAAAACTTGTGTTAAAAATAAAATGTGTTTGTGAACACTGGTCATGCAGCAGCACAAATTCAGAGGCTGTGAGTGAGTGTGAACGATGTGTTTGAGCCAGTTTTATGTGTGTGTTACAGTTAATAGCTGGCTGTGTGTGTGAGCGAGTGCGTATTGGTGACGGTACAAAGTAATTATCTGGTGAGCCAAAGGGAAATTGACAAATAGGAATCCTATAGCACGACCAAGCAGTGAAAACCAAGGAAGCAGGAGACTAAGTGAGAAAAAAAGAGCTTCCTATGTCAAGAACGGATCGCTAAGTGTTTGGACACAACAGCAGAGGACGGCGGGTCACAATCCTAAACGCTGGATGCATTTATTTCTTGACATTAGCCCCCGTGTCATAAACAGGAAAACTCCCATGTGAATACATGAGAAGAGGGGTTAGAGCAGTGCAATTTCCTGAAAGGAGTGTGCGCTCAAGTTTAGCCTTTAATTGTGTCTGAGAGAGAATAAACTTGTGACCTTCTGGTTATTGATCCAACTCTTGGTTTTCCAGGATGTCATCGTGTAGCTGTGATATTAACCAGTCAATCAGCACTCTGTTGTTTTGTGCTTCGGGAAATCCAAAGATAAACTGTATCTACACTGTAAATGACGATCTATTTCCTTCATTTGTCTATTCATTAGTTTCATGGTCTCAGCTGTGGTAATCACCGATCAGCCACTAACAGGGCGTCCAAACCAAACCTTCATCATTCACTCCTCAGTGCTCTCTCTCTCTCTCTCTCTCTCTCTCTTGTCGATAGGTTAAGAGCTCTCTCCAATGACAGATGTGTGTGTGAGTGTACGTGTGTTTGTGCACCGAGTGTGTGTGTGTGTGTGTGTGTGTGTGTGTGTGCATGTGTGTACAGTCTGGTCAGTGATGGATGTGTATGTGGCAGGTAATTAAAAGTGTGATTAGTGGATAATTAAAAGAGGTCTCAGTCTTAGAATATTTAACGACTTTAGACAGAGGACACGCACACACACACACACAAGCTGGCAGGTGGGAGTGTGTTAGTTCATACTGTAATAGGGGAATAATGATTCCGCAGAGTATGCACATGTAGGATATGGGCAAGGAGAGAACAATGAAAGGAGACAGGATGGGGAGAGGTGAAGAAAGAAGAAAATGGAAAATCTGAAAACTGCGTCTGTCAAAGATGCATCAAAAAAATGAATGATCATGCTACACAAGCCGGACACACAAACACACACACAGACGCACACTTCCCTCGCCTGTCGCTGAGTGATCAGTTCAGACTGAAGCAGCCGCTCTGTGGCAGACAGAAAGAGGTGAGCAGAGATTCACTAAACGCCGACGTTGCATACGACATGAAAATAGAAACACTTACAAAGGTTGAAGAGTTAAGGGATTGTACGTGTGAAGCAATTCGATTCATGATTATTAACAGATATCTGTCTCTTTCCCGTCACACTGATCAACAGCAAATCTAAGGCCTTTCTATTAAAGATATAAGCACATGGTCTAAAATATCAATCAAGATCAATCATCAGCGTGTCATCTCCCGTTCCCTATAAAAGCCAGGTGCACTTGGTGGATTACTTTTATCATGGCAGGTTTCTCTGATGAGAAAACGGACTTTGCTGCCACTTAGGTTGAAGATTAGATGCTAACGGTCCAGAGACTTAGGGCTTTATGGGACTATTCAGGGACAGCTGTGCCTTGGGCTAAATGCTACTTCTATCAAGCTATCATGCTGACGTTTAGAAAATGATTGTCCACGCTGCCTTGAGCGATAACATGCTAGCATTTGCTAATTAGCAGGGTTAGCCAACGTTATTACAGTCCATCCTGAGGGGAGCATGAATGTGTTCTATTCAATTTTCCAATAGTTGACCAGACATTTCCACCAGAACGTCATCAACCCACTGGTGGGCCGCAGATTCAGAAGATCACCAAAGCCATTGGCCAAATCCTCCACAGTCCATTTATATCTATGGCAAATTTCAAAAACCAAAAATAACTAAGTCTGGGCTCAAGGCTAAAGAAATACAGGTAACGTGTCTAACAACATGCATGAGATCGGACAGCATGTGTTTACTTTCGGAGGCCTTGTGCTGCTGTGAACAACACAGAGTGACTCTGTGAAGCTGAGTGGATAGTGAACTTCAGAGTGAGTCATGCTAGTTGTGCACACTGTGAGTGGTGCTTCACACATCTGAATAACACCAAAGGAACTGCACAGATCTACAGTGTGTCTGAGAACAAGATGAGAGCTTTTGTAAATTCAGTGACACTTGTATGCAAATGTGAGTAACCTATGTTTACATCCTGCTTATTATCTACACATCCAGATAGGTTTTTAATACCAGGGCCGGGGGTCTTAAGAAATATAAACGCTGGCCAATTAGGGCTTGTTACAGTCCATAAAGTATTCATTTAGTGCTACGGGAACAAAAGCAACTATGACAATTTGTCAAGGATAATTAAAATATGATAAAGGAAAAATAAACTCATGGTAGTTAATTTGACCATATTTTGAAACTACGATGCAATCATCTTTGTGAGCACTCCTGCAGTTTAGAGAGATTCTCATTCCTACCCTCCTCCTCCTCCTCCTCCTCCCTCTCCTGCTGCTCGTCTCCCTCCCTTGAGTGTGCGAGGCAGAGTAAGCCTGTGTCATTTGGGAGAGTCATTAAGTACAGCCTCAGAGTTAATGTCTTTCCTACTTTCTACTTGTTCAAAAAAAAAGTTTCCTCTATTCTTACCTTAGTTGTTTAAGAAATGTGACTAGAGGAAGACGGAAGAGTTTCAAAGACCGGGGACACAAGTTCGTCTCAAATTCACCTGATGAATCCACCAGACACCGACGCTGTTCTCTCAGAACAAAACAACAAATATCTCCGACCGTGAGCCGAGGTCTGAGAATAAGTCTAAAAACGTCCACCGAATTCAGTGTCAAGACAGGAGCGGAAAAACGTACCGTATTAGAAACACCGTGTTTTTACCTCGTGGTGCAATGTGGGTCTACTTATAGCCTACAGACTTAGAGAGCACATCAACAGTTTTAAACAAAGCTACAACAAATTGCTTTTGGCAGAATAAGCAATGAATATTCATAGTCCGACAGCAGGCCCTAAAGTGGTGTCTTCATAATGCAATTCTGTCCCACTCCACCTTGACAATGAATAATATTACCAGAAAATGCAATGCAATTAAAGCAAACCCGTGTTCCCTGCCTCCCTTCGCCACATGTGTCGCTCCCCCACCCCCCACGCGGTACAGTGATAGTATTAAAAATGAAACAAGTCATCGGATTTCTTTACTGCAAAATTCATGCACGCTGGTCCGGTGGCGGAACACGTCGCCCCGGGCTGGTGTTTTTCTAGCAACAAACCGGTCTTTTGCACGCAGATTAAATGTGTGACATTGAACCTAAATCTCATATAAAGAGATGTAGATTACAAAAAAAACAACAAACTGCAGGGAAGCCAATGTCTCAGCACAAGTTTAAGGTCGGGAAGTCCCTCAATTATTTACACTGCTGATAACAAATGAAGACAAACGATTAGTAATCATTAGCTGAATATTTTATGCATGATTGTTTGCATATGTCGGATTTTTTGAAAGATAACCACACGGATACAAACACAGGGAAATGTCCAGGTTTTCAAATATGACTACTTTTACTTCTTGCATTATCTGACTACAAATGTAAACAGATGATAAGTAATGATGACCTGAATGCATTAGACCTGTTATGGGTTTAAACACGTGCACAGGGAACGATTTCACCATTTTCAACTTACATAAAACTAGTTTTCAGAGTATCATTATAATATCTACTTACAGTTTAGCAACCTCCACAAACATTATGTTCTCCTGGAGAAACTCTGCTGTCGGGGGGGAGGAAAACAGACTAATGACGACTCAAACTGTGTCAAGAGGGACACACTGTGCACTCAAGGCACCAGGTAGGTCATTAACATATCTACTGAGGGAGCGTTCAGGCTGAAAACAGCCCCGCGTGAACATAATCCCAGCCACCGTGGTCGTGTGGGTCTGCTGTTTTAAGTACTGCTGGGACAGTGAAATTAGATTGGAGGTTTCCATACGGAACTAATCTCAATCAATCTTGGGACGCGATGAGGCCCCGGGAAGAACCACCTGCATGTTGGTGCGGATGCAGATGTCACAGATCTGGGATTTGTTTCTTTTTCTGTTGTTGTTGTTGTTGTTGTTGTTGTGTTTGCATCATCTGGGAAATAATGTGCAAATATAGATCTTGATTTGAAAATTCAGGCATATTTAAAGGGCTGAAATTGTAAACTAGCAGATCAATGTGCGTTAAATAGAAACCAGCAACTAGCACTAATGTGAAGCTGAGATCATGATGATTCAGGAACACGCATCTAATGTATCTTTGATAAATGTGATGAATATGACACTTTAGGACCGATTCCACAACAAGAACTAGACAATCATGTTGTTGTTTATCTGCTTTTAGTGCAGAGTCAGTGCAGAGTGGGGCGCATGTGGTGACTGGGCTATGACATGCAGTGGATATTACAGTTTGGTAGTGTCTTGTGCTGTTGATCCAAAGACTCTTGTTATTATTTCATGTACGTGATAATTAAATGCGGATGCAGAATCCTCGTGTTGCTTTCTTCTTTATTTGGATTCATCTGAGCTTCTGCAGAGCGTCGTTAGTCTTTGTGATGCTTGTGCCAAAACAGCGACAAGAAAAAACAAACAACACTTCAAAATCACATTGATCAACAACACAAGAAATGGCTGAGCAAGCCGGATATAAAGATCAGACCGCTGCTCATTAATTTCTACTTAGATTAATTGACAGCAGATTCTTTTCTGCCAAACCTAACTGTATAATAATTTGCTATAGATCATCAATTCTTCTTCACAAGTGTTTCTGACTGAAGTCAATCCCGTAGGCTCATTACCACAATTTGTTCCACTGGTTAATTATTGTTAAACAACACCCATCTTAATAAGCCCAAATAACACCACCGCTGAAACAACAGCGAGATGAAATCATTTCCACATCACTGCTGCAATCTGCGACTCATCAACGCTCTTCTAAGTCTCCCTTTCAACACCTAAGGTGAGCTGAAGGTCAAGAGGAATACTGGGATTACCATTTTCCCTTTGAACGGGGGGATCAACAAGCGCTAATGCTACCTGACAAGAAAGGAGGACGAAGTGAGACGA
The DNA here is from genome assembly GCA_026259375.1 of Verasper variegatus. Lineage (NCBI taxonomy): Eukaryota > Metazoa > Chordata > Actinopteri > Pleuronectiformes > Pleuronectidae > Verasper > Verasper variegatus. The sequence continues at coordinate 3,711,927 of CM048044.1, read as the reverse complement.
GGGGTGAGAACGAGGAGCAAACAAGAGAGACGCAGCAACACACAAATGTCCATTGAAATGAAGAGAGAGGTAAAATATTGGACGGGGAAATGGAAGCATTTATGGTGGAGGATTTTCGTTCTGTTATTTGCCGCCACATTAGAGGACCAAAGGAGCAATTAAATTATGGAACGGGATGCCAGGGACAGGAGGGAAAAAAGGGAGAGAGCGGGAGGGAGGGAAGGGGGGAGGAGAGGTAAATTGGAAAATATCAATTTCAGGCAGGCATCAAAAAAGATTTCCTGTTGCTTAATGTCCAGTCTTTTAATACAGTCGCGAAAAACAAACAAATGTGGAGACGTTACATGTCGTTCTGGTGTGTCTGAGCCGGCGTTCACTAGTATTGGTGACAAAAAGGTGATTCACTTGAACACACACCTGCTTCTTCAGGTCAGTGTTTGGCTGATAAGCACCAGATATCTCCTACAGTCGAGGAACTGTAATGATCACAATAACTCACGACTCACGCCTTATTTGAGTTGTCAATTAAAAGTTATTGTAATTCTTACCAGAGCGGCAGCATGGCTCCCAAAAGAGGAAACAGACCAGACTCTGTCTATGAATGTAATAATTTACAAAAACCTTTCCAGCTAATACATCGCATCAATACATAGATGTCACATAATCGCACAGGCAGCAAATTACACAGTAAATAAAAACATACGTGGCCATTTTTCCCCCCAACAAATCACACTGGTGACTCCAGCCTGTTCCTCATGTATATTGAATCAGGGTGTTTGTGTAGCTCATGAAAAAATATTACAATCATCCAACAAGTTGTTGGAGCATAAATGACAAGACACCACAAAACAAGGGAGCAATTTGTCCTTTAATATCTTTACGGGTAATTTCTAAATGTGTTGCAGAAAGGACTTGGATTCAACTTTTGCTGATCGGGTTTATTTAGGAGGATCCTGGATATGTTCGCTACAACGATTGTTAATAAACATAGATGACGTATTTCCACTTCCGCCAAAATATTCCGGATAAGGGTGGTGACATCATTGGAGTCTGCACAGTATCAATTGGGGGTTGGAGCCACGGTATCAAGGTCCCACAGAGACGTGTGCTCCACCAATCACGATGTTCCCCCATCTCCATAGCATCAAACCACCGGAAAGATGAGCATTTGGACAAAGATCAGTGCGATAAGAGCAACTTAAAACGACTTAAACTATTTAAATGATAATGATGATGAATAATGTTGTGAATGCTGAAAAAAGGTGAAAATCTGACAGCAGCAGGTGCAGAGCAGACATTTTATTATAAGCTATAATCAGCAGGTATAAATGTAATATGCAGCAGATGTAAGGAAGAAATAAACTAAACTGTGTTCATCCTCAACTGTTGAAGAATCTGTTTGTTCATTAACCACAGAGCTGCTTGATATTACGCAATCAAACAATCATGTAAATGATTCAACACATCAGAACTGAGTATGATCAAAACAGGACGACAGTCAAAACCTGACTCAGAATATAGTAAACGAGATGAGATCCTTGTTTAATGCAGTGTATGAGTAGAGACACATGCTGTACTTAGTGCAGTCAAATGTCTTAAAACCTGGGATACTTTGAGTAATCCTAAAAGTAACTAAATCATATCATTGAGAGGAGAGTCACACGCAGCATCTAAGCTTCTGGTGGCTCGAGAGATTAAGTTCCAGACACAATGGATTCAGATGAGCTTAAACTCTTTACTCCCCCACTCATTTCCTCTAACTTTCCTCTCCTTCATGTCGCCTTCAGTCACTTTGACGCTCCCCCTTCGGCTGCCGTGAGAAAACGAGTCATTATAAGTTGGATGGCAGAGCTTTCAAATGGCAGTTTGACATGTGGTGAAATAATGCTTCCTTCTTTTGATCTCATTGTTTGCTCGATGCACTTAAATGTACACGTGGACACGGCCGCAAAACACAAACTCATCAAACATCTGCTCGCAAAGTTTAGACAGCGAGAACCTTCCCTCTGCTCAGGCCTCTGCTGAATGTGTGTGATGGAAGCTCGCTCCTCCACCTGCCAAAGTGGTGTTTGACAAATTAAAATGAATGAACGTCCGCAGCATATGGCCAGGTCCACCAGGGCCGATATTTCCCATCAGGCCCGGTCCTGGCACTGACCACCTGTGACATCAGTGCTCGCCGCACCACTCGACTCCCCAGCAACAAGAAACTGAAATATTCACTGTCCGCCCAGCCATGCTTCTGCATAGATAACTGTCTTTATTTGATCAAACTGGGCTCCCCGTGTCCCCAATGGACGAGGGGAAGGAAAGCTCTAATTCTCAGCAGCCTGGCTGTCCTCATGAAGCCGCTGGCTATCAGAATCATTTCACGTCCATCTGCCACGGGCCTCAAAGCTAATTAAAAGCAGCAGCTCGCTCTTCTCGACCTCGGCTGCAGGTCACAGCTAAAATATATATCGGCATCGACAGCGCCGAGGTGGCGGCACCATCCCGAAGTTGTTTTGGCTGCTGCCGGACGACGCAGAAGAAAGCAGATTCAGCGTGTCTGAAGTTCGGAGGAAAAACATTTTTGGGGCCGGATGGAGCAAATCAGAGAGATGGCAGAGCGGAGTGGTGAGAAGAGTGAGAGCTCCGCTAGATTAGAGCAGAGTGTGACAGAAGTGACAGCTTTCAAGTTCCGGCCACAACTTTGAGAGCTGGGGAGTTTGGGAATGTTCATAGCTGGATGGGGGGGGGGGTGGGGGTGTGTGTGCTGGATATGCAAAGTGGGGTTAGGGGCAGACCCACGGACACAAATTGAGAGCGGTGCGAGCGGCGGAGAGACCGACAGCGAGATGGAGCTGGGGGCTCTGGGAGAGATGCATATCGGATCAATAAACTTCATAAACGAAATCATCAGCTCGGTCACCACGAAGACAGCCAACCGCCAGGCGCCATCTGGCCCTGTCTCACCGGACCGCAGGATCAGCCAGCGTAACCTTGCACACAAACACCGATGCACACACACACACACACACACACAGACACACACACAAACACAAGCACGCACACATAAATACTGTTATACACGCAGAGCAGTGCAAATATTCACTGCACTCGCTTTGTCGCGCATGAACGCACACAGAGACGTTTGAGCCAGGTAGACGCAACCGAGATTGTGTGTGTGTGTGTGTGTGTGTGTGTGTGTGTGTGTGTGCGTGTGCGTGTGTGCGTGTGTGCATCCACACAGCAGTTAAACAGTTTATTCAGGAGCAGAAGTTTAGGGGTTCTGCATCACAGTGCATCCTGTAGCATGATAATGACTGTGAAAGAGACACGGAGTGAGAGAACACAGGAATATAAAGAATAATTTGGAGGCAGGAAAGTGGGAGTGAGAGACAGAAGCGAGAGGTGAGGGGGGCAACGGGAGAGGAAGACGTGTCTTGTTGAGACAAGAGAGGAGCCGTGAAGAAAGGTGCAAATTAGTCTTTTCTATCAGGGTTCAAAGGAAGAGCTACGCATGAGTCTTCATCACAGTGTGTGTATGTGGGGGGAAAGCAAATCAGAATATTTCATCTGAAAAAAGCAGAGATAAAACTTTTTATCCAGATCACATTAATACCTGAAAATGAAAAGAAACCCTCAGATCCACTTCTACTAAGCATCACACAGGTCAATGTAAATTATTTCCAAGAGCAGAAACGATGAAATCCTTCAAATAAAATGTTAACACATACATTTCATGTATCTAACAATATTGTTGACATTACGTCTCTATCTCAAGTGATATTACAATAACCAGACCCTGCAAGTGACAGAAGCAGCTGTCATTTTTATCTTGTTGCCATGGATACGGGGGGTCTGGCGCTAAAGCCTTCAATTTTAGACAAACTCGCTTCTTCCGAAGTTTCACATAAAATCAGATCTTCTTGAAAAAGTCGCCAATGTCACTGTAACAATGTGTGAACTGACCCTCGAAGCAGGAATAAAGAAATAATAGTCCAAGATCTCCTCAGAAACTTTTATTCGCTGCCAACCTTTTCTGCACTCGAACAGCTCTGAATATTAAAATCAGAGGGTTCACAATGTTCAAACAAGCCTTTTAAATGTATTTAGACATTGTGCACATGACTTGACAGGGTTAGAGCTGCTGCATGGTTTGCATTTAGTGCTTTTGGATGGATTTTAGGCTGAAGGTCAAACTGAGGTGTATTGAGTAATCATTAATGAACTATTCATTAGGTTTGAGCAGATTTGTTCCTGAGTCTGATTCAATCTGGGTCTTACATGGGAGGATAAACAACATAAAAGATGAAGAATTATAGAGAAGAACTAAACTTGCCGGTGGTTAAGATCAGAGAAATTCAAACTTTGTCCACCAAACTTGTATGGGTTCCCTCTTGGCCCATGTCCCACCCTTCTACCAAGTTTTAATGGAATCTGTTCAGTATTTTTTGTGTAATCCTGCTGAAAAACAAACTTACTAACCAATCATCCAAAGAAGAACAGGGGTGAAAACACAACTTCCTTGTCAGGGGTTAATGAATTTGCATTTAGGAGAAACTGATAACTTATGCTCTTCAATTCTTAAACGCACAAATCAGACCCATAATAACAAACTATCCTCCTGTAAGGACACAGTAACAACAGCATGGGACGTATATACAGAGAAATAACAACCGAGTAGGATGAGGATCATTACGGCTGATGAGACGCATCCGCTCACTTCCTCATCTAAACTGCTTCCATCTGTATGATGTTACTACCTCCCTCTATTTGCAAAAAACAGATAAAAATGTTCTTTATTCCACAAGCTGCGAAGTTTTTAAACATGCATAGAAATTACGATGTCCAGCTGGTGTGGACCAAATGTCCATCTCTGTCAACCAGCAGCTAAAGGTGCAATGTAAGCACGAGAGCTGGTTATGCCTGTTGGTGTTTTTGATGTTGGTTCATGGAAAAATGCCGTTTCTTGACGCAAACATTTCCCTATGGATAAAAAAAGAAAATCCATGTATCTCTGTTAACTGTGGTGTATTGTCACCACCAAAAATCTGAATCTCCAATCGGCCGTTAAAGGTTTGAGCACCAACGTCGACTGTAGTGAGAGTGAGAAGCTCTCTCCCTGACTAATTTAATGGCCTGATGTGCAGCGGTGCCAGCTGTTTGTCAGAGGTGTGTACCGTGTGAAATATTGACTGCTGGATCTCTCCCTCATTCATTCAACGAGGGGAGAGATTGTCTAGGACACTCCATAGAGTTAATGGAGGTGGACAAATGATTTATATTAAGTACCAGCGGCGACATGTCTCCCTGTCTCCGCATAAAATTTGTATATGGACCAAATAAAACACTACCTACGCTAAGTGTAAGGCCCGTGCTGTGTGACACAGCATCTCTGCTCTCTGCTCCCAGGGTGTCACTGATATTGTATTTCATGAAAACGTGTTCATTTCTCACGGCTTCAGTGGAGGCAGTCGGGTATTCAGGTGTTCAGGAGAAACCACCTCCGAGGGCAATAAACAGCTGAAGGAGATCCTGAACCCAATAAGTTATCTTAATGATAAATAAAAAACCAAGACTGTGCATTTTTAGCCAGGATGTTTATGATTTTTTTAAGTAATCAAGATGAAGGGCAAAAGGGAAATGGAGCCACACGTACTGGCGCCAACACGAGCGACATCATCATCTGTGTTGTGATCAGAAGGCCGAAGCTCTCAGATGACTGCTCAGCTGAGTGCACCTGCCAAACTGTGACAGCCGATTGCTCACTGTCGAATCACATTTTGTTTTAAATGCTCCGCTAACCCTCCTGCTGCAACTGTTGCATCAGTGCTTAGTCTGCAGCTTCCCTCAGCCTCACCTCAACATTTATTATCTTCAATTCTGATGTTAATTGCATTTTTTTGCTCTCTTTTTTAAAAATAATTGTGCCACAACTCGTCTGTTTGGCTCCTGACATGTCTGGTTCTGGGTGGGGAGCTTCCACAACAGACCCCTGCCACCTGAAATAATCACTAGTGTTGTGGTTAGGCTGAGATCGACACAGAGGTTGGTCCTATAGCGAACAGATAAAGGATGTGTCCTGGTTGCTCTTTATACTTATATGAACATGGATCCACAGCCTCTGGTAAGATATCCATTCCTGTCAGGTTTAATTCAGGACACCTTCACACCTACCTCGTTTCATTCCGACAGTTTCAGTTTAATAGGAACCAAAATAACAGGTGCTATGGACCAGTGGAAAAACAAGTTTTGGTTTGTTTGCAGTATAAAGAGTTGAGACTTTTGGACCAACTGCAGGAAGTTGAGACAGCATTAAACAATAGATGTAGAAGAGGAAGAGGAAGCAGCTTGCAGGATTAAAAACAACAGTTTGTGACGAGTACATTCATTTACTTCATGTTCTCCAATAGAAGTGTTTCTCAGAGGGTCAAACACTTCCTCCTGTACTTGAGGGAAGTCTGCCCCATTTTCCTCTGGTTGATGAATGATAATGGCGTCTCACTCCTGTGTGACAGCTGGATATTCACCCGGCCTTTTGTAACAGCTACACACATTTATAAAAACATCCAGTGTACTTCAAATAATTATCCTGAATCACACCTGGAGTCAACTGCCTCTGTGCACTTGGACTCAATAGGTGGCGCACGACCACTTGTGGATGTAACAGAAGTACAAGACAAAGGGCATCAGGGCTGCTCATTGTGCCATGTTCCCAGTCTTCTTTGGTGTGGATGGAAACGGCCAGTAAAGTAATAGACACGTGGATGTGAGAGAAAAAGTTTCCTGGTTCACTTTTCTAGCAGTAAGTGCCTTTAGTTTACCAGTCACAGATTTATTTTTCCATTTTGAAACGAGGGAAACGCTCAATCTCTCGCCGAGACTTCATCTTAAAGTTGGGTACGGACAGCGAACACCTAAAAACTTGCCATTTAAAAAAAAAAAAACATCTTCGGTCACACTGAGTTTCAATATACGTGCTTATTAAAATATGTAAATAGGCTGTTGTCATGAAACAATCAGTAGAAGTACAAAGCACTGAGAACAAAGGGACTCCCTGGTTTCTGTTTTCATGGCGAGCAGCAGGGAGTACAGTGTAGAGAGGCTAACGCAGTGGAGTGGCGAGGCTCTGACAGTAAACACTTTCAACGCCGACTGTGTCTTCAACAGCAAAATAATTGCAGTCCACTGTCATTACACACTGCACTCAACGACGCCCCATTAACTTAACGGGAGAGTCCTTTTCCGCGTTCGTTCAAATTAAAAAGCAAAGTCAAAGTTGATGCGAGCCAAAGACAAAAGTTAAAATAAAACGAGCTGCTTGTGTAACCTAACTCCGCGAAGCTGTCGCGGAAGCACTTGTGAGGTGGCGACTGTCGTTAGAGGGAGTGGAGAAGTTGCTGTCTGGCCATTTACGCGTAGAGCAAGGCCACCGACAATTTCACCCAATAACGCACAGGGGAGCAGTTAGTGCTCTTAATGGGGAGTTAGTTATCTACGAGTGTGAGTGCTAATAAAGCCTCTGCTTTTATTAGCCCGGATCAGGTCTAGCAGGTCTGCACCTCAACACCTACTTTCACTGATGAGTAGATTCCAACAGCAACATATCCTCAAATCATTCAGGACAATCCACAGCAAATTATTCTCAGAACCTTTCACAACAAACCCACCCTCCCCCTGCTTTGTCTGAGTAATTACATCATTAATACACAGTTTGAGAATTTGTCAAAATAACAACACTGACAGAATAGCTGTAGCGGCGAAGGAGTAATATGCAAATGACGGGCATTTAAAAAGGAGCCAGTGAATTACAGCACATCCAGGGGCCCTCATGTCTCTGCGCAACAATTTACACAAAGGAAGATTTCGGGTAAACCTAAAATTACTTAATAACCCTGTAGATGTGATTAATTGAGAAATCCATTTTATCTTGTAATGTCTGTTGTACCGATGCCTCATGAAAAGGGTCAGTTATCTAAGCGTCATAACAATCGGTGTGCAGGGATTAAAAAAGAGAACATTTTGGCTTCTAGAAGAAGTTAATTAATTTACCAGAGGGATAAGGAGTGAAAAATTCACATTTTGATCTCAGTCCGTATTCTTTCGAAAACACTTTGTTCCAAAGACTCACTGGATAAGAGTGAGTGTGACAGAGAGAAAGGGAGAGTCGAACAGAGAATGAGAGAAACACCTACATTCGGTTGTTCGGGATGATCTTCTGTCCGTCTTTGAACCATGTGACGAGGGGTCGGGGGAAAGAGGCGAGGGGTGGCGTGCTGATGATGGCGGCCCTGCCCTGAGTCACTGTCTTTCTCTGCTCCTCCGTGGAGAAGCTTCCTAAATCTGGGGGGGGGGGGAGAGGAATGAAGAGCGTGAGTAATCAACATCTTATAATAAGTCACGCTAAGCCCCAAAAAAAAAGAGCATTCAACCGAAAAATAGAGCATTAAGGACGCGGGACAGAGAAACTCATCTGTGTTTCTTCACAATCCGTGTGGCTCTAGATGTTTGATGACAGAGACACTTGGAGAGTTACTGCTGCTGTTCTAAAACTAACTGCTAACACGCTTCATGTGTGTGTACTTTACTGAAGTAGATTTCTTTTTGGGTACTTATCATATCAGCAAATATCTGTTGTGTACTTCCTCCGTCACTGCTAGTCAGTCAGGAGCAGGACTGAAATATTCAAAGTTCTCAGACTCTACTCTTCACTGTCACCAGGCATTTTCTTCTCAGGACTGAACATCATTCCATTCATTTATGAGTTATATTAAAGCAGCGTAAAGCTACAATAAGCTCATACAATTCATTCAAAACCCCATTGACTCCTCCTTCCTGTCTGCAAACCCACTCTCAAGGTCCCTGTAGCTTTCTCCACTGTCTGTTGTGTCACTTGCTTCATATGTTCAGATTAAGATGAGTTTTTTGACAGGCAATTAAATATCTTTGTGAATTTAACACAGCTTAATTTTGGCAGCCTTTATTAAACACAATTTCCCATCAGCCCCGGACCGATGAAGGCTAAATGTCACAGCTTATCAAACGAGGTGAGTCGAAGGGTCAGTTTGGTTCAGACATGTCTGTAATAACAGCAGGACCCGGAGGACTGAGCGCTGACCAGGGTTTAAGTCCGCAGACATAACTGCTGAGATAACTGGGGAAATTTATGAATTATAAAGACATGAACAAAAGTTACAATGATGTAAGTACCCGTGCTGCCACGCTGGTTTCATGGGAGCTGTAGTTTAATTTATGTTTAACTGAATCTTTAATAGCAAGCATAGTGGATGCTGTTCCATCTTGAATTATGAAAAGTAAACCCCAGGAACATGTTTGACTCTTTTTTTTAGGAGAGGAGATGAAAGGAATACCGAATTACAGATTGCAGTAGAGTTACAGAAGCTAATGGTTCAGAGGCCAGAAAGGATTTGGTCTGGGGACTTCTGCTGCTCTGGATAACAGGAGCGTCTGCAGGTTTCAACAAAGTAAGACCTTAATAAATGAAATGTAAGATCTATGTCAAGTACACGATATGAAGGATTATCAAAGTCTCAGAATATACAAAGGTTTCTGATTATTGAAAACAAGGTGAAATAGCCGGGTGGAGAATAACCCTTGAAAATCTGTTCAGAAATAGAAGAACTTCTGATATATTCTGATATAAAAACCTTTTCTTCCTCATTTCTTACAATAATTACAATAGAAAACTGACGAATTGAATTAGACACAAATTATGACTTCAGTAATTATCTTATTTATTCTCCTGTTGGTGTTTTTCTGGCTAAAATCTTCCTCATAAACAACATTGTCATAAACCCTCTTGTATTGGGTGTTGTTATAATGGCGTGTACAATGTGTGTGTGTCGTTGTGTACTCACAGGCCACCTGCACCTCTGTTCTCCTGTGGATTACCGCTCCCATCCTGTTCCTCACCGTGCACTGATACAGGCCGGCATCGGTCCTCTTCAGGGACGAGACGGACAGCCTGCGGGACGGATGGACACACAGAGAGGACGTCATAAGGGTTTGTTGTTTATCTTTCTGTTTCTGTCCATATGTAAGCACTCTTGTGTACTTCCCCTCCACGACCTTCATCTAAGAATGGAACCGGGCCTGAGATTGTCAAAGTTCCCCAATAACAGAAGGGAAGACATGTGTGTTAGTGTGTTTGTGTTTATGTGTGTTTATGTGTGAGGTTTTTGACTGTGTGCATGTTGTTTTTGTTCTAAAAGGGGTTGTTAATGGGGCTTTAATGGACTGTGCTTCACTAATGGGAAGCTTGGCATAGGATCTAGGTTGGTGCCATGCTGGGCAAACACACAAATGCATACACACGCACACACGGATACATACTACACACAGACGGCATAGACACAGTACAACTGGACATCGCTTTGGGGCTCATTATGAATACCAGGACAGCCAAGTATTTAACTCCCAGGCTGTCGGCGTCTGCTGCCAACGTACACACACCACACACTAGTACACACACACACACCCCAACATCAAAAAGCTCACACACGTAATTCCATTTGCATCAGGAGTGACACATTGCAGGGCACCTCTCATCCTGAAACAGATTTTGATATTGGACACCGCCTAACGCTGCATCTCTCTGTCTCTCTCTCTGCCTGTGTTCCATTCCCTTTTAATAGGTGTGTGCACCGGGGCTATCACTATATATATATATATATTTTTTTAATTCTCACAAGTTGTTTGTTTTTTCTTTATTTATCCCACAAAACACAAAGTGCAGTGCTGACAGGTGCGAATCAATACAATAAATTCTCAGTAAATTAGTTTCAGTCTCAGCCCGGAATGGGAGGGGGGGGGCAGTTTCCACACAAATTGACCAAACACCTCCGTTATACATCAATCTGTGTTCATCACATCACAGTAACACACGTGGACATGTCCAGTGCACTCGTCTTGAACCTTGTGCTTTAAATATAACAGGAGGAAAGACTGTATGATGAGTATATTCTATTTTTCTTCAACGTGTGTTGTGCCTGCATTGAACGAGGAGGGAGGTGGAGTACGTTCATTTATTTCTACCAGCACAATGAGGTTAGCATTTAATTAACACAGGGATTAGCTGGAGAAAGTGTCCTTTGTGTAAAATAACTTTATTTGTCAGCTTCTAAATGTTCGACGGTGTTAAAGATAAGTACAGTAGCCTCGTTAATCGTGTTCCTGGAGACAATGCAAATATTAACGTCCTCGTTTATTTAGGTCTAACTTTTTTAATGATGGTTTTAATTCTAAATCTTAAGTGACAGAGTTTCCATTGATTTGAGTCATTAAGGCTGCAACAATTTTCTAAAATGTGAAATCTTAGTTTAAAATGTGGTTTAAGTTCAGACAGGTCACAAAGTCAAGTTCAGCCCCAATCCAGGATGTCACTATGGTGACTCAGCTGATCCCCTCCGATGCTTTCGATTGGCAAAGTTTATACGGCACCTTTTATTGTAGCTGCTTTAACTGCCTACTCTCCCTGCTTACACTGCAAAGTGTCTCCACAAGCCACCTCCACCCTAGCACCTCCTTTTCAGCCTGAATCGGAGCTAATCGGTGTCCCTGCTCTTTCCTGTGCCGAGGTCTTTTAGCTGCTGCTCTGCCTGCTTTACTTTCCATGGCGACTGATGGAAAAGCAGGAGGGTCCCAGAACAGAGCACTTGTGTCGACTGGATTTCACTCAGGTCATGTGGTCCTGTTTGAAATCCAGTGTAGTATTATGTGCAACAGAGCCATCGATCACATCCTCACAGTTGAGACCAAATATTTGTCATGTTTGCTTTAAAATAACGACTGAGAAACTACTCGGGTAATGATTAGTATCATATAAGTAATCGCAGATTCATTTTATGTCAATCAGCTAACTGTTAAATCGTTTGGCAATCACAGCTCTGCTCATCTGAATTCTTTACCTTCCTGTACATCAAACAACATGAGAGGGGGACATCACATCATCAAGAAGTTTTGAAAGGAACAAAATGTGGACTTTGTATGAACAGAATTGTTGAAAAATATGTGTAAAAGTAATTCCAGTGTGTGTCACATGGAGCCATTCACACACACACTCCAGTGGCAATGAGCTACCGGAGGCTGAAAATCAATATATATATAATATATCAACACTGATATCAGCAGAGGACACCACTCTACTTACTTAGTCTGCTTCCAATCAATTTACAGTAAAAAATTAAACAACATGAATGATGTATGGGTATATTACAAAAATCAGGCCTAAAATACCAGATGGTCTCAAACTCACAGCACCCTGCCAATTCAGTATGGCCCCGGCCTCACCAAACTGAAGTAGCCAGAACGCTGAGAGCAATCCAGAGCAACACAACGTCTCCTGGCTCAACCGACGACTGCCTACAAAATGCTGGCTCAACCTCTCATTCCCTCACTGTGCATGTATTCCCAGGATTCTCTGTATTTCTGAATGATGTGAAAAACAATTTTGTTTCACAGCTGCAGTTTTGCCGGGAGGGATTGCTTCGCTCGAACCGAAACCCAACACACAACAGGGACAGAGGGAGAGTGGCAGAGGAAAAGAGGCAGAGAGGCAGGGAGAGAAAGAAGCTCACTTATTGATTGCTTCTCCTCTTCTTTCCCCGGACCATATACATATTTATAATGCTAATGCAATTATTAATCTCACTTTTGTTCCACAGCCTAAACGCTGTGACCTTCTCCGAGCACAGTCCATCACCAACAGGCACAGCTTTTATGCAGCAGCTGTTTATCCCGATGCTACGGACGCGACGCTGGAGCGACTCCAGAGGATGAGTTGCATTTTTTAGGAAAAAGATAAATTGTTTGCATGGTTTGGTTTATTGTAACTTCCTTGCAGAGAGTTTTAGAGACAAGCCTCTTTGCATCCAAACTCACGAGTCTAACCTAAATCCACCGTGACGTCACCCACTGGCCTGTGAGCATTTACAAAAGGAACATCAGGCTGTAGTGAAGACGACTTGAATCTAGGAATTGAGACCATGAACTATTTAGGAAAATGTTTGTGAGAAGTAGAGTCATTTTCTTAGAGACTTCTATAGAAACTGAGGCGCTTCCACATTGGCTTCACCTTCAGGACTTGGAGTGAATCACCCAACTACGACTCTCAGGAGAAAGGATCACAGACCAATAGACGCACACTTGGAGAAAAGCAAGGGATACACGACAAATAGCCACACACTGCCAGCCGCTGCTAACTGACCTGTACTGCTGTGTCCAGTCGGTGATGTTGCTGTTGTTGAGAGTCCAGCGGTACTGCAGAGGCCAGCTGCCTCCAGCCAGGCAGGTCATCACCAGCCTGTTTCCCTCCAACACCACCTGCTGCCCTGCTCCGCCCCCTCGAAGGTAGGGAGCCACCTCTGACAAAAAGAGACAGAGAAAGGAAAATATGTTATTCTGGCTATTTGTTGAATTCCCTTATTCTTGCAGCAAAAGTTCAGCGGCATTCATCCACGACAAAAAAGGAGCAAAACAGGTTCAATTCATGTTCCGTTCTTCACACAAAGAGAAGTTGGAAAAACATTCACATCACTTATCTTGATTATTTTTTTTTGCGTATAGTTTTGAACAGAATTCTGTAATAACATTGGCAGGTGCCATTTAGCGAATGTCAGGGCAGATATGAAAACTCATTTTAGAATTTCAAAAGACGTGGTATCAAAGCAACAACAAAGAGAAAAGTTACTGAATAGAATGTGTTTCCTCGTATGTTCTTTCTCCTGCTCCTCACATCCAGAGTCAAGACTTTTTGAGCAAAAGGTTACAGGCAGCACGTGACCCCTGGAGTTCACGCAACCTGACCTAATCTCACTCTCATTCACACTTTCAGCAGTTTCAAGTGCCAGAGACGGGATGTGAGTGCGACAGTGTGAACCAAAGTCTGATGAGACACATCTGTAGGGTCTACCTCCTTGTGGTTGAAGTCTGTTTCATTGATTTGATATTGAAAACACCTCACTTTGCTCAGACTGTCCATCGCTGCAGTTCCTCTTGTCTGAAACACTCGGTTTTAGCTCCTGTCTCTTTAAGGCCCCTCCTCCTGGTAAAGCATAGTCCGCTCTGATTGGCCAGCTGACCCACTCTGTTCTAATTGGTCAAACACTTCCAGCATGTGTACGAAATGTTGGCCTCCGCTCTCGCTTCGCTCGGCTTTACTCGGGGAAGTGACCAGACGAACCGGACCGGCCGCGAGGCATGCATTATGTAGATGTGGGACAATGTGATGTCACATGACCGATTCCCCGGCCCGATTTGCCAGAAAACTGACGAGGCGTTTCAAGAGCTTCAGGAGCTTTGGGGGTTTGAAACTTTGCAGAACATGCACAAGAAAACCTATAAAACACACAATAAAAAGCTGAAAAAGTACAATAGGTCTCCTGAAATGAAAGCAGATATTCATAAAACCATAATTAAGATTGACTGTCTTCAGTTTGCTATGTTTGATGGTAAACAATGGGATGAATAATGTTGACATTTGGTGTGAGACCACACACAGGCTGCATTTGCACGACGACGTGCATCACTGCTTCGACAAATCCTTCCCACCAGCGTTGATCTGCAGCAGCAGTTAAAAAAAACAAACGTAATTCTATCAAATCCCTGCACGACGCGCAGTAACGACTCGGCCGCGGACACGCATGTCGCTGCATCAAATGCCACTTTGGATTTGCACGACGGGGTAAAAGTCAACAGTCACGTTCAATCCACATGTTTTGAGATCCTACTGTTCAACAAGCATTTCCTGTAATCTGCAACGGTTCTGCAGCTTATTTGTCTCTATAAAGACATCAAGTGTTATTTCTTAATGCTCGGCTGAAATTGCACTGTATTGTATTATTTAGTGACTCACAGTGTTAAACCTGACGATAACCCTGTGGAAATCACTTGCCGTATTTTACAATGCACATTTGCTGCAGGGCTCAGCTGCGGCTGCTGTCTAAACAATAGCATCCAGTCTTTAACTCTTGGCTGCGGTGCTCAGACCTGGCTCACCACGACGACAGCAAGCTCCCAATGTCTGTCCACAGCAGCGAGCTGCAGGACAGGCAACATGTGTTGGGACCGGGATCCAGACAACAAACAAAACCCGGCACCTGGATGTGGGATGTGAGGTGAAGGTGAAGGAAGTTACAGATTTATTCAGCCCATCAACCGTTTACACGCACACACACACACACACATGCTGGGTTATAGGGGACGAAGCTTATCTGCTTGTGACAGTATGTACGGACAGGTCCATAACTCTTCAGGCAAACTTTAACATTCCCTCTTTCTCGCTCTCCTTCTCCTGTCAACTCAATCTTCTCTCCACCCTGTCGTTTCACCTCTCGCAGTTCTGTCTCTCCCCTGCACCTCTCATTTTGTCTCCATTGTCTTGGCTCCCCCCTTCCTTATTCCTCAGTCCCTGTGGAAGTGTCAGGGCCACCTTTTCTTCTCCCCTCCTCGTTCTCCACTCTCCACTGTCTCACCCTCTCCCTTCTAGATTGATAGCTGCCTGCTCCTACCCTCACAAGAGGGAAGTGTTCCATCTATGATAGATTTATACTCAGGTCTGTGAGTGTGAGGGTAAGTGTGTGTGTGTGTGTGTGTGTGTGTGTGTGTGTGTGTGTGTGTGTGTGTGTGTGTGTGTGTGTGTGTGTGTGTGTGTGTGTGTGTGTGTGTGTGTGTGTGTGTGTGTGTGTGTGTGTGTGTGTGGAAGTGTGAGAGAGAGGGAGATGGTGTGTGAGTGTGCATGCAAGTATAAGGATTTATTTGGAATATTCCGTTTCTACAGACGATGGCTGGCAATGCAGACTCCAATGTCAAACTGCTGACCAGCACAATAACTCACCTCCGCCCGCCTCAGTGTGGGAAGGAGAGAGAGAGAGAGAGAGGGACAGAGAGAGAGGGACAGAGAGACAGAGAGAGAGAAGGGGAGTGAGCGAGCAGCAGAGCCCCAGTCTTAACAGCTTACCAGATATGACCCTCAATTAGAAATGTGTAGAAGGTGCATGTGTACTGTACAAACAGAAAGGAAGTGGACATTTTGTATCATCCCACTCCTCTACCACTTCCTTCACACGGTGCAAATCCAAATGTTCTGTCCGCCCCCACCCCCACCCCCCCCCCCCACTCCACTCTCTCTAATCCCTTCTTTCCATTTTAGAGAGAGTCCATTAGGAACTATACAGACAGAGATGGAGAACACCACATCCGAGAGGAACAAGGTCAGCTAACAGCATGTTTCACTCATTGATGTCATCGGTCTCTCTTCCTTCCTCGGCCGTCTGTCTCTCCATCAATCAGTGTCAGCGCGTCACTCTCTCTTCCCCACAGTCTTCCCCTCGTCCTCGCCCGTCTTTCCCTCTCATCTGCCTGTCTATCCAGCCACCTGCCTGTCTGTCAGGACCACCCCTCCCTCTCTCTCTCTGTTCTTCTTCTCTTGTTGCCCCTCAGTCCATCTCTGTCAAAGTGTGTGGCAGCTCAAAGTCCCGCTGCCTGACAGAGAGATTGCCCTCCGAGTGCAAAAAGAGAGTCACGACGCAGACGTACTTACATGCACTTTTTATTTTATTTTCCTTCCCCCCTGCTGTGACATGTGCAAGCCCCCTGCTCTCAGGCCCATCTCATGAAGCTGCTTAGGCAGATGCTGGGGAGGAATTCAATTTGCCGGAGCGATGAAGGCTGTGATAGAGGAGGGAGCGAGGAGAAGATGATGAAAGGACAGGAGGAGGAGAGGAGCAGGGTCACTGCTCAGGGGCTGATAGTCCGCCACCGTCCCGCTCTCTCTCTCCTCTCTGTTTCACTCGATCTCTCTGTGCTTTAACAGTTATTGGACATTAGGCCCAAAATGACTTGTCCTTTACAAATGGGCCAGTAAGGATCATTATTCTTACATTGTGCTGCATTAAACATCCTGAAATTAATCCTAAAATTACAGTAACAGCTGTGTCGGGATGGGACATTTTCCCTGGCTCGATATGAGGTCACGAAGCAACAGAGCGGGTGAAGGTGTTAATTTTCTTGTTGGAAATTTGAAATTTGCCCGTTTGGCATAGGTGGTCAAACAATAACCCTCAGCAGTTAGCATTCAGATGAGAGAGAGAAAACCCTGACGTGTGAATGCATCTCACGGCATTTAGAGTGCGGGAATGAAACTGAAGTGGAGTTCACACTCCAGCGGTGCCTGCTTAATTGCTGGATAAGATGGCGTGTATGTGCGTGCACAGTGAGGGTGCGTATGTGTTTTTCAGGTCAGATTGAGGGTCACTCACTCCCCAAAAAATCACTTTATCTTCATAGAGCCGAACCCCTGCTGTGAGACAGGGCTGGCAGATCTGGCGATAGTCTATGAATACTGATTTGCCGACTGCCCGGCTCTCTGTCTCACTCTCTCACGTACACATTCATCCAAACACTGACTTTTTGATGCATGAGTTTCACGGGAGAAAATAACTAGATCAGTCTTATATTACAAGTAATTTTTCTATGAATAAGTGAGTAAAAGTTGCAAAGCTAAGCCGTTTTTTTTACAGTGGTAACAGCAGTTTATTTGATTATGGGGTGCAAATGAGTTCCACTCCTCTATAATCTAATAAGTCTGCCTGCACTTGTTTCAACAGGCATTTAAAAACACTTGATTGGACACACAAATAGGAGAATTATAAGTCGACTTTTAGATGTGTTGGTAGCAGTCAGGACAATATAAAGTTTTTATTTCCCAATCGAAGAGTTCAGAAAGGTCAGGTGAAAAATCTTAAATTGTTAAAAAAAATTCTGGCCATTATCTGCTGCTGGTTTATGGGAGGAGCAGAAGCAGCAGAAAGAAAAAACGAGGGAACACACTGATATCAGGGAAAGCAGCCGTTTCACCTTTCTACGTCTTTTCACTTATCACCATTAACTATCTGACCTTCTTAATACAGGCTTCTCCATTTCTGTTTAAATTATCTACTTTACTCGAATTCTTATCATTATATGCTTCTATAGTCATATTCTTTAATATGTATTATTGTAATTATTATATTGTTAATGTTTTAATTCATTTATCATCATTCTGCGGGTTATATCGTAAATTTTCTTATGTTATTTTATTTCAATTTCTATGTCATATTTTTATCTTTTCTTTATTATTACTATCAAGTGGTTTTATTGATTTGGAATCTTATTTTCCTTTTATTGTTTTGACTTGTTTTTTTAAAGCACTAAAAGCAGCAATTGTTAAAAAGAACGATGCTTCAGTTTATTATTATTAAAATGTTGACTCTGACGCTGTTGGTGAATATTTGCTGCTTGAAGCTGTAAAAACGTACGATTCCTGCAACGTAAAACGACTACACACCCCACACACTGTGACTATTTATACCAAGATATGTATTCAGCGCACAATCCACAGTTTTTTGGTCTTGAAGATCGAAAGGAAGCAGAGATTGTAGAACTAAGCAAAAGGATTAACGGACAAACTGGATGACAGCTGAAGCCAAATCATTTCATAAAGAAAATCCATTCATCATCAACATTCATCAACAACAGTTACGCTGCAATTTGCACAGGACAAAACTAAGAAACCAGGAAAAATGTAGTATTTGGGGTGAAGTTGTGGCCTGAGAGACAGACAACAGGATCTCTAACCTCTGCAGTGAAAGCTGGAGGTGAGTGAACTTCACAGGAGTGAGGTGAATTTCAGGTGAGCTGCGGCTCTGACCTGAAAGCCGATGAACTGGATCATAAATCAACTCTGCTTCATGTGTTTTTTTTCGTCTTAAAATCATTTTCACATTTCTCCAGTTAAGTATTGCTGACAATCCTGATTCCAGACATGTTTAAAATCACCTTAATAAAGAAAAATGCTGCAGCGACTTTAAAGAATAGCCTTTAAAGTCTGGTCCAGCCACGTCATCCCTGTACGTGCCTGGAGTAGTTAAGAAACCGTTGGAGGATCTTGGACGAGCACTGCATCCCAGTGTTTTTCAAACCCAGCAACAGACACCAAGACAAAAAGGTAATACATGCACTGCACACACACCCAGAAGAGAATTTATGCAGTCCACTGCAGTTAGAGAAGTACAAACCTATATATCAATGAAATTAAACAACCATTAAACAAATGCATGGCTCTACACCGGACTGCCAACTCTTCCGGTCGAAAACAACCATTTTAAATAGGGAGGACAGATGGTTTGAAGGAGGAGTGTAAACCATCCCACAACAGAGGTCTATACAACACCAGTTATCTCCCACCTCTGCTGTCCTGTCGTCCCATCTCAGGAGCTTTAACAACCATTGACAGTCGGCCTCATGTGACCCCAAACACGATGGTGGTCTATACTTTGACTCCAACGACGGCCATGACAACAGCCAGAAGCACTAATTAACCAAGTGACACCAATGGCCTTGATAACGACCTCAAAGATTTAAATACCTGGGTCACATCTGAAGAAGACTCTTTGATGAGAAGAGAAATGTCTTCATGTATCTATGTCCAAGTCAAGTGACCCTCAATTCAACTTTTCTTTGAAAACAATATTCTGGAAAACTGACATGTTTAATAAGTTAAAAGTCCTCGTTCTCCTTCTCCATCCGTCCTCGTGTCTCCTCTTCATATTTTTTATTCAAGGATCCTTTTCTGATACGATTAGAATGTAAGTGATGCGGACGGAATTCACAGTCCTGCTGAAATGTGAATTATAGATTTGTAATGTGAATTATAGATTTGTATCCACATAGAAAAGGTTTAAGTGTCTCAAACTTTTCTACGTGCAAAAGTTTCAGACACTTAAAGTCAGAGGAGGCTGCCTTAAAATATGACAAAATAGAGTTTGTATTCATCAAATAACCTCATAAGTTCAATAAGCACCAAATTCATGAATGAAATCAATATTTCCAATAAGCACCCTTTGCTTTCAAAGCAGCACCAATCCTCCAACGTACAGTTTTTCCAGGTGCTTGGCAGGTAGGTCGTTCCAAACCATCTTGGAGAACTTATCACAGACACAACAGACAAAAAGCTCTTCCTGATCTTTAAGTGACTCTGATTCTTTCTGACTCTCGCTCCCTCGTGGTTTTAAGTCAAAACATCCGAAGCTCCTCAAACCTTTGCACTGTAAACGATCACAAGTTCATCTGAGGCTGATATTAGGCATCATCAGTCTGAGTTAGTCAGTTAGCCTCTTTGTGTTTCTACAGACACTGTTTCCGTGCTTAGTCACACTTGAGGGTTAGTTATACAAAGAGATACTGAAAGAGACTAAGAAGACACCCCCACTCAAAGCCTCGTATTAACTTCTGCTGAACTTTGGGATGTACTTTTGCACAAAAGAAGGGCGATGGATTATGTCCCCATTGACTTGCACAGCAACCCCAATAGTCTGAAGTAAAACAAGCACAAAGTGTTTCATTGTTCATATGGGCACATGATTGTTGCAGTAAAGGAGACATATCACGCTGATATTCAGGTTCAGAATTTTAATTTGCTGTCCTTTCCTTCCATTTGCCCTCATGTGACCTGAAACATGATGGTTGTTTACACATGGCCTCAGATGACTAACTCCATCCGCTGTCGTAACAACAGCAAGAAGCACTAATGAACCAAGTGACACCGATGACCCGGATTTTAAATACCTCAGTCAGTCAGAACTCAAGAACCCTCTCGGATGAAAAGTGACTTCGGGTTCTTACTTGAAAATGTTCACAAAACACGTCACTTTCCTCAAACTGCGTATTGCTGCACCTCCTCTTTTCAGCCTCTGTCTGTAATACTTAGATTTAGCTCTTCCAGCGTGTGTAGGAAATGTCCATCTACGCTCACACGTTTACCTGGTTGTGTTAGGGGGGGTGCGCCTCACTAGCCGCTAGGTGTGTGTTATGCAAATGTGTGTCATCCCCGAAAGCCCCTGGACAAGTAACAAGGTGTTGCAGGAGCAATACGTTCTGTGGAGTAGAGGAGCTGCCTTTACCACAGACTAAACACACACACACTAAAACACATTAGAGACACAATATGTCTCCGTTAAATAGAGGTAGATATTCATAACAGCAGTAAGTAATCCTGGCTGTCCCTCCGCGATGTTGGATGGTAAACAATTGATTGTGATGAATTATATTGACATTTGTCTTGCAAATTATACCTGGCGATAAAGGAACAGCTTAGGAGCAACATTGTGTTGCTTAATATGACATATGTCAAAACATTCATACAAGCCACACAACAAGCAGCATTTGCATTGTGATGTGCATCACGGATTCGACAAGTCCTTTTCCCTGCGTTGATCTGCATCAGCAGTCCAGAAACAAACAGCATTTTGTTCACATTCACTCCGTGGACAGCTGGCTCCGAATTCAAAATCAGCCCAACATTCCCAACGACTGTTGCTCTACACACAACTGATGACCAGCTCTGTCTTTTTCACACACACACACACACACACACACACACACACCTGATACAGCAAACTAACTGAAGGAATCTAGTGACCACAGGAGCTGATAGCAGCAGAAAGCAGAAAACACCTGCTGCCTTTGATGATGATGAAATCAAAGTGGCTCTGATGCTCACCCTCTGAGGCTGCAGCTCTCCCACTGATCCCAACAGGCCACAGCTGAACTGTAAGATAGGGGGGGGCCCACAGGGAACTGAACTGCACTGGACTTGAAGTGTAGTCCTGGACAGGTGGGTGGGGCGGACAGGATGTGCCTGCAGAACTTTGATCTGTGTCTCGTGGCTTTTCAAGTCGGCAGCTGCTTTAATTGACTACTGAGTGTCAGCCTGACTACAAGAACAAAGCACCCCCCCCCAACCTCTCTTCCTGTCCTGACAGCCAATCACAGCTCCCTCCTCTGAGCAACATCTTTGTCCGCTCCAATCATAGTTTCCACTAGTTTTGACTGACAGCTGTCTCTGAAGAGCTGACAGATGAATGACTGATCCTGATCTGCTGATTGTCAGATGCCAGAGCAGGAGACAAGTTGCCTTCACGATCACAAATCCACAAACCAGGACATGCAAACACAAGCGAACAGCCTGGACACAGAGTCCAAAGTCAAAGTGCTTGAACCGCTTGTGTTAACTCCTCTAAGGTCTAAACCAAGGTTCAGGTTCTTGTTACATCTTGTACATTTGATCTAGTTAGTTGTGGTTTCACGTTGCAAAGTAGGGAGGGCACTAAAGACCTTGTATTACACTTCCTGTTATCATCACGTACGTAGGCGTGTCTACCTACACTGACTTTGACTGGTTTGTGTGAATGTCTGTCCCGGACTTCTAGTTAAAATATCAAGTTTTAATATTCTGTACGTTAACAGAGCAAGAGTTTTATTTGTGTGTTTGTGTGTGTGTGTGTGTGTGTGTGTGAGCGCGCTCTCAACCTTACATGTCTTAAAGAGAATTATGGTATGAATGCACGGGGTCATTGAAGTGCAGGGCTGTGGATGGGGGAGGAAAATGGTGTAATAAATAGGGCAGAGGGGTAGTGGGAGATGGAGAGGTGATATGGGGGGGGGGGAGATCCTGGACGGGGAGTGGCGGGTGGGGATGGAGGTAATCAGGTGGAAGAGACTGTGATCAGTGACATTTCAGAGGTGGGCCACACTGCAGGGCATATGCTAGGACACACACACAATGAAACAGACACACAAACGCACACACCCACACACACACACACACACAAAACTGTCAGCTCCTATCTCCTGATGAGCAGACAGGCGGACAGGAGGAGAGAGGAGGTGAATGGGAGTGAAATAAATACCTCCCGCTGAGCCGGCAGCCTCCTCTCCCTCTGAAGAAAGTTGTGTACACAAGCGATTCTGAACACACCTCAATACTTTTGAATGACAAACACACACAGACAATAATTATTTCTCTGTTTTACTCTCTGCGCCTTGTTTGTATCTCCCAGACTCTGCGCCTCCCTCGCGCTGCCTCCTTCCTCAGCATTTCACACTCCCTCATTAAAAACAAAAAGTCCTTCTGCAGGTAGATAAACAGACGTGTATTTACACACAACATTTATCAATCCGATCTGTCAGCGCTGCATTCAGAGACATATCCAAAAGAATAATATTAGAATACAGAGTGTGGTGGTGTGTGTGCCAGTGGTGCCACCATGCAGTGGTGATTGGGGGCAATAGAAGTCTGGTCCTGAACCTGTCGGACATGATTACCACAATACCTTCACATCGTAGCCGCAGGGCTTCACACACACACACACACACACAGTTGACCCATATCCACACTGATATTATGAGATCTCACAAACTCGATTGAATTCAGACATGTGATAACCTGACTTCAGGCTCTCTCAACACACTCGACTAAACGGGACCCTGTATGTACAGAGTGAGACACACTGAGAGAGTAATGTGTCTATGTGGACCTCAGGACACGTCCTTCCTTCTCTTCATCTGTGAGCTTGTCACTTCTTTTCTCCAGCTCTCAGACTTTCACTACAATAATTGTGTTGTCCTTCTTCTTCTCATGTCCCAGTCTTCCACACACCTGTCTGTGCGAGCCATCATCCCCTCTGACAGCTGCCACTGTCCTGACCTTGGGCATTGTGGGCTACACTGTTTTTTTTTGACGAATCGTATCCTTTCATTCATTATTGAAGGCGGAGATCAAAACCGCAGCACCAAGGATATCAGTGTGACAGCCGCGGTGACCAGACAGAGGTACAGAGGGGAGGGAGCCGCAGGAGCACATGGGAGAGGGAGAAGGTCATCTGAGCAAAGAAGTGGAGGTGAGCAGAAAGGGTGAAGAGCAGGGGGGGAGCACAGAGTGGGTAGACTGGAAGAGGGAGCATTCAAAACAGCAGCATCCTTTTTTAAAATCAGGTATCACTTCGGAGATCCTCAGGCTCCATCTGTGACCAGCGCTCTGCTCACAAAAGGCTCACAAGATCTAAAAATAAAATTCAACAGGGACGGGCAACGAGCCAGAGTGAGTCAAACTTTCTCCACTTAACAATAAGGTCATGTTTGCTGTATTCATTAAAATGATAATTTCCCCTTTTGTTATACTAATGAAGTTAAAACGCGTGCCCCCATTTAAACCCCTCTGTGAGACATTCACACCAAGTGTCATGTGAGTCATCAGCGGGGTCACATGTGAGCGCTGAGGTTCACATCACACGGGGAAAAGACTCCACATTCCGACGGCGTCTTCCCCCCCTGGGCATTTTGAACTGGTAGTCTAAATATTTAAGGGGAACCGGCTACTTGCGATGCCATCCTCACACCGAGAGGTTTCCCACCTCTTCCTAATTACATTCATGTGACTCTGACGCCGACGCTGTGTGACCTCAACGAATCGCATTTACTTTCCAAAGGTTTAAACTAAGGTTGTCCAGTGGAAATCCACATTAGTTTAAAAAACACCACTGGTATGAATGGGATCATTGTAAGTAGACGTGAGTAATGTCTAATTTAGAACTGGTTTCCACAAACAGCAAAGCGTTATTCACACCTGAAAAGACAGTTGTTTCCCCACTGACGTCACCAGACAAAGGAGATTCATCTGAGGACTATGAATCGAGCCCTTCAGGGGAAACTCTGACGTCAGCGCTGCCGATGAGTAATTTATGCTCTGCTGCATTTATTCGGGTGCCAGAAAAATTCAGGCATGAACCGGCAGCCTGTCTCCAGCGTCCGTCTTCCGACGCACACTCTGAACTTTGTCTCACGGTCCTCACTGTTTCATCTCTCTCTCTCTCTCTCCGGTCTTTTATCAAATCTGCCTTCATCAGTCTCCTCCTCCTCCACCATCCTCACCTCTATCCCCTCTTCAACTCTGCCCTGTAGCATTGATTCTCAGCAGAAGTGAAGTGTAGCTCTCTATTTAAAAGGACTGCATGTTATGTCCTCTGGCGATGCCATTTACCTGTTACCCGTGTGGGCGCCGAAAAAAAAAAAACAGCAATGACAACACAACAGCTTCACAAGTTCCACTTCCCCGACTTCCTGCTTTTCAATAACTTATTCACTGTCTTTGTCCCTCTGCCCCTGTCTTCATACATTTTAACTAATTTGTTGTTGTCGAAGATGTGGGAGAAGCTTCAGTGTGTGTGTGTGTGTGTGTGTGTGTGTGTGTGTGTGTGTGTGTGTGTGTGCATGAGTCCATATGCTCTGTGCAGGTACTTTATGTGTGTGCAAATGTGGATGTTTACTTCCACTACTTCCCTCTTTCCACGGTGACAACATCTGCCGCCAACTGCAACAAACACCACTGTCTGCCTTGTCTCCCTCATTCAACTTTCCTCCCTCGCTCCCTGTCTCGCTCCCTCCCTCCCTCGCTCCCTCGTTCCCTCATCAGACAGGGATAGCTCGGTGACACACCATTTGAAGGGCAGACTCCATCTCAGTGAGCATTCTTCTTACAGACTTAAATTAATTCAATAACACTGACAAATGTCCTTGACGAGATACAATATGAGTTTCTTTCCCTGCTTGTTTACATTCACGCACTATGTACATGCTTAGGCACATGTGCGGGAGCTTATAAGAACACACAGAAGGTCAGACGTACTTATACCAGCACAGATGTTTCCAGTAATAGAAAACAAGTGATAATGACTAAGAAAGCAAAGCCAGAGAAAGTGTTTGAGGCTTACGTGCTCATTGTTCGGCTCCTCAATTTCTCGGCATTTTGTTTCCTTGTTATTTTTAGATTTCTTTTGGGTGAACATTTTGAGAGGCGTCTGCGAGGGTGGTCGAAAGAGACGGTGGTTCAAAATAACTTTAATCATCTTGATGTCACAAATAATCTTTAAAAAAAACTTGGCGCTACGCTTGTTTGCTGGTAAACTTCTTGCCTATATTTGCCAAAAGGTAATTAATAGCTGTAGTCGTCCTAGTTTAATAAGCAGGGCTGAAGGATGACGCAAGACTGAAATCTTTTTAACAGCGGGCACGCCACATGCTTCCCGCGGCCTTATCGTTCTGGTGTCTGCAAGAAAACTGCAGGTTACAGGGCTCGTGATCACTACAACACACACAACCTGCTGGGGTAAATTCCAGAGGGGGGAAACAAACATTCCAGGGATACATGAGCTGATTCAGGCTCAAGAGGGAACAAAGAAGAAGATTTGATCAATGCCCGCACTCAGACAGACATGGAAACAGTCATCGGCACATAATGCAAAGAGACAGGACGACTCATTCAAACTGTGAGTAACCTGAATTAATGTCAGGGCAGATCTGTGTGTGTGTGTGTGTGTGTGTAAGGATGAGTTAGTGAATCATTTGCAGACAATAAAACAAACCGAATATTATAGTTTGATATAGTTATTATAATATATAGTTATTTTTTACACTTCTCCAAATACTTCTCAATACTCTTGACATTGGACAATGATTTATGTTATTCGTGAATTACACATACATCTATAATATGAATATATTAAAAATGCTTTTGAATAAGTTGGCGCTGGCTGGAGGAGATGGCAGACCTTCCTTCACCATGGTCAATACCCATTCAAACCATATTGAAGAAAAAACCATCCCCCATTAATCCAGATCCACTCCAGAATATAATGGGTTTCTCGTGGGTTCAAGCCCCACCCATTCATGAAAATGGATGAAAATCAGTGTCGTAGTTTTTGAGTAATTCAGCCGATAATTAAACAGACAAACAAACAACGATGACATAATTACCTCCTTGGAGAAGGTAATTATTCCAAAAGCTTTTTTTGTGTGAAGCAGCTTTTTGAGCACCATGACCACAGATCTACTGACATGGAAATATGTCTGGCTCATCATTAGTGTCTCTCCCCATTGAGATAAAATATTAAGACAATTTAAGATGCTTGGAAACTAAGAGATACACACACACACACACACACACTAGCGTCTCAAATAAATACACACAGTACAAAAAGATGCAGAGGAAAGGGTCACAATGTTAAATTGCCATGTAAGAGACCTCTGGAACATGAAAAGGGAGTTTTTAACGAAAAAAAAAACAAAAAACCATCACAAAGGCTTTTCCCGTGGAGAGCAGCAGAAACGAAGCCCCCTCTCAAACACACAAGTCCTGTCTAAAGGGACATGAGCGGGCGAAAGAGAGAGAGAGATATGTGGGAAAGACTTCAAAGCTAGTCAGGAATTCGAAGTTCAGAGTTTCATCTCCCAGAGTCTTCTCGCAATTTGTAAGTCAATGTGGTGAGATGTGTGTGCATGTGTGTGTAAGGGTGTGTGTGTGTGTGCAGCTAGAGCAAAGCACTGCTGTAAATCATGTGGGTACCTGAGGAGTCTGGATATGAGCTTGTGGATTTAAAGTGTGTAAGGGACAGGAGATACATAGGGACAGAGCGAGCCGTCTCGGGTTTTCCTCGTCCTTTACAGTCGGACGACAGATTAAAAGGACGGGGGTGATTTCAGGTGACAAGTCAGTTCCCTCTCACTTCTCTTCACTTCTCTTCACTTCCTCCCGTTCTGGCTCCTCCGTTTCTTCGGTTTCACTCCCCCGCTCGCCACCCCGTCATCTCCCTCTCAACCTCTTGCCTTCCCCTCTGTCTCAGTCTTGAGCGCCCGTGCTGTCACTTAGCACAGTGGCCGATGATGAAGTGTTCCATCACCCCCTCCCGCCTGCCACCCCCCCCTTCGCCATCACCATGCAGTCAGCACTTTTATGCACTTGCTCCTTCATTTCACTCCCCCTATCTTTCTTGATTTCTTTCCTTTCATTATTTATATCTGCCTTTACGGGTGTGATGACAAAGGGCTAGCGCGGAGAAATACTGCATATGCACAGCATTGGTTTAAAGAATAAATAAAAACATTAACAAGTCACACGGCTCCTGCTCTTGTGTTGTTGTTTCTCGGGATCAAATGATCAAATGAGGAAACACATTTCCTCAGATGCAGCTAATCTATCTTCAGTTTCAGCCGTACAGAACAAATTGGTGCAGGTCAGGACCTGCTTCTCCTTTAGTCTGTTGATGAGATAAGCACGCACTCGATCTCCCTCTGCCTCTCTCGCTGTGACAACACATGCCTGCATGAAACGTGACACTCTCGTTAATCCACATTCAGTCAGCCACCGCATCTCCTGAACGCGCCGATCCAGGTATACAGACCTGAGCCAGGAGAGCTCATCAATAGCTAATGGCAAAGACACAACAACGCTCCGATTCACAGAAAATGGCCTTTACACCGTGAGCTCCACTATTGGCTGCCGGTGGGGAGAGACAGGGGGAGATTGATCCAACATAAAGGGTGAGGGAGTAAAGCGATATGTGTCTGGGTGAGAGAGTAATCGAGTGTGTGTGTGTGTGCGGGTGTGTGTGTGTGTGTGTATTTGAAAGAGAAGCAATGTTTGCGAGTGTATGGCACAACGAAGAAGAGAAATGGGAGATATTATACGAAGTTATTGGAAAGCAAAAGCAAAAGTAATTTCACACGCAGCCCATCTGCCAGTCTGTCTCAAAGGCTTATCGGCACGCATGATAAACAAACTTCATAAACGAACACAGACACACAACAACGCTGCATGTGTGTGTTGTGCTTTGTGTGTGACGATACAGTTTTTTGGCAAAAAGGCTTTCCTCGGATTGGAGAGGAAACACGGAAGCTAAGATATTGTGGCCCTAATAAAAACAATAAAGGGAACAAAGATATAAGAGCTCAGCCTAAAGTGCAAGATATTTAACATAATCTAGTCCGTCTTCACCTTCACCTGTCATTCCCTCTCGTAACCTCAGCCCTTCTCTCTCTCCAGCTCCTTCTCTGCTGCGGATTCTACGAGAGAATTTATGGTGAGAGTAAAAAATGTCCAGAACATTTTTAATGTTTTAGTGTCTGGCACGTTGACACCTCCAGCTCTGGCCCAGGCTGCCCGAGCCATACATTGAAGAGGAGTCAACGAGTGTTGTCTCTCCACCGGCTGGTTGTGACGTCCAAAACCCACGACTGAGAGTGACATTGATTTTGTTGAGTGGTGACGTTGACAAATCAAGACTTAAAAGGAAATTATTACTTTAAAAAAAGCAGCTATATATCATTTTTTTTTAAGTGAATCTGTATTATGCGGGTTATTGGATTGAAGCAGGAATAAACAGTGAATGTTTATTCATGAGGGAGAGAGAAACAAACAGGCACGATGACAGCACAAATACAACCGCTATCATTACTGGGGGCCTCTTTGCATACAAACTCCAAATATCACTTTGATAAAGTCGAGGTCTAATTAATCAAGCTAATCAGCAGGGGGGCTCTGGCAGCTCGTCCTCCCCGCTCTGCAGTGTCTCTCCCTGGCTGCGGCTCTACAGCAGTCTCCTCGCTGCGGAGAACAGAGCAACTATTGGCTCGGGAGGATTTTCTTGCATATTAAAACTGATCAACAACAACGCCTGGAGCAAGATTCGAGCACTGTACGTTAGGCGCAATGACTTCTCCCATTCTATTAGTTAAATACTTTAACCTCCTTGAGACTGAACACGCAGGCTTTTGGTGAAAGACCAGAGAATTGATACGACAGGGAAAAACACTCCAAAAAACTGGCCTTGTATGAAAATGGTGCTATTTCAGTAAAAGCTCATCATTAAAGAAATGCAACACTTACAGACTAATCTTCTGGATGAAGGGAATAAATACAAAACGTTTATAAATGGGTTTGTATTCTAACAGTTGTGATGATCTTCTTCACAAGAAGTCCTTGAGCAAAAAGTCTTGGAAACAAGTGAATATTAAATGTTATGTATCCTAAGCAGTCGTAATGAATGCATACCTCCTCATTAACATGCCTAAAATAACTTGCGGTGCGCTGGTGTTTGTACTTTTGTGATGTGTACAACCTCACGCACGAGCACCCTCTACATGTTCCTGGTGTGTTTTAGAGGTTGCCTTACAAGAACTGAAAAGCGTTATATAAAAAGACACCGGGGTCCAGAATTGTCCAGGATTTTTTGAAGGGCAAAGTGAAAGAGGAATTTACTTCTACCTCACCAGACGAGTTAAAAGTCATAAAAAGAAAGTTATTGCTCGTGTTAATGGGGGGGGGGGCCTTTTTACTGTGAAGAAGGATTTGAACCTCAGCAAGAAGGTTCTTGGTTTAAATCCTAGTTCAGCTGGGGCATTTCTGTCTTGAGTATGTACTGTATGTCCTCCCAGTGTCTGTGTGGGATTTCTTTGCATAATGGTAAATTGGAGACGGGTAACCTGTCTTGAGATAGCGTCTCTCTCCCAATGTCACACACACACACACACACACGTGGCTTGTTAGTTTCTCTTATATGAATTAAGTAGCCAGGTAGCTGGAAATAACATTGATAATTAACATTGACAGGTAGTTTTTGAGGAGGTGCACGTCAGGGCTCTGCGTTGGGTTCACATCTACGCGTAGGCTACAGCGCCGAAGCATGAATGGGGCTTCATTGGTAGTCCAACACTGAAAATAATGGATTATTCCTTGAAGGCTGTAGCTGCAGCTCTTTCCTCCTTATGAAGGCAACACTAGTGATTGTCTGTCCAATCGCAGAGGAGAGAATATCGACCAACCAATCAACCAGATGAACCGGAGTCTACGGCCCCCAGCTCTTATATCATCATTTCAATCTGATGTGATTTACATAATGAACTATACTTTTAGATTGTGACAGACGGTGAAGTTTCCCCTTTGATCCGTTTAATTTAATAGCTCTGAAAGTGAGGGAGCAGATATTTTAAAATCATAACAGATCCCTCAGACATCTTATATTAGGTGAAGAGAAGATATCCTGATAAAACCCTGAATAGTCTGCATGACACTGGCAACGTATTTTGTCCGCAGAGGGCTAACATGCCCAGATAAGATGTTTTACGCCCAATTTACAGTATTTCAGATGTGATGAGGTTAAAAAACATAAGTGACATGCAACATCTTGCCTGCCCCCCCCAAAAAAAGGTGGCGCAGCAGAGCAGACGGTGTCACACGACCTCTGCAGGGCTAAAACATTTAGCAAACATTTATCTCTTGTGGGATATTTTCAGCAGATGGTGGCATATAGAGCAAGAATGTCACAATCACTCCAGGGTTGTGTGGGTGCTAAAGGCATAGCTATGGTGACAGGGACAACATTTCCATTTCACATAAGGAGCTGACAAATTCGGCGCCTCAAAACATGGTTTCTATTTATTTTTTTTTAGCACAAAATGTCAGCCAGCTATTCCCTCTTAAAGGAAGATCGAGAGGCAGAGGTCCGAAAGGTCTTTTCGGTAAATCGAAAGGTGTGAAACTCAGGTATCAGGTATTGGAACGATATTATTATTGAATAAAGTTTGTTTACTCAACTCATATTTGGACCCGACCTGGTTCTGAAGTGCTGACATTTCGTAGAGCTGCAGGAAAGCTGAGTTCCTTATAGCACAACAGTATTTAAAATAAACCAGCAGCTTTTGTTTTCCAATTCTGTGCCACTACTGCTTTGTATGTTGGGTTTAATTTTTAAAGAAAATACGGGTGTAACGGAATTGACATGTTTGACAAGAAGTTGATAGAAATGTCTGTCCGACAAATCAACTATCATAACAGCTTAGAGGCAGCAAAATGAATTGAATTCTTTTGGCGATGACCGATCCAGCTCGAGGCAGCGCTCCTGTGCAACAATATCCCTCGGCCTCCACCACAGCGTAAGAAGGCCAGAGACGCTCTGACCTACACACACGAGGCAGCTCCCTGAGCAACAATATCCCTCGGCTGCCCCTCGGGACCGCAGAGCAGAGACAGGTAATAAGGTGCAATCTGACCATGAATGCTGGAGTGCAGGCAAGACAGAGATAAATGGTACAGTAGAAACGCATCTCTCACACACACACACACACACACACACACACACACACACACACACACACACACACACACACACACACACTTAACCACTCACAAAAACACACACACGCTCAGTTGTAAAAGCTGTACCGAGAGGATGTATTGTTGAGTACAGACTAATTGGAACATTCATTATTGTTACACTGAATTACAGCATTGTCCCTGATTCTATGGCTGAAATGTGTTTGTGAGTGTGTGTGTGTATACCTGCGTGTGACTCTGTGTGTGTGTGTGTGTGTGTGTGTGTGTGTGTGTGTGTGTGTGTGTGTGTGTGTGTGTGTGTGTGTGCCTGTGTGTCTTTTCGGGCACTTCTTTATGGCCGAACCTCAATCACTAAACAGATACTTCTCAGTGCTTTGATCTGACTCTTGACTTTGACCTTTTAGACTGCTTTCAATCAGGTCCTCACAGTCCTGACAGACGCAGGCACTTTGTCTCACACACACATGCGCTGTATACACGCATGCACACGCTCGGGCGCAGTGACAGGTCCTGTCTCCAGTTGACAGGGTTTTATATCAGCAAAGACATCAAGCCGCCCACAACCACCCTCCCTTCCCACTGACCCCACGACCATGCCATGATGAGAGATAGGACAATCTGCTCCATGACAGCTCCACTCATACAGTGACACTCAAACACACGCGCACAGACACACACACACACACACACACACACACACACACGTAGCAAAGGCACACTCATTGAATACAAAATGATAGAGGGTAATGCTCCTGTACACGTATACCTGCATCATGTGCATGTGTTTGTGGATATCATGAGAATACAGGCTCTGTGTGTGTGTGTGTGTGTGTGTGTGTGTGTGTGTGTGTGTGTGTGTGTGTGTGTGTGTGTGTGTGTGTGTGTGTGTGTGTGTGTGTGTGTATGTGTGTGTGTGTGTGTGTGTGTGTGTGTGTGGCAGCCTCTTAAGTGAAGGCTTTGTAAAACTCTTGTTCATCATAACTGTGATGTTCTTGCCCGAGGGCTTAGCGGCATAAAGCAATTTCCCTCTCGTTACACCAGGCGTATATTAACCTCCAGAAACCGTCAAACACACAAACACTGACTCACACACACACACAAGTGCACACGCCGCTCTCTTGCCATTTATCTGTCATGTGAAGTATAGCAGGGACTATTCTCCTGAGTAGGTTATTTGTAATGCAGCTATGTACTTCCTTATCAACTCGCTAGTCAACTGGATGAGTTCTGTCGCTCACTGGCGGCTTACGGAGGATGTTTCCGAACAGTTAGTGAATGTAGAGCGAGACACACGTCAGAGGTAGAAGAGGTAGAGTTTAAAATATCGAATGAAGGAGGAAAGAAAAAGGGAACAGTGAAGTGATTATTATGCTGCGATGGGATTAATGTAGTGGAACTTTAAATTGTCCTGATTATCCTGTAGAGACGTTCTTTCATTTGCAATAACAACAAATACAATCAACAGCATATTAAAATTTGAGCGTAAGTGAAAAACAGGGATGAGTTAATAAAATATGATAAAACACACAGACCCTGTTAAACTACAAAATAGAAATAAATAAAAAAAAAAACTGCAGCCAGCCATCGTGTAGCAATCAAGATGATACGGCCTCGTCCATCTTTAAACACAGTCTGCATGGTTTCAAATCAAGTTGCGATTGAAGATGAGAAAAACACATTTCCTCAGACATCTTTCAGAACTTTACAGTGAAGTGAAGGTCTGGCATTGTGCTGCAGTTGGAACTGACGGCGAGGGGAATCTCGGTCACTAAACCGTCCAGTCAAGTTGACCTGACGCATCCTAGCTTGAGATCGGTTTAACGTGGGTCACCGCAGCTGTTAAAAGACGTTCACATCTGCAAACTCATTCAACCCACGGCCCACGTTAAAAACTAGCTGTTTTAAACACTTTTTTTATAATCAGTACCTGCACTTATTGCATTTATTCATCCCCAAGGAACCATAAAGGAGTAATTATCCACTCCCAGCTTGAGTAGACAGTTGAGCTTTCCACAAAGTCTGCTTCCTCTCACCGTCCTGTTTAAACTCCTGCATCTGACGCTAGGTCTTTCATGCTTGTTTACCTCATTCACATTTTCCTTATCCCATCATCACTGTCCCATCACTTCAACCATTTTCTCGTCCACTGTCATCCTCCTGTCCGTCTTCTGTCTTTTCATTTGCTGCACATGAATTGTATAAACTATGCCTCCGATATCTAATGAGCAGCGAAAGACAAACACACAAGTCGGAGAGGTCAGGTGGAGGAACGCTACGTGATGGGGGAAACGGAGGCGAATCGTCCGAGTTGGAATCAGTAAGAAGCAATTAAGGCAGAACGCTGCAGAAAGAAGATATTTAAACACGAGATAATGAAGCACTGCTGTGGGAAAGGTGAGAAACCAAGTGTGGTGAGCAGCGAGGAGAGAAGGAGAAAGAAGGAGAGCGAGAGAGAAAGAGAGAAAGAAGAGCCGACCACAGCTGGACAGCCACTCAGCAGGTTTCCACAATAACGCAACCACATCCACGAAACAAAGAAATAAGATGCACTGTAGGAGCCGGGAGGAAAAACAGGTTTAATTTCAAGGCCATCGCTGTGTGCATGCATGTGTAAGTGCACGTAGCTTTGCATTACACAGTTAGGTCTGAGTGTGAGTGATTATCCAGGTGTTGCAGGAGAGAGACAGACAATAAAAACAAGGACGACCATCGATGAAGCTGTGATTTTCACCAGTTTAAAAATGAGTGATCTTGTTTTTTTAATGGTTAGTTTTTTTAGGGTTCATCGTGTTTGTGTGTATAAGATGTTGCACAGCGGTTGTTTCACACTGGAAGCGACCATGACCTCCTTTTTTTTTTTACAGCGCTTATTGTTGCTAGGTTACAAAAAAAAACTCTTATGGCACTTTTCCCCATTGTGAACAATACATGTCTGTTCCCGACCAACATAATACACCTGACTTCTCCACAGATGCTCTAGGTTTCAAGTATCGAACATGAAAACTGCTTATTGTTGGACTGTGAATGACCAGGTAACAGCAGTGTTGCAACGTTGATTGCCATCAATGCTCAACTTCGGGATTTGAAAGAAAATCTATGTGGCATGTGCAAAAACATCTGATTGTAGCCACAGGCCCGTCAACAACGGTCGCCTCAGAAAAGCCAAATGATGGTGGTGTGGAAATACTTCCCTCAAGATGAAACCTGTATTTCTGTCATATAAAGTGTGTCCTTCTCTTCGGGAAGTCAACTCGACTTCCATCACATAACTTGACACATGTGAATTACTGAAGTGATCAATTGTCAGCCACTTAAATAATATATTCATGATTTGAGCCATTTCAATGAAAGAAAGTTTCAGCTCCTCAAAAGTGATGATTTGCTTTTCTTCTGTGTCTCCGTGTGTTTTATGTCATTGTGCATTGAATATATTTGGGTTTTGTTGGTTGGGCAACAGGTGCAATTTGATCTGGAGCTGCAATGACTATTCTTTTTGAATCATCTGTCAACTACTTAAACTTTTTAGTTTTCTCAAAAATCTAAACACACTCTAAAAACTGCAAAACCACCAACACAAAATGCAAAACCCTGCATTTTGCATTAAAAAAGACCCACAGCATCATATGAATGGGTCTTTCCAGCGACTCAATAAGTTCTCTGTCCAGTCTGGCTGCATCATCTCATCTACATCACAAGCAGTGTTTTTTTCCTATGGGCTAAACATAACAAAACTAATCTTACGGAGGACTCCAGCCCCCACAAGTGCCCAAATCTCCTCATGCATGCTCCGTGGCCTGGAGATGAGGAGGAGGAGGTGGTCGTACACCTTCCATCCACAGCAGAAAAAACCCTTAATTGGGTCTCAGATTGCTGGATATGGTGGGAGGTTTAGATCAATAGATCGTGGGAGGCATAAAGAGCAGTAGCATAGTGCAGATAGTAGGTAATTCACCAGCTCTTATTTCTAAATGTTCGGATGATAGATGCAGGCATGTAGCAGCTCAGGTTGCGTGGATGTCTCTGCCCAGCCTCATCCTTGTACTCTCACAATGGCTGTGATCTCATCTAAGAAAACTGTCCTTCGTCTTCAGGCTCCTCTTCTTACACTCCTTGAACCCCAGCTCTTGTGTCATCACTGACCTCCCGTCCCCTCGACAACAGCAGAAATCACCTGAGGCTCGTTTTGTGCCTAAGATCTGGGGCTGCATTCACAACATTTTTGAGACTATGTCATTTGCTGCCGTGATCATATTACTGCTATTTTTACATTTCTGTGTTGTTTGTATGTCTCCTATTTTAATATTTCCTTATGTTTATATTATCTATTATCTATATATCTTTTTATTCTTCATATTTTTTACTATTGACTTGCTGCTCTCATACAACAACAGGCCTAAACACAGAATTTGGTCTCTACTTGGGGCATATGGTGTAATTATGAACAGCATATTCTATGTAATGAGCATTAATTGTTAATTTAATTAATTAAGTATTAATCGTGAGACACACTTATTCTATCTTCTTTTATTTATTTCCTTACATGTATTTACTATGCTGATTATTCTAGCTCTTAATCTATTGGATTAAAACATATAATTGCAGCTTTTGTCATGTTCTGTGATTGTAGGCGAGTCTATGAGTAAATGTGCTGGTTGTTGTTAGTCGAAACTTAAACAAGCAAACTGAGCTGGACAGACGACCGGTGTTTACCGTTTGCCCAAATAGTTGGTGAGTGTAAAACAGTTTTAAGAGGAACATCCCGTCTCTGTGTTGCAGCTCCAGTAAAGAGTCAGGTGCGAGGGAACAGTGCCACAGATTAACGTCTCAGCCCCTCTGGTTGTGAGCAGCGAGGAGCACACGCGTTTCTTCTGCGAGGTCTGGAGCACCCACACGACACTGCTGGCAAAAACTATAACTTAAAAATGTCTTGTTTTTCCTGTGCTTAAGAAACACTTAAGCTTTTTTAAAAGCCTTACTCCGAACACTTGTTTCACCTTAAGAGCTGTTGTGCTTTGTGAAAAACTTCTATCTATCTAACTAGTCTTTACTGTCAGGAGAAATTCTTAAAAATCGTTGACGAAATTTTCTTTTCGAATTTTGTCACGAGGAGCAGCTCTTTGTTTGTGAGCACGACTCCTGATTTTCAAAGTTAACAAAAAAAAAGAAGCACCCAGTGTTTACACCTGTGAGGAGTGTGGGTGTTGCCAGTTGGTAAAGGCAGCCTAATTGCTGTGATTGGAGCTGATTTACAAAAGAAGACATTATTTTCATTTTGAATGATTGTGACTCACGTAGAAAAACCTTGCAGCGTTATTACAAAAACTGTGATTTAAAATTGAACGCCGATAACAAAGCAGAGATTGTGCTTGTAATTGTGCAGATTTGGATAAGAAGTTCGTTAAACCAATTTCATGTGTCTTTACTGTGCTTTGAATTCCAACGTTCTCAGCTTTTCAGAAAAAGTAAATTGGCTGTTTTTCTTTCTTTGACTCAACAGCGAATTGAAAATCTTGGAGCTTTAGAAGGATGCTGCCAGGCCCGAGGCGGTCTCCTTAAATTCAATCAAGCGCCACACACGTTTTTTTTTTTGTTAAATGTCAATAACAAAAAAAAACACACCCTATATCAAAGTGTAAAAGAAAGTGGATCCTGTTCTTGATGCAGAACAACATTTCACGAGTTCAATCCTGGAACAAACCACATTCTTTCACCAAGTTTCACGGTAATCCATCCGGTAGATTTGACATAATCTTGCTTGCAATAGAAACAAACTGACGAGAACAACAATGACATAACCAGACGATAGTGTCTTTTACAAATTTATCCACATTAAAAAAATAATCATATTTTGCAGCCTTAATCTGGTGGCGTGAACCTGGAGTCTCGGAGAATCATTATTTTAATGTTCAGACTAAACAGGTAAGTGGAAATACTAATCCTTAGTGAAAAGAAATGAATTAGGAGCCAGACCCTTTGTGTGAGAAACTTCAAGTAGTTTTGAATTTTTTCGTCAGCTTTAATTACTCGTTCGACGCATTATTGTTGTTCATTTGACCAAGAAAGAGACAAAGTGAGAATATAAAGAAACCGACGATGAGAAAGAGCCCATGATTATTTCTGTGCAAATACGTCAGGATGAATTTACCCTCGGTTCTCTGCCTCATGTCATGCAGGAAACAGGGAATAAGCTTTTTCACAATATGCGACTCCCTCAGCTCATGTAACACCTGTTGTGCCCCCCCTCCTCCTCCTCCTCCTCCTCTTCCTCCTCCTCCCCACATGCAGCCAGCCGACCATCTCATGTTGGTGACAGGACACACGTTAAAGATCAACACCAGCTCTCTCTACGGTCAAATACCGGAGCTTTTAACTCCAGAAACACTGTGACCTTTTCTTCCTCCACCTCCACCATCCTCTCCTCCGTCCTCCCCTGCACTGATCCATTCATCACGCGGACAGGCAGTGTGTTTTAACTTGTGCTCTGTGTCACTAGAGCGGCCTATTGGAGTGGAGGAGGAGGAGGCAGATAAAGAAAGGCAGAGGAGGAGATGAATTAGAGACAAGATAGAGAGAAGGTACCGGGGAGGTGTGGTGAGCGGACCGCACAGACACAACAGAGATAATCCTCCGCAGAACAATTCAGACCTCGGATGACGGCTTGGACATTAATAAGTGCTATCCCTCTTTGTTATCCTCTGATTTGCCTGGTGTCAGTTTAACACAATTGCCTTCTCACCGCTCTAAATGCTTCCCTAATTCCCTTTGTAACAAGATGTTAGATGTTCAGATAGTGGGTGAGGTGGCTTTTATCATTCTATCGAGACAGACTTTTAGGCAAATTATCTCTGCAGCTCAGCCTGAAGATGAAGTGTGAAAAACATGATGAAAACACTGGTGGCAGTTTCTTCGTTTTCTGGATTTGTATGTACTTGTGCATGTTACCTGTTGTGCACACTGTTAACCTGGTGAGCCAGATGGTTTGTTACAGAGAACCATCTGGGAAGGCTTCATTTGAAACTTTTTTGGAAGATGGGCACTTTAAAAAAAAAAAAGGTGATTTAATGAATCATACGTCCATCAACATCTATCACGGTTGTCAAAGCCAGTTGCTGGAAGAGACAAATGATCTTTTCCACAAAGAAAAGTCTTTAGTGCCGTCGCTTTTCATTGTTGTCAGACGTATAACGCGCGTGTGAAAAATCCAGCAGGAGGGAATTACTACTGTTACATACCCGCCCAGCTGATTACCTATTGACTGGTCTAAACACCCTGGCAAAGTGACACAGTGTCCCTGTGTGTGTCTGTGTGTGTGTGTGTCTGTGTGTGTCTGAGTGTGTTGTTTCTGTGTGGGCATGCCTGCATGAGGCATTGTTATCTGTGACAATCTAATTCTCTTACTTTGCTTATCACCATTTATTTTAAAACCAACGGATGGACACCCACACACTCCCACACACACACACACAAACACACACCCACACACACACACACTTTTATCAGCACTGATTGTCCAGGCAGCACCACAGGCACAGTAATCAATAGCGTGATGAGCGGATGACATCACCATGTGAGACGATCCCAGTCCAATCAGCTGCTCATCTGATGTCGATGACCTCATCACAACTAAGAGGGAAGGTGAGTACAAGTTCAAGCCCTTTGGTGAACGGGTGATTTGTCATCTACAGTGAATCCACAAAAAATATACAATACAACAATTAATCTGCTTGTTGGAGAACAAACGCT
The DNA here is from genome assembly GCA_026259375.1 of Verasper variegatus. Classification (NCBI taxonomy): domain Eukaryota; kingdom Metazoa; phylum Chordata; class Actinopteri; order Pleuronectiformes; family Pleuronectidae; genus Verasper; species Verasper variegatus. The sequence continues at coordinate 3,672,419 of CM048044.1, read as the reverse complement.
GACACGTACTTTTGTATCACCCGTCTCTTTCACATTGTCCAATGGAACATCGCTCAGAATTACTTTCTATTCAACTCTTCTCCCTGCAGGAGCACCCAGAACTAAAGGAGGTCACACAACAGGTACAAAGTGGATCGTGACCTCTTTCTAACACTGTAATCACATACCTAATGATTATGCATTCGTATTATCTAAGTAGTCCACCTTTCTTCTGTCATTATATTTACTTATTTCTCTCAATGAAAACGTCTGGAAAACTGGGTCCCGACAATTTCCCCCGAAGTTTTCCTTTCGATTCTGAAGAAGGCAGCAAGGAAATCTACTGATCATTCGGGAAAAGGGTGGTGCGAGGGGGGTGGAGCATGCAGGAGAAAGGTCATAACATCATAACGTCTGCTATGAAAAGTGCTGTGTCACCTTGAACCTTTGTGGTGAGGCCTTATTGCCTAAAGCTCTCGAATCTTGTCTTTCAAAGTTGATACCTTATCCTCTGCATGTACGCCACCACTTTTACATCCTAAGATACTTTTTTGCAGTTTGGAGTCTGTTGCATGTTAGAAACCTCATCAACACACCCACTAGGTCGCAGTGACTTCCAAAGATGTATCCCGCTCTATTCGGACATTTTACGGACAATCTACTACGTCTTAAAACAGCTTATGTTGAGGACAGAACATCAGGACAGGCAAACTGTGTTTTAGAAACAATTTTAAGTGATTCGGGCTGATTAGTGAACATTACACTCCCCTAAGTTTACTTTCACAGATACTGCAGTGTCATCGCGGGTGTAAATGAGACGATGACATTGGGGAGTTTGTGTAATTCACAGGTGGCTGGAATCAACAGGAAGAAATCTTGGAAGCAATTGATGGCAAGGAAATGGTGCATTTCTCATTATACTTTGAATAAACTGCATTTGTATAGTGTTAAATTGCAACTTTACTTTTAATATCTAAACATGCAGGTCCTATCTTTGGGGAAAGCATGGTCACAGCAGGACAAGTTCAAACACAGCGTTTTCCATCAGTACTTCAATCAATACAAAGCAAGAGGTATTGAATGAAACGTGGACTGGGGGGAACAAATGCTAATACCGATTTCATCGTGTGCTTGTGGCTCGTGGGTTCTGCTATGTGGAGGATATTTGTGGGTTTTACAGCAAGTACACACGTAAGCAGAGAAAACTCAACTGTTCAATCGCGACCACAGCACTTGCAAAAGTGCAAATGCAGATGAACCGAGAAGCTTTTCACCTCTAAGTGTTTAATCAGACAAGAGCATGCTGCCTTTATTACTCAGAATAAATACAGCACAAGTATAATGAATGAAAAAACATGAATTCAAAGTCTGAAGAAGAGTCTTGGCTTCTGTCCTTGCCTGCTGATGCCTATCCCACACTCACTGGTGAGCCCCCCTCCCAGGTCTGGTTTCAAGGAATTGGGTGACTGCTCCTACGGGGCCATTTTCTCTGGGTTTTTATGAATCCTTCTTTGTCTGGCTCCTCCCCTGGGACAGCATAGTTCCCACGATCACCTGGACATACGAACCTCTCCACCGGGTTACGGTGTTGATTCTGGAGGGGAGCTCCGAGAAGAAGAATTGCTCTTTCTTGATGAAGCCATTCAGGCATCTAAATAGATAGGATGCCGCTTGAGTGCCGTACATTGGATGTTTTCCAGGCACAACCACTCAGATAGAGACCCTGGGGCAGACTCAGAACTAGTTGGAAGGATTAAATATCCCATTTGGCCTGGAAACACACCTCCTCCACTAGGAAGGCACTGAGAGCTGGAGACAGGAGCGTGTGGGAAACCCTGCTTGGCCTACCGCTCAAATAAGTTGAAGAAAATTAGGCTCGACAATAACTGGTTTATAAGTCCAACTACTTGCAGTGAACTCATTAACATCAATTCGACACCATGATGACAATCGCAGTTCACAAGCAGGTGAGAAACTGCTGAAGAGGAAAACAAGACCGAAAAAGGAGAAATAACAGAGCAAGAAAACAGTCAAGCCGACAATATTAATGAAGCAGGGTAAATAAAAAAAATATATTTAAAAGGAGGTGAACCTGAAATACGGAGACAGAGCAAAACTAACCAGTGAATAAGAGTTGAATGGGGAGAAAGATGTGCATTAGCGAGAAGTGAATTAACAGGGAGCAGCAGCCCTTCCATTTCTCTGAGTGTATTACCCATTATGTGCATCCCCCCCACTAACACAAAAACACACAAATTATTGCAGCATTAGCATTTAGTAATAAATGGACTGATAAAACTGGCAAAACAAAGAAAAGGGAAACAAGGGAGGGTCAGAGAAACACCACTTCAGCCCGGAAACGCGTGGGTGATATGGCGAGAGATGGAGGGAGTGTGTGGCCGAGGGGGAGCGAGGGAGCGAGTGCTCGAGGTGGAGGCCAGATAAACATGGTGCTTTTAAAAGGTTAAAAAAAATAAACCTTTCATTCAGAAGTCATCTCTCACGCACACGCAAACTGTGTCCAAGCAGAGACATAAACGCACGCGCCCCCTCGATTCAATCAAAGCAGCTGCCATTTTAGTGGCAACACGCAATGAATCATGGGATTGATGATGCGCCCTTGCGAGGGGACAAGTAATTTCTACTGCCCGGGAGATGAAGGGAGGAAGAAATGGATGTAGAGAAGGAGGGAAAGACAGAGGGGAGGAAGAAAGGAGGAAGAGGAGAGTTAACGGAATGAGTAGTATCCTCCGAGGTCTGCCCTCCTCCACCTCCTCCTCCTGCCCCTGCTCCTGCCCTCATCGACCTACTAACAAGAGCACAGAAGCCCCGATTGGTGGAAAGGACGACTAATGGGAAAGAGTCTTGGATGAGGCTTATCACAGATGAGAGCTCCATACATCGTTCAAACTCTGCCTCCAATGAGGTTTGAGAAGGTGTGTTTGTGACTATGTGATTGGTGGAGAGGAGAGAAAGGTACAACTTGGAACTCAAAGACAAGCTCCCCCGCCCCCCCCCGTCACCCTGTCGTCTCTCTGCAGCGAGAGAAATGAAAATTCAACCCTGCACCATTGAATCGTCATATATATTCAGACCAATATCTGCCTATTTCACACAAGCTAAAGGATGTGCACACAGGCATTCAAAAGCTGCTTGTGTACGTGCACACGTCCACACACACACACGCAGGTCAGCCAGGGTTTCAAACCCCTGTTTCTTTCAATCCGAGAGAGCAGACCCGTACCATCCCTCTGCGGATTAGCGTGAGAGATGGAGAAAGAAAGAAAAAAAGGTGAGGATGACGAGACTGAAGAGGGGTGATACGAGGAAGGTTGGTGAGAGAGGCAGATAGGATAGAGAGATTGAAGGGAGGCATACTCATTGAACAAAACTATGAATAACACTGAAAGATTGAAAAGAATAGAGGCTGCAGGAGGGGATGTGACCAAGAACTCCAGCTGGAGCAACGAACCGACCCAGGAACCAAGTTAGATTGAATATTCATTAGATATTCATTAGATTAACTGATAGCGTCTCATGCCGCTGCGGGTGCTGGCGTTCTGTCTCTGTTAAGAGTCTGTTAAAGTCGACCCCATTCTGGATCGAGTGTGATTATTCTGTGGTCGGATCTGGCTTTGCTTAGGTCCCGCTCAGATTAGGTCTCTCTTTTGAATTTAAATTATTCAGGTCAGGCTCAGATTGGATCAAAAATGTTCGACCGTGAGCAGTGATCGTTTTCATTGCACATTAGTTTACACATGTACATGTATCAGAAGTCCATCGCAAATAGTTTCCAGGGCCCAAAACTGATAAATTACTCCAACCAACACACACAAATATCCAATAAACGTATTTTCCTCTGGTTCGGCAAAGTTTAACTCTTAAAATCGACGGAATAATCAATTAACCAACAACGCATTTCAGAACCATTTATGCCTGTAAACTCACAACAGCTTCTTTCATGGGCAAAAAAGTGCTGTTCATGATATTCCAGAGAGGTTATACAGTTTATCATGGCAACATCTTTAGGTCCGCGCGCCCCCACACAGCCATACAGAGTGAATAATGTTTGATAACAGACCACGAGAGTTTCCTCTGCCTGCTCCCTCTGTTCAGTAATGCACCGTCCATAAATCCCACACACTCTCTTCAGCCAAAGTAGAACACAATTCACTTGAAAATGCACATCAGCACATTTAGCCACATGCCCACACTCCAAACATACAGGTGTCAGTTGTATGAGTGTGATTTAAACATAGATTACCTCAGCATCTATACTGCCCTGCGTGATGGGGCGCCGTTATACTCCCTGCAAATACTTGGCCCACTCGCCAGCAAAAGGCAAAAGTCAATACTAATTCCCATTAACATAATGACTACAAATGAACATTTGGGTCTGGGCTTTATGATGCCACTAAACCAAAATGCTCAAATAGCCATCCCACAATCTCTTTTTAAAAACGTTCATGAAAATATCTAATGAGTGAGCGGAACATCACTGCAAACACAGATTCATTCAGAGGCTGTGGTGAACATTTCTGTGAAGCCCCGTGACCTCACGCCAGTGCATCGGCGAAACGATTCCTCCGTCGTCATCCCGGGGAAACGCTGCTCCAATTCCCATTCTGTCATGCGATGTCATAGTGAGCCGTGACACTGTGATCAGAACAAATTGGGTGTCGCAGAACTGACTCAGTGGGGGAAATTTCCCTCGTGCCGCTGCCCAGAGGTTCATCCCAGTGCAGCAATTTACAATTTATATAATATATACACACACATATTATATATAGTTATGAAAATAATGATAAAAAAAGGACCAATTTTATTCTTGCAAGCCTTTATATTAACATTCTGCTCTTTGAGGAAAAAGCACTTTAGAAGAACTCAAGTCAAACACTGCAGTGAATTTAAAAAATAAATTATTAAACTTTAACTTTGAACTGGAGTCTTTCTAGTGGTCATGCATGGGCTGCGCAGTCAAACTAGTTTAACCGCTGCAATGGCTGAGGAGTTATATATATTTTTGTTGCAAAGTCTCGAAGTTGCTGGGAGTATCTGTGAATATTTAAGTGTGTTGTACTTCCTGCTGCAGGAAGACACCGATCACTGCAGCTTACAACGAACATGGTCTCTGTACAATAAGCACAGCTCGGGAAAACCGTTTCTGGTAATAAAAAAAAAAGAAAGGAAGGAGGAAAATGCAAAAGAGGTGTTGATCTCATGCCAGAGTCTGTCAAAGTAATTAAAAAAGAACAATACGTGGTTAAAGTGCACCGCGTTCGTGCTGTAGAGTATTTTGTCTTTATCCGTCACCCCAACAGCTTCAGGAAGTACTGTATGAAGACCATTCATTACAGTTAAAACACATAATAAGTGTCAGAGAGTGCAGTTGCATTTAAATTCTGTAGTCTATAGCTGGAAGGATTTAATGTGCATATTTAAATTGTGCTGTTACATATTTAACATGAAAAGTCTCGGCTGGAAGTTCGGTGCCTCTGTGTGACCCAAATTGGTTTGATACAGAAAAACTCCACAGAATCTGCAGAACTTTCATCATGAGAACGACGCAACCGCTAATCCCATCGTGAGAGTGACAGGAATATGAATGATGTCGTCGTGCACACAACGTTGCTGCAGCGGTTCCATCCTCTGCTCACATTAAATCACTGAGCTATGTCAGGACCACCCGCTCCGATCAATCCTCAGGAAAAACAACACTGATTGTAGGAAACGCATCAGTCGCATGTGTCATCGGCTCTTCTTTTTCTCCAACAGTTTTCTTTTCAACTCATATAAAAGATAGAGTGACAGAGAGGGAGGTGATTGACCACGACCACAGCTAATCCCGCGCACGCCGGCGCATTATATATTCTTTCTAATCCAACAATGCCCTGGCTGTTTGTACATTTTCTCTGCCGATTAACGTGATTTCCTGGCAGGAGAAGGCTGTGGTGCTAAGACGCGGCGTTATAGTGAGCCCTCCATGCAGCACTATCTCCTCAGGGTCACTACGATGCTAACGCCAAGGAGAAATAAAAAAAGAAAAGTGATAGTAAGGGAGGTAGAGCCCCACAAATATGGATTTTTTTTGGGAGGCTGATGCCAAAACCGATATCAGGGGCTAATCAAGATCTGACACTGATATATTATATATATATACAGTATATAAACTAAAAAGCAAATTTGGAAATGATTCCTAAGATGTTGTTATTAAACCCTCATGACAAATAAATGATATTTTATAGTTGTTATATTAAAAATAGCTATAAATACAATAAAGTAAATACTTGTTATGTAATCTTTTGTGTATAAATACACAGATTTTCTGCATTGCTTATTCTGTAAAATAAGTTTTCGGAATCATAAATAATAAATAGCGACACCGGTGCGTCTGTGACGAGCTCAAATCATCTGTCAGACTGTGTTTGTGAGAGAAGGAAGTTATTTAAATCCTGAGGTAAACAGCTGTTCGTGTTCACTTTGTGAAGCAATAAGAGAAACTTGCATCCAGCCCCTTCAAAATGCAGCTGCAGTGCTTTGCTACAGTTGCCGGCAAAATGAGCAAAACTTTGTTAGCATTGCCAGTGCAGCTTATTTACAAAGCTAAGACCCTGAGTTACTTGTGGAAGAGGACACGTGTGTACTGAAAGAAACATTGCAAATATCAATGGATGTACAAAATCTCAATGAATATTATGTTGCTGGTGCTTTGCCAAGGCCCCTTTAGCAGAGCCCAAAAAAAAACAAGCAAAAAAACACTGCACATAACCTTGGAGAACACTTTCACTCTCAGGGTTACTTTTTACTATCGTTTTCATTACGATCCTCCTCAGGACAGCAACGATTACCAGGACGCTTCTCAATAAACATCAGTGTCTCCGTATAAATAGACTGGAGAAAAAAAAGCATCAATGCCAACTTCTACTTTGTTTTGCGAGAGCGCTGCACGATTACGGCTGGAGTCGTAAACACAAATACCAGCTGATGTTGTGATCACAATTATAAATCGTGATTACGACTCTTGGTAAACTGGGCGACGTGGGCAGCTCAGACATTGGGGAGGCAGAACCACGGACTGGATAAAGTATTTGATCACAGGGCAGGAGGGACACATGTTACTTTATAGCCGCTGGGCATAACTACTCAGCAGTGGGAGCGCACCACCATAACGGGTTTAATTTACAAGCGGGTGCTCGGAATTAAATCAGATGTTTCCTAATTGATGATTTGCCAGGATTTTACGGTGACTAATTTAAAGTAAAGCCATGATACGCAGTTTATAGACAGTGTGTATACTCCAGCAAAACAACGCAACACAACCTTGAAATCCAGTGCTTCTCCGTTGTTTAACACTGAATTGTTCAGTAAGAGAGAATTCAACTCACCTAAGGGAAGAGATGTGTCCAATCACAAGGCACCAGCACGGAGCAGCAGAGCAGCAGCGAAGCAGGCCAGGAGAGGGGAGGAGAGGAGACAGAATTAGTTTTGTTGTAGTCATACATTCACTGCAAAATGTTAGGATGTTTTCCTCTGGAGGCATTGTGAAGAAAAAGATACTGGAAAGACAATGTGGCTCAAGATATATGTCACAAGAAAAAGAAATAGAAGTAAAATCAGCAAACACTGAATTTGTGTGCAACCGAGCAGGGTTGTGAGTGACTCCACAGTCATGCACATAAACACATAAAAATGATTACAAGATGTTGGTAGCAAAATGTTTTTATAGACCGAGAGCAGAGGAGAGGTGGGTACATCCAGTTCCTCGCATTTTGACACGTCTCCTCCAGTGAAACCGGAGAGTGTGTCAGTGGGTTTTTGAGTTTGCAGACTCTCGGTTAGTCCGAGGACCAGGGATCAAAGTTTGTCACTTATTAGAGCTGCCTATCACACTCTATCCTCCAGCTACACTTTCCTGCCCCTCTGTTTCTCTCTGTTTCATACACGAGAAAGAAATGAGAAAGAGTGAAAAACAGAAAGCAGGTTTAGAAGTAACATAAATAAGAAGTGAAAACGGCCCATGAGTGTGTGTGCATGTGTTTTTATGTGTGTGTAGCAAGTGTGTATGGGCTGCGAGCCTCTGCGGTTGCCATTTGAGACTCCATCTAATGGGTATAGAGCTGAGGCCTGGCAACCTGCCAACATGCCTCACACACTGAGCTGGAAACTAACACACACACACACACACACACACACACACACACACACACACACACACACACACACACACACACACACACACACACACACACACACACACACACACACACACACACACACACACAAAATGGCAAAGATCTTTAAATCAACCGAGGTAGGTGCACAAAGAAACAGCACAATTTGACAAAAAGTCAAACACACACCATCGCACCAAAAAATATGCCTGCACACGCAAACACACACCGTGCACCACACATGAACCTCAGGATATTTCTGCTCGTTCTCAGCCTCCCACTATGCAACAGGATAAATGAGCCAATCACTGGCGGCAGGTCCTCCCACAGATTCAAAGAAATCAAGATTATTATCCAGCCCCCATACTGAGTGTGCATGTGCGTATTTGTGGGTGCATGTGCCCATTCATGCATGATTGGGATCAATGAGAAAACACGAGTCAGGGTGTGCTGCGCGCTGCCTACCTACACTCATCATAGAGGCCAGTGGCCTTATTCACCCTCTATTCTTTTGTCCTGTCAAGCAAGAAAACACAAGAGGATGAAGGGTCAAATGAGAGGAGTGAGTCTGCTCTGCAGCTCAGCTCCCTCTCATCTCGTCTTCAGCTCCTCTGTCTTGTCAAGCTGCTGCTTTCTGCAGTTTAGTCCAGTTCAAAGGGACAAAATGTCGAAAAATAATGTCGGGAATATAATAAAGATTATCTGGAAAGAAAGGTGACGAAAAGATAACTTCTGAAAACCGCCTTTGTGTTTTCAGCTTCTCTTGCAGTTCAAAAACATGTTTTTATCCCAAACACAATGATTAAAGTCTGATAGAGCAGACGGAGTAACAACAGTTTCAAAATACAATATTCTATAATCTCAGGGAGTGATTCTTTCCAGTGGAACATAAATTACAGGCAGGTTTTCTGTATTCTGTTTCCCTATAATAACCGTGAGAAATGTTAAAGTGATGTTTGCTGGACACAGAGTAATTAGTTGAGAATATCTATGAGTCACAACTCCTCACATTCAAGATAGGGAAAATATGACAAGTGCAAACATGTCTGCTACTGAAAACTGCTGCTGTTCAGCCTGATTTCGAGATCGCACCGACAGACAGGAAAGTGCCAATATGTCTTGGTTTTGTTTCTGTGAGAAGGAAGAAATGAAAATAATCATCTCAGAATCGCTTCCTCTGTAACTGCTGCAGGGATTGAGCAAACACAACAGCCTTGTGGGAAACAGGACAACACAAAAGAGCAAGAAACGTGGGTCGTGGAGGGAGCTGGAGCTAAAAGTAGCAGACATTGGGCGAGAGGCGGAGTCCACCCTGGACATGTGACCAACCCATTGCATGGTCGCCACTAACCATTCACACCTACAGTCAACTTAGAGTTTCCTGTCAACCTAACCCCAATCTGCATGATTTGGAACTGTGGGAGGAAGCTGGAGAAAACCACACACAAACAGGGGGTGAGCATGCAAAATCCAAAAAATCTAACCAGGAACCTCCTTGCTGTGAGGCGACAGTGATTAAACCACTGCACCACCGAGCCGCCCTTCAGTTCCAATCTTGTTCAGAAAGGTGTTTACAAGGTTTAAAAGGTTATGTGTAATGGAAATACTGTCGTTTTTAACAAATCACCACTGCTTCAACTCTACCATCATTATTCTGTCTCATTTTAACAACCTGTGCTACTCGTCCCAATCAGATTTAGTGTTTTGAGGAGCTGCTTCTTAAAGACTTTATCCACAGCAGGGCTGCGGTGGTTCACATTGATGTGAAAATCAATATTTGTACGAATGACATTTGCCTTTTACTATTGAATAACAGAATTTTAATTGCGCATGTGCATCTCCCTTCTGCTTTCAGTGCGTCAGTGTGAAATACACACAGGCAGCTGAGAAAATATAATTGGGTGAAGTGAGACAGATATCACCATCCATCTCCAGGCCTGGGATTATGCTGGATATCCCAGAAACAAACATGAGGTTGTCCTCGAGGACAAAAATCCAGTTTCCCCACACCCAAAGAAATGAGGCCGCACAGTGTCTGCCAAAAGAGGAAACACAACAAACATCTCGCGACCACCATCCCTCACACAGCTTGAACATTACAGCACCTACATCAGAATGCTGTTTGTTAATTTCAGCTCAGCACACAATATATCCCCCATGAAAAGGATTGGCAAACTTCGCACCCTGCTATTGGACGCTGGACTTCCTCACAAAGAGACCCCAGACAGTTCGGATTGGCAGTCACACCTGCTCGGCTTTAATGCCCAACACCAGAGCCCCCAGGGTTGTGTGCTCGGCCCCCTTCTGTTCAAACCGCACACCCGTGACTGTGTCCTAAGAGATGGAGAGAAGTCTACGGCGAAGTTTTGGATTGACGCCACCATCCTCGGCCTGATTACAAACACTGATGAGAATTAATATCGGGAGGAACTCATCAATCTTGTTGAATGCTGCACTGGAAAGAAACTACTGCTCAACGTCAACAAAACCAGTGAGCTAAGTGTTAGTGTTTAGAGTCCCACATCGGTGGAGCCACTATGGAACAGGTGAACAGTTTTAGGTTTCTGTAATTCAACATCACAGAGAACCTGTCATGGTCAAAGGAACAACTGTACTTCTTAGGGAAACTTAAGGAGGCTAAATTCCTGTGCCAAGTTCATTTCAACTTGTACAGAGGAGCAGTAGAAGGCACCAGAACCAGTAACATCACAACCTGACAATCCGGCCTGTTGAGTGTGAACTGAGACGGAGAAAGGTCTGAATGTTGACTCTTGAATATTGACATGGCAGAGAGGACACCGACTGTGATCGTCTAAATCTGGCACTGAATTTGTATCCCAGTCTGTCACTTAAATAATTTTCATAATTTTAGCTGGTAAAACAATTTACCGGAACATAAACTGTGGAGGGTTTAAAGGTATCAAACCCTGGATACCACCCAATCCTAAATCCTACTTCCCATCCTTTGTTCAAACAGAGATGACTGCCTAAACCTCTTCATCCCTCGTTCTATATACTATCATCTAGTCCAAATCCCTCTGTCAAGGCTGGCACATGCTCTGTTAAGTTTTTATTATGTCTCTTTTTTGATGTGGGAGACAGACGAGACCGGTCCTCGAACACTTTCTCCCTCTTTCTCACCAGCCGACTGTTTGTGCTTTTAAAACACTGCGTTTTGAGGATCCAGTCAAACACAGGTTACATACCCTAACTTAGAATCACTGGCGCTCAGAAACAAATGCACATTTTCAAATTTCCCTTACGCTCTGTCTCCTCGCCTACCCTAACCCCCTGCCTCCAACTATTTTCCTCTCTGTTTTTAAATGACTGTCTGTCTCACCTCTCTGCTCCCGCTTTCCCCCTCCTGCAGTATGAGCGCACACGAGTGAGGTGTTGAAAGTAAAAACCCTATCGTTGTCATCTCAGAGCTGTTTGGATCTGGAGGTTGTCACGAGGTCTCCACCACAATGCTCTTTGTAGACTTAAATACCGTCTTTAGTTCTGTCACACAAACACACACACACACACACACACACAAGCGCACAAAATCACTATAATTGACATGCCGCTCTGGACTCAATTCCCATCTGTATCGGGTTTGGGTGTGTGTGCATGTGTGTGTGTGCGTGTTGCACAAATATCCTATTCATCTCAGGATAAGTAAGGACAGCAGTACTAAAATAGCTCATTTTGGAGCTGTGCAGCCGTTAAGAGGTGTTATAATGAGACATAACAAGTTATGGCAGCTCATTCTCTATGCTCCTCTATACCACATGGACCTAGTCTCACAGTAACTCGCTCACACAACCGTCCACACACACATACAAACACGTTCTAGTGGGCCAGGTTAAGGTTATCTTTGAATGGACGTATACTGTATTCCATGTCAGTGACAGAAGAGACGTATTTGCCCTGAAAAGCTGTCTGAGCCATCAGTAATTTATATGCTGAATGAAAGCCTGAAGCAATACACACACACACGCGCGCACACACACACACACACACACACACACACACACACACACACACACACACACACACACACACACACACACACACACACACACACACACACACACACACACACACACACACACGCACACACGCACACACACACACACACACCTGTCAGAGACCACAATGGTAACTTCCACAGGGAAACCCCATATTACCCTGCACCAGGTCAGTTGGCTGAAATGGCAGAAAGAAACAGATGGAGTGGGAAGGAGGGATGATGGAGAGGGAGGAGGAGGAGGCGCTCACAGCAGAGGAAGGGTTAGGGAGCAACAGGTAAGGGAGGGAGGGAGGGAAGCGTGGAGAGCTACTTGGCACAGAGGGGAGGTAAGAGAGGATGATGGTAAATGGAGAGATGGACATAGATGGATTCTCAAGAAGGACAAAGGGAACATGAAGGGGCCCAAGAGGGCGGAGGAGGTGCAGCAGGCCGAGTAGAGGAAGGAAAGGGAGGCGAGAGCAAATAGGTGACGAGGTAAGAGGAGGGCAAGGAGGTGAAGAGGGGGGAGAGGCAGGAGAAGATGAGGCTGCAACCTCTGGGGCGGTTAATGAAGACGGTGAAGTCAGCGTGGGGATGGGGGGGAGGCACTGTGGGCAGTGGAATGGTCCATCTGCTGCTCAGCCCACTGGGATAGCACAATCACCTCCCTGGCTCCCACTTCTCACTTATACAACCATTAACAAGGAGAGAGAGGGAGGGAGAGAGACGCAGGGAGAGGGAAGGGCGGAGGAATAAATAAAATCTGAGCCAGCGAGTCTTATGTATTTTTTTTTTCTCCTTCTCTGGCAAAAAACAATGCAAAGAGCCGGGCCGATGCAGATGTGCAACAAACCCAACCACGAAATCAACTTCCCAGGCAGGACAGTAAAACTCTGACAAGTTTTCACAGCAGCGAAAATATTCTCCCCATCGCTTTTGTTTGCACGTTTTTATGCTACCAGGTGTCCTACTGTGCACGGATGGCTGCACGCATTTAATTGGTCAACAGTGTACAGTATTTTAGCAGATGACACGGCACTCTACTGCAATAAAACCTGAGCCACAATAAACTTTTCTGGACTATCCTGAGTTTCTTTGCCAGCGGAGCATAAATGGTGGCACTTTGCTGCGCCTGATTGATGAGGAGCCGGAGTTTTGGATGTTTCTGCTGCTTCTTTTTTGACAGAGATAATCTACAACCTGTAATCTCTATTACCACGGCCAACAGCACTTCCATACAAGTCTCCTACAGCTGGGAAAAATACTTGATCTACTGTAGGTTGTCATTGGTTTGTCGGTACTTGTTTGGCCTCGTGGGGAACATGTCCATGAGTGTCGTGCTGGTTTGGTGAGGTTTGACTACATATTTTTGTCCTGGAACCAAACACTGGATGCTTCACCATGAACATGTTGTGCAACACGCACCTCACATTAAGCCGCCGGTGAAGGGCATGGGAGAAAAAAAACCCCACTTTAATTTAGTTGAGGCTGCGCTCGCTCGCCACTAACACTTTCTCGCCTTCATCTTCTTTCAGGAGGAAAACAAGAAGAAAGTGCATTATAGCTGCCATCTGGCAAGGAGAGAAGCTGAAAGGAAAGACCACTTTGACAGACATGAACAGTCACTCCAATTGGTTTTAGTCCAAATTGTCTGTAGCTGCTGTCCTCAGCAAAGGGGCACGCTTCTTTGTTTTCATTCACTCTCTGAGACCAGGATGTTAGTGTTCGATATGCAAAACGTCCGTTTTAATGGAGTACTCTTTAAGAACTGTTCGTATTTTGCAAACATAATAATATCGTGCAATTACCTGTGTCCATAATAATGTTTGTATAATAATTTGTATGTGGAATAAGGGATTTAATCATGATTAATAACCTTTACTGTTTGATGAAAAGGTTTTTCGATAAAGCTCCTCTACAGGCCAGGACAGGTAATGACAGGAAAACACATCCGAACAGCTTTTTATTTCCTCTGAGGGTTTCTTCTGAGAAGATCATTTAAAAGAGCACTTTGCGATATGTTTGGCTTCTCCTATTGAAGTGTAACCATCAGTGTTTTGGCAGAAATGTGGAGACTATGTGTAAGTGGTGCTGCTCTTCTGTGCTGTTTATGTTGATGGGATGTTTTGTGTGGAAATGCTGCAACAATTATGACAAACAAGTCAATGTCAAGCTTTATGTGCTTTGAGCAGCTTTGAAGGATTTGCATCTTAAAGGTCGGACATCCAGCCATTTAAAAAGTTTCTTTTATTTATTCAGGTTCTATATGTTTGGTATTTTCTTTTCTTTTAATTTATAGTTAATGATAATAACTAGACTGTAAAATATCAAGACACAATTACGTTTCTTTGTCGTAGGGATTTGATAATGACATCCGACAAAAAAATCTATATTTGTTAGTTCTATTCAATACATGGCTGAACTTGTTTAATTTAAATAGCAAACAAGGTAAATATGCTTGTGCATGCACGTGAATTTTTCCAGGGTAGGTTAGTTTCATATGAACACCGTGTGTGCACAGAGAAGAGAACTTCCCATCTCCTTCACTTACACATTCAAGAAAACCTGGGAAATCGAAGAAAGCACATACCTTGACTTCTCTCTCACGCTTCTCTAAAGGAAGCCATTAGACAGCAATGAACCCGAGAGGCGGCAATCCAGTGCTACACACCCATGGACTGGACACAGCAAGATAATAGCTACTACACATTCAAGCGAGCAGGAAATGCAGAGAAACGTGGGGGGGGGGGTTTTGTGTTGCATCATATATCATCACATGTCATTCCCTCTGTTCCTTTCTCCGTCCGACTCTCATTCGCGCACACGCACACGCTCGCAGTCCTTCAGAGCAACAGGAGGTGAAATACAATGAAGAAAGCTGCCTTTAAAAGACTGTTTATCGTAACTGGCACTGGACACAAACATCCACACACACTCACATTCGTTCATTCTCACATCCTTAACTTCCAGTCTCTGTCTCTCTCTCTCTAATGAGGCATAAAGTGAAAAACTCTCTGTAGCCATCACAGAAGTAAAAAAAAAACTTAAACTTAAACTTTCCGCACAACTCGGCTGCCGCTGAACACCATCTCACGTAGGAGGTGCTTTCTATCTCTTTCTTTTATCTTTGCTTTTCGGCTTCGTCCAAATCGGCGGAGCTGCATTTTTGTGAAAAAGGTCAAATGTGTCACAAAATGCCACATATTATACATGATGCTCTCCGGTGCTACCAAGACGCCGCCCCCCCGGTCTACAAATCACGTTCTCCAGATCCGAGGTCTGCATTCTTGTTTCATACAGACCCCAAGTCACATTATAGCAGGTGGCATTACGCTTCATTTTTATCATGTTCTTTATGTGCAAAAGTCATTAAAATAATAAATTAAAGCACCTTTCTAGTCTTAACAACCACTCAAATTGGACCAGCAACCCTCCAATTAGTGGACGACTTGCCAAATTGTCCTGATCTCATTCAGCCCTAGGAATCACTCACAGATAGGGTCTGAGCAAAGGGCTGGTCCATGCAACACTCGCAGACGACCTGAAAAAACATTTGACATTCATTTCATCCCCCACACCCCCGTTCCCCATACACGACAAACCAGCCACAGAAAAGCTCTGGAAGCAAGGAGAAGAAAAAAAAAATGTTGCTATTGAAAAAAAATATATATATGAGACAGATTGTGATGGGTGGAGGTCGCGTGGGGGGTGACGGGGGAGGTGGATGGAAGCATGAATGTATGAAATAAGAAAGTAAGATGGAGAAAGTGCTTTGCTGTCACCGAAGCAAATGTAAATACCCTGCACACCACTCATGCTATACTAGCCATGGAGGAACAACACAGCGAACAAACGTCCCTTTGTGCGAGTGTGTATGTGCAGGGGGATAAACAGGAGTGTGTTTGTGCACCAGTGCTAGTGTGTGTGTGTGTGTGTGTGTGTGCACATTCTTATAATGCAGCTTATCTCAGTGGATTATGCTGACTTGCAGCTATTAAGAACTTAAACACATTCAAACCAGCAGGGAGCTGTTTCTACGACTCAATAGGCCGTCTATCACCCTATTGTCTGCTCCCCTGTACGTGTGTGTGAAAATATGTGTGTGTGCAAAGCTATCAAATGAGCGTGAGGGAGGCAAAAAAGAGGATAGATAGTGGAATATAATGGACGACAGATGTAGAGGATGCGGGCAGTGATAAGGGAAGGTGTGAGGGTCAGAGAAAATGATAGGGATGGATGATAGGGAGAAATGAGTTGACCACAAAGGGTGAGCCTGTCACAGGGGTGGTGTTTGTCACAGCCCTCTATCAGAGGAGACGTAATGAGATTTGATGTAATGTGATTTGATGGCGGCGCATGCTAGAGATGTTAGCCAGCATTGAAACAGACAGGATCTGGATCAGCATTACACTGATCAACGCCAGAGACAGACAGACACAAGGAATGCAGGCGCGATCGCCCGCCCTTCTGTCAGGGTGCATTTGCGAGTGTGCGACTTGACTAGAAGATTCGTTTGCCCTTAAGAGGAAGAGCGAACAGCAGTGGTGGGGGTTCGGGGGGTTGGAAAAACTAGAGGAGAGTGTCGAGCCTCCAGCGATGTTTACCCTACGTAGAGAAATATCCAGTCTCCTTGCTGGTACAGCTTTAAGCAACACACATCTCCTCCAGCACCACCGATTTATGATCACACACACACACACACACACACACACACACACACACACACACACACACACACACACACACACACACACACACACACACACACACACACACACACACACACACACACACACACACACACACAGCTATCCTCGTTGGGACACAGCATTGACTTTCATTCATTGTGAGCAGCCAACACCAAAAAACAGTACACATACACACACACGTCACATCACTCATGCTGCATTGTACATTGAAACATGTGCATAAGCATAATGAATTAACTTGTGCCTACGTGTGTGTGTGTCTGCAGACCCAACATGTGCTGTGTATGTGAGGTTTGAGGTATGTGTCCAGGAAGTTAAAGACAGCAGCACTAGGCAGAAAGGTGAGCCCTGTATATCGTTGGAAAAGGTCTCATATGCATACTCGTATAAAAGGTGGTCAAGGCGGTCCCTGGTGTGATGGATGGCAGAGGCAACACAATCAATTCCGCAGGTGATTAGGAGATGAGGCTTGTGGACTGTTGGAGCACCTCACACTGACAGACACACACACACACACACACACACACACACACACACACTAACACACAGCTCTGAAAGTGTGTCTTCTACTTGTCAGAGGGCTACTTCATGATGTAATGATAGGTTAGAGAAAGTAAAGTGTGAGATGGCAGGAATGAAGCAGCGAAGTGCCAGTGAAATCATAGGGAGGAGGTTGTTGCATGGACTCTTTTCACAGATAAAAAGCACTCTGGAGAGTCGGAAGCCCGACAGAGTGAGTTTCTATGCAGGTGAATCTGTGCGTGGGTTCTTATGCGTTATTCCTATGAATCATTGAGGTTAGAGGTTATTACTAAGAGATGGACCGGATAGCAGGAGGTGCTAAAATGACCACTTCGTACTCCGGCTCCATCTCAAGTCTGTCCCCAAACGAAGGAACAGTTGTTAAATCATTAAGGCTAAAGAGACAGATTGCCATGGTCACAATGTGCTAAAATGACAATTCTCTCCGAGCTGCATCCCTTTCCCGATTTATTTTGAAACTACATTTGACGGGAGTTTCTATAAAAATGTCTCCTTTAGATTTTTCTGTGACAGGTGCGAACCACCTCTCTCAGGCTTCTATTTTGGTTTGACAGCAGCACTTTAGCTCTCAGTTTGGCAGGACTTGAAAAACAAGCAGCAAAATAGACGAACAGCTACGCAGGGTAAAGAAACAGGCCTCGAAAGAAGCAGTCAAACAATGAAAGGAATCAGTTCAGTCAGTTCAGTTAAATTTGCGAAAATGAGCACATCTTTCTTTTCTTAGAAACACAAGCGAGCATTTAAACCCCCTGTCAGTGATATCATCAAAAGGCAAAGTCTGGAGATGCTTCGTTGGGTGTAAATCAAAGGCCAGACATTTTGGGAGATGGGAAAGCACTGAGGGGGATCCTTCCCAGACATGAGCATCTTATCTGCTTAAGAACTTGTGGGTGCAAACAAACATCCAGCAAAGTCACAGGGTCCCTCGATGATAAGTTTCCTTCAGGAGGGAACTTAGGAGACGAAAGGGGTGTAGCCTCTTTTTGACAACGACGCCAGTGTGAAAGTTATGAATGTTTTAAAGTTTGTGTTGATTGTAGCTGCAGGAAAAGAAGCCATCATGTTCCCAGATATCAATGAAGCATTTCTAACGGCACTGGGGTTGCAGAATATTAATTGCGACGAGGGGTTGTAATCTGTCCATCCATCCATTATCTATCCCACCTATCCTTTGAGAGTTGTAGGGGAGATGGAGCCAATCTTAGGTCCCAGGTGGCACCGGGCGGGAGAGGTGGGGTACATCCTGGAGAGGTCGACAGTGAATCTCAGGGCTGACAAACAACTAGTGGGCAATTAGTCTCCAATTAACCTAAGCTGCATGTCTTTGAGATGAAGCCAGAGCACCTGGAGAAAACCCATGCAGACACGAGGAGATTAAAAACTGCGCACACAGGCCTTCAAGGACCTTCTTGCTGCGAGGAGGTATGGGTTACCAACTGCACCACCGTGCCATGGGGCTGGAATGATTCTCCAAATCTACAAGTCTGAAAGGTCAGGGCTATTATCCATCATGAGCTAATTAAGTGCAACCAACCTTTATTGAACATGATTGGACCAAAATGATAAAGTTAAACTATAAAGATGGAGGATTCAAAGTTTAATTTACATACATGCATTTTAAATGTTCTGTATTATATGAAAATATGGCCAGTTGTACTGTTTAAACACAGAGAGTTAGAGGTAAAGTTTGTTCTCTAACAGAAGCCGTGCCTCAAATCAAGGCCTGTTACCTTCTGCAGCCTCTCAACACTATTTGAGGAACGACTCAGTGAATTCGGCTGAAGTTTGTTGAGTAGTTTGCAGTTTGGCCGAAAGCCAGCGCTCATGAAAAGCACAATGAAAAACGTTTTGATGCATTTGAGTAACCTAAAGACGTTTTCGTCCAAAACAAGACATTATTAAAATCGAAAACAAGTTGTTAAATAAATCACCGTCAGGTTTAGTCTATTAAGTTTACACACAAAGATATTCATATGTCACATATTGCACAAGTGAATCCAACAAAAACTTTCAAAAAGAGGTAAGTTTTATATATTAAAACATTTCAGAAGTGACAGAGATGTGAACATATGTCTAAAGATGACGCTTCTCCATGTGTGCATGTGTATGGTGTCTGTCTTTACTGACAGTTGATCCTAAAAGCCGTGGGTAATTTGGCCATTTTGTTTTGTCGTGTGCTGTCGGGTATTTTATCCGACTGTGCTGCTGACATCATAAAGTAGATCTCGCAGCGATCCCTCAGCACCAGACTCAGCTTGAGAAATTCTTCCGGCTCTTGACGTGTTCTTTTTTTTCCTCACCAGTGGGAGACATATTACTGCTTCGGGGCTGCATTCTGTTTCATAATGGGTCTTTTGACGAGAAGTTTTGGAAAAAGTACATCAGACTCACACTTCTACTGCGATAGATCACATCGCTATCAAGTAACAATTTGTGTGTGTGGGGGGGGGGGTGAAAGAATAAATGAGGCTTCATTACTGTACGGCAGCCTAAACTGCTGACAGCTGGGAAATTAAAGAGGTGGCGATACTGGTGAAAAAGCTGAAACCTGGGTTGACTAAAGACAGAGAATATGTGAAAATAAAACTTTTCCAGCCGATGCAGCCACTGTGAATCAGTCAGCCAGCTAATGCCAGAGTCATCTTTATTCCAATTTGTTATCTCCTGGATCAACTCTTCTGCAGCGCTCCCTGCGTTTGATTCAGAGCCTCAGTCTGTTTTTGTGATCAGAGCTAATCACTGGCTCACCAGCATGTTGGCAGAAGCAGACATGCTGAAATATTATAATAACAGCATGATGATCATTAGCGACTTTCAGCCGCTCGGTAAGAGCAGTGACAGAGTATTCTCCTTCTCCTGAGTGTGTGCAAGGCAGGCGAGGATGCACTAAACCACGAGTTTGCTGACAGTAAGCCAGTCTTAGAAGTCAACAGCACAGTGGGGGGGGAGTTTGGGAAACATCCAGGGAATATCCAGCTGTTTTGATGAACCAGTGCCACTGGTCATATTTCATTTGTCCCTTTGAGGAAACAATGTACTTACAATCACAGTAAAATCCTAAGAAAGACTTTTTTAGATTTTTAGATCTTCTTTCACTTAACAAACGAGTGTATGAGATAAGATACAGCAAAGAGAAGTAGGGTGAGCAAGTAAGGGACTAGAGGAAGTAATCCAGTTCTTCCCTCAGATATGGTAATTAATGCAAATCTCCATTCACATACTTAATCTCTTAATTGCCTTAATTGACATGAAAGAAGGTTGAAGCTTGCCTGATAAAGCAAATGTCAAGAGCCTGCCTTCAATCCCGCCTGCAGCACATGTGGTTATGCAGTATATCCTTGTGTGCTTGAATGTACAATGCACTCAAGCACGAACATGCAGGAGCAGGGGAATATGTTCGAGAAAACAAAGAAAACCTAAGTAAATTACCATATACACAGGAGTAAAGGTTATTATGCTGTCTTATCGAACAAAGGACAGAAATACAATAAATTCCATGGTGTGCTAAGGAACACAAACAAACACACAAAGGACATACAGCCCCACAGCAAGCAAATGCCTTTATTGTGCCATTGTGTCATGGTCTAATTAGAAAACTAAAGAACTAAAGAGTCTTAAACGGCTACACATCCACACTGATTTTCTCTTTTCACTTCCTCTCAAGCCCTAACTTCTTATCCTGTGCTTTTTGGGTCAGGTTGAGTGTGTGTTTTAAACTGTACGTGTACGTGTGTGTGTGTGTGTGTGTGTGTGTGTGTGTGTGTGTGTGTGTGTGTGTGTGTGTGTGTGCGGTGAAAGAAGCCAAGTGTGCGACAGAAAAAGCACAAAACAAATTCACATTGAGGGTCTTTCCATAAAATGTGGTGAGACAAAGACGGGGCTACTATTTTACTCCACTATCATTTCGACTTAAGGCCTTGATCTCTCGGTTGAAACACTTTGCTCTGCACACAAACGTTCACATTTACACACACACATACACACACACACACACACACACACAACACACACATGCTAGCACACAACATAAGCCAAAAATAAATATCTCAAGGTTTCAGTTCAGAAAAACAGGATTGGATGCAGTGAGATGAAGACATTAGCATATACTCAAAACACAATAGATGCGCAGGCTACAAAAAGATGCATACACACAGTCTGCACTCTGCACTACCCAGAGACACAACACACCACAACACACGCTGCACAACAACTTACAATAGAAAAACAACAAACAACAGTGCCACTGGCCCCACTCAATCCAGTTTCATGTGAGAGACTGACTCATGATTGGTGGATCAGCTGGACCTCGATACCGAATGACGGCAAAAAGCCAAGATGGCGGCACACAATTTTGGCGTCATTTTTTTTTATGTCAGAAGGACCTGGAGACATGTTGTGCATCTTTATGTATCGTCTATAATCAAACCTTAAAGACCTTTATCACCTTTGCCTTCTGCTTTCAATAGTTCAACAAACACGGCCCAGTTCTCCCACTTGTTGGAAAATGATTTAAACTGTGGTGCAACACGGAAACAGTGGAGGTGTGAGCGGACGTGAATTTGTTCTTCAGTCCAGACTGATGTGAAATGACAGAGGACTATCAGAGAGACAAAGACTGCAGGAGGAGGGCAGTCACCATAGTGACCTCCGGGTCAATGCCACCACTCTGCCATTTGACCAATCATTTAACCCCATATAAATCACCTCCTCTGTGTATGTATGTGACAGTGTGACGAGCTGTCCTGTGATGAATCCATCCTGAGCACGTGACCTGCAGATTAAATCACCCCTACTCGGAAACTGATTACCCTTTCCCAGCACAGACAGCAGCACACACACACACACGTAATCTGAGGTATCAAGAAAGGTCAGGTATTGGTCATTGACCTCTGAACTGAAACATCAGTTACACAGACAAGGTGATGATTTGTCTGTGTGTGTGTGTGTGTGTGTGCTGCTGTGTGTGTGTTTGTGTGTGTCTGCTGATGCCAGGTCTGTGTCAGAGTAGCCCCCTCCTCCTCTCTCTCATAAATTACCTGTCAACTGCAGAGCGGATCGAAGCAGAGCGAAGGACGGTGGCAGAGACGCTTTTATGCCTCTTTTTGAAACCGTCAGAAAAGCTCAACTGTGACAACAGCATCTGAGTGTGAGCTTAATTAAAGACACAAGCTGCATCATGAATGATTAATTAGGACACTACAGGTAAACATCTAATAAGGTGCCTGTCAGAGGCACACCCAGCTTCTCAATAAAGCAAACGCACAGCCAGAATAATAATTGAGCAACTAGAGAACAGGAACACAAAGCAGCAATTGTTTCTTCATTCATTTCAGATTGGGAATATGAAAAGAAATGACTGGAGCAGCAGAGGCGTGAAGACACTGAACACTAAAATAATAGGCAATGAAATGATCAAGTAGAATAGAAGCTGTACAAGAGACAAAGGTGGAATCGTATGGGCAGCGTCCCACGAGTATTATTCTGCGAAAAAAGCACCAGAGAGAGAAAGAGAGGACAGAGAAGGAGGAGAGTGGATTAGTGTCTGACAATCAAAAGAAGAGGAAGAATACAAGTCCCAGTACAGCACCACAGATTATCACCAGTACAGTGCAGTACTCCAAAAAATACATACGCACACCCACTCATGAAAAGGGTTTTAAATTCCTCTCTAATTAAATAGATACAAAACAATTAGTCTCAAAATAGATGTTCTATTCATTTACAATCTGCCAACAAAGTTGAGCTGGGAACGATGCTGTACTGTTACTGTGGGTGATTCTCAGACTCATTCAGAGGCAATGATGTTTGGAAAACAACCGCAAGAGAGGTGCTGGAAAATGGAGGTAGTAAACATGAAGAAATGAATCCATCACAAACAATGGCACCATCGCCCGTCTGCCGTTAACAGCAGTGGATTGACCAGTATACTGACCTGCAGTGTTACCTGTGGAATAGAAACCGTAACGGCCCATAATACTAGTAAGACCTATATGCTGGAACAGTGTGATTTATGGAGCTGTTATTATTGCCCAGTTGAGCTGCTAATGTTTCCTAATGAGGCATAGCCTCCAACTCCGCATACAGGACGAAGACTGGAGACAGCCAATGTTGAATCACTGTGGGGAAACAGAAACCAATGATTGAACTGAGCCGACCACATTCAGCTGCTGGGGAACAGACACAGGACTATTAGGGTCCGGACGTAAATGCCAGCCTCATTAAAGTACAGTTTCTTAAATACTGACACAACTCCTTCCAACAGTTAAAGGCTAGTTGAACATTGAAATTAAAGTACCTAGAACCTGGTTTAACCCTGAACTTCAAATAACAGGTTCCTGGAGTAAAAATGAAATTAAAGTACCTAGTAGCTGGTTTAACACTGACCTCAAGTACCAAGTAGAGACTGTACGTAAAGGTCGTCCATCTTCATATACAGTCTATGGGTTCAAACTGAACTCAAAGTACCTAAATACCTAATTAAACACTGGTGAATTTACTTCTGTGTGTTTCTCCATGAGCTCCATCAGTCGGAGAATGTTAAACTGCATCAAGTTTTGTTTTCACGTTGCCATTAGTTATAAATAGTGTTTCATGTCTGTGCTCAATCTTTCCGAGTTAAATGGGATTTTTTTGGAAAAATGTAAAAGCTGGTAAAGTTGAAAAAAACAATTCTTTCAGGCTTGTGTGTCAACCGGGGAGGTTTCTTGCCCTGACAAGCCAAATTTCTGCCTGTGACTTAACTCCTAGACAACATCTCAACAGCTGACTGTAAAAACAAAGTCATCAAGCTGATGATAATGATGCAATAGTCAGGATGGCTGATAAATGGACAGAGAAAATGAAGAGACAGGTGAAGAGCGAGGGGGTGAAGGAGGATCAGAAAGACTAAGGAATTAGTAGGAGAAACAGGGAGACTAGAATCACTCAGGCATCAAATGGTCTGTCTGAATTAATCCTGACCATCGTGCTTTCCTTGTCACACACACACACACACACACACACACACACACACACACACACACACACACACACACACACACACACACACACACACACACACACACACACACACACACACACACACACCTTCCTGTTTCTGCCCCGCAGCAACAGATGCTGGCAGACAGAGAGGCATCCTCCACCTCTCCGTCTTTGAATCTCTCTGCCTCTTCCCTCTGTTCTATTTTTCTTGATCTTTGTTGCTCCTCTCTCCTGCAAAATAAAATGCCAGTCATCCCTCGCTCTGCTTGTAAACAGCAAATGAGGGGTGCAATGGGGCAAGGGGGAGACCAGTGGGCAAAGGGGTTAGGCGAGGGAAAGCCGAGCAAGAGAGTAAAAGAGAGGGAAAGGCAGCGGCTATTTGATAGTGTCAGCTGTATAGAGGAGCTACAGACAGGCCATTCATCTCAATGGATCAGATAGCAGTCCCCCTGGAGTGCGCGCACACACACACACGGAAACAGAAACACAAAGATGCAGACTCAATGAAACACACAGACACACACAAATCAGTGCAGGTTTAACGCTATGAATGAGCACCCTAGGGCTGCGAGTGCTGGACCTGTAGTCAACTGGAGAAAGATTGAAAAATAGCGGTTTTCTGTGTGAGTACTTGAGTGTACAAGTGTGTGTGTGTGTGTGTTCTTTTCCATTGTCACATCAAGATATGTGTCAGGTTCTGAGGGACGGACAGAGAGAGAGAGAGAGAGAAAAGGCAGAGGACACAGGATCACAGTTTTCAATTTCCCATCACAGGGATGTCAGGGTGTGCTCGTAACTAGCCGAGGTCTCTCAAACTCTCACTCCAGCATTTAGAGACCGTCTCTGAACGTCGACACACACAGAGCCAGACTATTGCAGAACTGTCGGCCATAGCAGCTGGTCTCTCTTGGTGAGTTTATAATGACTGTGAAGGATGCTGAGGCAGCCTAAAATCCGAGCTGCCCATGCTACATTCAGCCAATATCTAATTAGGTTTGCCTCCCTGACCCTGCTGGACCGCCACAGATCCACTGTGTTTTCAGCACTCGGGACTTCAATTGTAGCTAATTTTGCACTTACTCTGCCACAGTGTGCGCCAAGTGAATACATAGCTATGGCTTTGTATAACCGGACAAAAACCAGCATACAGTTTTAAATTATATTTTCACTTTTTCTCTGTCACATCTCTAGATGAGAGATCTTGCTCTTAAGTAGGTCTCGGACAAAAGACAACAATCTTAGCACTGCTCGTTAGAATTAACGCATTAAACTTACATGACTTCAGATATTACACAGAGTAGAAAGACATTTTTACACTTTGGCATCACAGGCTCTCAGAGCATAATGTGAAATTTAGCTTGCTTGATTCAAATTGCACGATTTTTCAATTTGGGAACCCTATAAAAACAAAGAAGCGGCAAACGATTTCCCCAAAAATCACCAGTGATTAATTTTCTCTCAACTGCCTAATCAATTACTCTCAACTAATTATCCCGGCAATAATGCCTGTGATTGTTCGAGTGGAAAATTAAGGTTGAACGCTGTCTAAAGATTTGCTGTGAACCCACTGTCACTTTAATTACGACAGCCGCTGCCGGACACATTCAGTAAAGGAACAGACACTCTTCAACTGTTCATGTGTGGTCAGAAGCTTTAGTTTACAAATCAGTTTCAGGCTCTTGTTAGAAAATACAGCTGTCGATCTACAACAACGGCAGCATGAGTCATGTATGAAGTCTTTATTTGTATCTGCACAACACTCATACGTTTCAATCCCCTAAATATGCCCGATTTTTTTTCAAAATTGGAAATTGGGTGAAAGTCTGCCCGTTCGTGTGGATTCACACCAGAATTTAATTGATTCTTTCTTGGCCCATGTCCCATCCTTCTACCAAGTATTGTGGAAATGCATTTTTTGTAGATATTGCCAAATGCTAAAGCCATTAAAACAAACGACCAAACAAATGGACAGGGGTGAAAACATAACCTCGTTTGCAGTGTTAAAAATGTGCATGCTGATGACTGCTGGATGAAGCTCCTGTTTCCCACAGGTTGACAGTTTACTGGAGACTCATGCAGCCAAGAGGCAGAGTGTAACCTGTGGTCCCCTGCTCACATGCAGACTTACAATAGATGGTACAATTTCCCCATATGACATTAACCTGTCAAATACAGGCTCTGGGCGGATGTTAGTTAAGCAGACACAGAGAAACCTCACTCTGTTACTACAATGCACACAACTCAGACACGCGCAGGTAAATTTGGTTTAAAAAGGAGTGAAATAAGCTGTTCTATGTAAGATTAACTCAAATTGAAGCTGATGGATTTTGTTTTACCTCGGCAGGTCTTAATCTACCTGACCAGGCTGCCCAAGTGGGGCCTATATATGTGTAGGAAACAACTGATATTCTCTTTTCATCAGTCACAAGTTAGGCAGCACAATTTATTTTCTCTCATGGGCAACATCAGAGTTATCAGGACCCCCCCCGGCACAAAGACAGAGATGAGCAATCATAGAGGAATCCTGAGATAGAAAGCAGGATACAGATTGCTCACATTTGACAAGTGATTGGGACATTTTCTGCCTGCACCAAACCTGCACCTAGAAATGTGCTCAAACAACTGGCAGAGTGCAGGGAGGAAAACGAGGGAAAGGGAAGTGAAAAGCAGGACGAGAGACTTTCTGACACAGGAGGCTGTTTGTGGTTTGATGAAGAGTGTAAAACTCTGAGAGCAGGTGTCCACGGCACGTCGAGACAGAGCTTCCTACCAGGCGGGGAGACGTGCCTGCAAACACTCTCCAAACTCACACATACTTCAACCTGTCTGCTCTGTGATGAAGAGATATTGATGGTCAAACCCGTACACAGAGGAATGTTTATATGTGATATGAAGCCAGATGGTCTATCTGATCTAAGTCCCCGCAGTGGCATGTGGTGACAGGGCTCAAAGCAGGGAGTTGGCAGAGCAATTTCCCTGAGCAGGGGGGGAAATTGTCCCTGGAGAGCGGAGGTGGGAGGTTAACAAAGAACATATGAAGCTGGGTGGTTACAAATCATTAACCAAGTCCAAAGGCTTGTACATTAAATGTCCAGGAATCATATCCTCACTGCGTGTATCCAAATACGACTGCGTGTGTGTGTTTGTACAGTATTTAAAGCTCCCTAGATGAGCAACCAGGCTTAACTTCCCTCATTCCTTCATCCACCCAAATCTGTCACTACTTCTCTCTCCCTATCTTTTAGTCCCATCTTCCAACCTGACTTATTTACTGCAAATCCTGCCTTAGCTGCTTAAACAGAAGCCTGGGCTGCTTCCAAAATCCCCAATGCTCTTTGTGTTTTTCACATCTCTCTTCCATTTTACTTGTCCCTCTCTATCTTTAAGGTGAACGTCAGTTTGGCAAAACAAAACAAAAAGCTTAGGGAGAGCGGTGGAAACCACAAAGTCGCAACGAATGTCAAGTGAGGAGGAGACCTTTGGCACGTCTTCTCACGTCTGGTATGAAAGGGTTATTAGAGAGGCCATTAGGGTAATCAGATGTGTTGCTAAAAAACAAATAAACTGCTTTCGTGCATCATACTGCGAGTGTATTTGTGTGTGTTTGTGTGTGTGTGTGTGTGTGTGTGTGTGTGTGTGTGTGTGTGTGTGTGTGTGTGTGTGTGTGTGTGTGTACAGCCTCAGTGATCTGGTCTAAAGCTGTGCGTAGGAGATAAAGGAAGTCATTAGTGAATTCTGCCTCTTAAGACCCCCTAATACCTTGGATGGGACCCTGGCCAGAGGTTAGGCAGTGTGTGTGTGTGTGTGTGTGTGTGTGTGTGTGTGTGTGTGTGTGTGTGTGTGTGTGTGTATGAGTGTGTGTGTGTGTGTTTGTATGTGTGTGTGTGTGTGTGTTTGTATGTGTGTGTGTGTGCACCTTTGACAGGAAGAACACCAAAAACTGTGCATATCAGTGGGCGCTGTAACTCAAAATAACTTCCAGTAACTTTTTGAGTTAACGCTGCAACAAGCCTTGTCTGAAATAAATTGAAAAGAATGCCCTGTATCACTGGATTATTGGAAAACCTATTGTACTGATATAATATTTCAGCTGCCTGCAGTAATATCATACGAGCTACGTTAGAAGATTCGAGTTTCACATTTCAGCCCGGTTCACAGCGATAGTAAGAAGAATGATGGAGACAGTAAACGGATTGGGGACGGGAGGGTTATGAGCCCGTAACATATCAGAGGACTTTTTGATCAGCGTTTAGCGGGCTCAACAGAGCCTTAGATCAATATAACTGCTAATAAATGCATTGATCTGCATCTGCCCCACATTCTGACTTTCACATACACAACACCAATCCACATGCACACAAACACACCCTCGAGGAGCGCTGGCATATGCACACACCAACACAAACAATAAGAATAGAAGCCAGTGAAAACAATCTTCACTGACAACAATGGTTAAGGGAATGTGGGAATGTGTGTCATTCAGTTACATGGGGTAATAAATACACACAAACTCTATGACTTTAAAGCACACACACAAATACACACTCGCTATCTACACTGCTAATTAGTCTTCCAATAAAAGCGTTCACTACCACAGAGCAAACAATAAAGTATAGTGTTACTGTTAGAGCTAATGAACTCTGCAACTCAGATATGCAGATAAATACACATGCACTTGAATAGAAATACACATCAGGAGATAGATAACACACACTCCTTAAGAGGTAATGGAAATTAGCACACAGGCGCACATGCTAGAAACTAGAGAACAAACATTTGCTAAAAAACACATGTGGTGCAGCAGAAATGTGCAGGAATCCTTACTTGAGCAAAAGTAAACGCAGCCTGGTTTTGAATAAACAAATTAAAATGATCGCAGGTTGAACCGGGAGTAAAGACAACACTTAGCTAATTACTTTGTCTCTCTCTGACTTTCGCCAGACCCTCACTGAAACAAACACGCGCACACACACATGCACAGGCACGTCCCCTCGTTTAAACAACAGAGACATGGATAAAAATGTCACTTAAAGGAAGGGGAAGGAGTTAAAGCCAAACCAAACAAAGGATGCAAGCCGAGTACAAACATTATGCTTCATCCCACTGCACAGGGGGTTCGTGAAAAGACAAATACAGCGCAGGGAAGTAAGAGAAGTTCTGCTTTGGCACTCGCCTTTTACAGGGAAGCTTTATATACACCTAACTCGTTTGTGAAATCTTTTTTTTTTAGGTCTGGGGAATAAAAAAACAGGCTGAATACAATTCAATTCTGCAGCTGACGCAAAGAACACACACGCACACACAAGTAAATGCATGCACACCCATCTCTCACACAGTCGAGAAATAGTTCCCAATCACATATCTCTCCCCTGATTTGATGCAGGGAAAAAGCAATTTATTAAGCTGCCTCTTAGGAGCTGGACTCAAACTAAACTGCTACACTGGCCTACTTAGACACACACACACAGACGCATGCACAGACACACACACACACAAAGAAGAGAGAGGAGAAAGAGTTCCCTACATCTAACCAATATACTCAATGACACTTTCATACAAATACAGGCTCTAATAATTCTTTAACAGCTCCCAGGAGAGCATCATCAGTAATCTGGTGAATATAACGACTCGTGGAACTTGCAGTCCACTATAATTTGATGTGATCTAAACTGACACTAACAACCAATCCCCATCCCTACACAGATTCACCAGCTGGTCCAAGGGTGACTCTGTTGCTATAGCTACTGGAGAGGGGGCCAACTCTCCGTCACAGGGCCTAAACTTGTCTCTGACCTCTTAGGGAGAGGAGATGGAAATCAGCCTGGTTCTAATGAAGCTATCCGACCAATATGTTGATTTCGGGGGATTAAAGTGAGAAGTGGCGGCGGGAGAAGATGGTTACGTGTGTGAAGTTATGAAAGTGAGAGACGATGGGAGAAGGAACGACAGATTGCAAGGAAAGCAGTCGAGCAGAGAGACAAAAACCCAAATCTGCTCTGATCCTTTCATATTAACCCGACATACTGCAGAGCATCTTCGCTCATTAACACACATGCGTTTTTATAAACACGCTTGTACACAGGGTGCAAAAATATTATATTGGATTCATTAGTTGAGTCATGCAACCAGCACAAAACCCTGTAGCAATTAACATCTGACACGTGCAGCTTAACAGAAATCTGTGCATGCACACATGCATACATTCTTTAGTGAATACCAATATATAGAGACAAAATACACACACGCATACACACACATACACACACTCACACACACAGAGTAGCTACTAATTTCATTCCACTAATACAGTCTCAGTATTTACAGCCTGCTTGACAAAACATGTTCCTGCTTAATTAGATTAAACAAGAGAGAGAGAGAGAGAGAGAGAGAGAGTGTGCGTGTGTGTGTGTGTGTGTGTGTAGTTGTATGTGTGTGTATGTCTATGTGTGTGTGCTCGTTTACATGCATGGAACAACAGGTGAAGCAGACAGCGTTAGACAGCGTAAAAAGAGAGGGAGGCAGACAGAGAGAGGGAAATGAGGAAAGAGGGAGAGACTAGACCTTCATTCTGCATTCAGGGAGGTGGTGTAGATCGTTAGCTAAATAAATTAGAGCCTTGCGGCTGTGGATATCACACTGCCATATGTTGGGGGGAGAGAGAGAGAGAGAGAGAGAGAGAGAGAGAGAGAGAGAGAGAGAGAGAGAGAGAAGAGGAGAAAGAGAGGGAAACGACTGGTGGAGAGGAAGAGAGAGGAATCTGTTTGCTGCAGTAAGTGTGAATAAATACATACAAATGGCAGCAGAGACAGATGTGGCCTCAGCGAGGAGAAAATGTTGGGATGGAGGAGACGGAGGGTAAAAGGGTGACGAGAGGAGAGGACAGGGGCTAATCCAGTAGAGTTTAACTGAGACCAGAGTTAAGCACATATGAGCTTGTACTCTGCCCCGGGCCTTTAGGGCGCATACACACGTGTGTGCACATACACACACACATGCACACACACAGAGAGAGAGAGAGAGAGTTGGGAATGAGAGAGAGATTAATAAATCAGTTTAAAGTTTTGGGATTAGCATGAGGGAGAGAAAGTGATGGCCGAGGCCTCAGACGACCTTGTCATTGACTTGGCTAAGTAGACTACAAACCCAGCTATTAGTCCAGAACCTCTAAACCCTAAACAGCCTTTAGCCGAGTCACTGCTGTACTGCTGTCACAAACTTCATAAAGCCTTTCTACATCTTCATCTAATGGTGGACATTACTTCACTCTCCTTCTTCTTAGGGCAAATATGAAGTCTTTACTTTCTCGAACTTGTATTTTTCTATTTAGCTTTGTGTTTTGGGGGCATTTGCCCATCAATGCAATTAGTGCAGTTGCCTCCACATGTAAGAGCATGGTACAAACGTCCTGTCCCTAGTGGGGTAATTTAAATACATTCAAGCCAATTGCATGTGAACCACTGAACATTTCACACAGCTAGAAAACTACCAAAGTTATGTGGAGTTCTGCCTTCGAGGACGGTAAACACGTTATGGATTTGTTGGCAGGATTTCTCCCGGTGCTTCCCTTGTCCAGTCCAAATTGGTTTAATTTGATTTTGAAACTGTAGCAGGACAAATTAAACTGTGGCGAGCTGCCACAGTCTGGGTAATTAATGGAAAACATTGCAGTGTAAGGGGAGTATTGCCAACAGCTAATGCTACTTACAAAGCGCACAGGACTGAAATACCTGTAGGTTGAAGGCCATGTTTAAAGCCACAAACCCCATTTATAAATAATGAAATGTGCTGGGATGAACGCACACCATTGCTGAGACACATTGTGTTTTCACAAGATACTTTCTGGTAAATTAATTACCATGCACACACAAATCCATCCCCATCCATGTCGTGGCTGCAGCAGCTCTGCCCTCTGCCTTTCTTACCTTGACTTCTCCTATTTTCATTCCGAGTCTGTATTAAATACAAGGGCACCACAATTAGGCGGACGCACATACACAGATGCTCGCAGACACGACAGCGCAGCATCGAGAGGATTTAACAGCTTAGACATTGATTAGACACACCTGAGCCCAGGAGGGGAAGGAGGGAATCGACAGCAGAGGAGGTGGAAGGGGTGGAGGTGTGTGTGTGGTGTCTGAAAGCATGTTTGGAGAAGAGAGAACAGAGGACAGGGTGGGGAAAACAGGCATCGTGGGGGTGGGGGGACAGGAGGGAGGAAATATCACACGGACAGAACCAGGGTGTAAATGGCTCAGAACATGTCCTCTAGGATGGAGTGAGTGGCAGAGAGAGAGACGGAGGAGAGAGGAGTGAAAATGATGTCTGCATACACCGCCAGAGAGGTTTTAACACTCCTGTTTGTGGCCAGGGTGTGAAGATACGCACTTGCATAGATATTCCCCTCACTCCATACATAAAAACACACATGTGCACTCAACACACGCACACACACACGCGGTGGCACACACAGTCTTGTCTCCATGACTCGACATGACCGGGGACATTGTGTTACTCTAACTTTAACCATAACTATTGCGTGCCTACCCATAGAAATAGCCTGAACTTAAACCTGACCTTTCCCTGACCCAGTAGGCGATTTGTAGGGCGATGAGAGGGGACGGCTTCCCCTTTGATCCCAAATTACCAAAGATTCATCTCCCCGATCCCGTATGAGAGAGAGAGAGAGAGAGAGAGCTGCGTGTGCAGATAGAGAGTGTGTGTGTGTGTGTGTGCAGGTGCTATAGTTATTGCTGTGAACTTAATTGCAGGGTCCGCAGTTCAGTTTCAGAAGTTGAAACCTAATGCCATCAAAAAGGAGGAGAGTGCTCTTTGCTTTGTTCTCCCTGTCTATCCCCCAGGAACACTGTATCCGTCACACTCACTTTGACCATTAGCAGCACCGGCCTCAGTGGCCATTAAAACATGCATTACGATTTTTACCATCTTTGCAAGTTGGGAAGGATTCAGCCTTAGCTCGGTACTTGCTGATTTGATTGTGCACGCTCATGCAACGTACAGATCTCGACTGCAGGGTGTCGCGCCCTAAACTCCTACAGCAACAAAACAGGTGTAAAAGTTAAATGTTCACACCCAGTTTGGGGAAAATCCATCCATTGATGAGTTATTAGCTCGTCACCATCCCCCCTCGGAAAACCATCCTTTTCACCTACTTAAACTTAAGCTAAACCTATAACCACAACCTGAAAACATGTCTGCACTCTCAAATGCATTGATCCGTTACGAGGACTTGATTTTTATCCCCATAAAGACGACACCTATATGCAAACATACACACAAACAACGCATCTGAATGCACCGTTTTCCAAAACAATCAAAATTCTACCCACAACCATACATGAAAAGAGCAGAATACAGCCCCGAGTCGATGATGCATATCCGTGTCTATTTATAAAGTCCTGCAGCCTACACTGGTTTGCAACACAAAGCAGCATTCCCCCCTCTACTTATAGCTCCCCTGACTCTTCTATCAGCCTCTTGCTCCTGCACAAATCAAGGAAAAAAGTTTTCCCTTTAAACAAGACCCTCTTTCTTCTTCTTTCTCTTTTCCCATCCTTAAACTTCCCATAAGGGCCGACGGAGGACGCTAAGAAAGTCAAAGTCAGCGACAGATAACACATAATTTGTGTGTATAAATAACTGGAAACTCTTTGATTTGCAGCGTTCGTTTCATGCTGGTTTTGGGCAAATTGTGAATAAAAATCCCCAGAAATTATCGCCTTAGTAGGAAATTACTGTCCTGGAAAGAAAAGTAAAGTTCTCCATGTATTATTCCTTTTCTACCAAACATCCAGCAGAAAGTTTTATTTGAGTTTGTTTTTATTTTACTTCTCCTTTCCACATTTTCCTGCGAGACTTGTTTGAAATGAGGAGAGCGGAATTTATCCAGTTTCCTTCTTCCTGTAAACACTTGATTCATCGGAATTTATGCAGAGGCACACATACACAGGTCGACACAGACAGCGGTTTAATATTAAGATTAGATAGCCAGACATACATGGGACTAAATTAATGAATTCATGAGTTATTTTTATATTTATGGCTGCTCCAACTGCGAGCAGCTGGTAAACACTGTGAAGTCACTGAGAGCAGATGTACTTAAGAGACAAACACAAACATGTATTCACTTGATGCATAATCACACATTCACGCACACAAACGCACACACATACATGCTTCTGTGACCCAATTCGTTTATTCACATCTATGGTTGGTCGGCTCCAAGGCCCCTCCCCGCCCCCATTTACTCCTTCGTGCTTTTACCTCTTATCACAGAGAGGAAAATGATGGCTAATGTACTTATAATCTGATTATATGATTATATAACGACTGCTGCTCATCTAACACACTCGCTCTCTCGGTCTCGCTCTCTTCCTCCCTCTCTCGGCCTTTCTCCGGGACGATCAGTGATTTATGTCTTTAAAAGGAAGTATAAAACCAAAAGCAATGGGTGAAACGAACTGTGAGATTAAACTAACCCTCCTCCACGACTTCCCCTCTCTCCCTCCTGCGTGTTCTCCCTCTCCTCCTCTAAATTATCTGAGAGCTGTAATTAAAAAGTGGACTTTGCTTCTTGCATGGTGCTAACAAGCAGGCCACAACACACACACACACAGAAATTACACATAGTTCAAGCTCAACTAATCATCAGAGTCTATATGCCATAATGAGTGGTGTGAGAAAATATTAGACATTTATGGATCAAACTGTAATTTACTGTGGTATAGGGAGCTCAATATTCCCAATGTTGATTCTCAGGGTTAATTATTCTAATAAAGAAGTTCCTGGTTTTATGTCACAGCCACAGAATCTAAACATATAGAGATGAAGATCTGAGATGTGATTTCACAGTGACGTTGCTCCGGCCCTGAAAAAGGCGCAGCGGTGCCTCATTTCGGAAACATGAGCTGATTTTGTTTTTGTACACGAGGTACGATTCACTCTCAATCTGAATAATAAGATTTACTCTTCAACAGATATCCGTGTTTATTCTCCAACAGAACAAACTGACTTTGCATTTTACAGGATAATAACGGCTGTTGATGATTCCGGACCATCAGGAGATCACACATCAGTATAATCAGAGCGCCAGTTGTTTGTGGAGAGATCAGAATGTGTCTGACATCAAGGAAAAGATTCAATCCGGTGAGATAACAAGATAACCAGATGCAGCTTCATCCTCCACAGCTACAACTCAATTATGTTTTAGCAGTCAACAAACCGTGCCGTACTTACCCACCCAAACAAACAAATTAGGTTCAAACAGCAAGGAAAGTGCCCGAGACAAAGACATGGAGGCTCGTGTTTCCTGTCATGTTGCATTTCGTGTTACTCTGAACAGTTTGTAACACCTGCATGGATTTGCCAGTGTAATCCTGCCGTCAGTATAACTGAAGAATAGAGTCTTCCCTCAGTCTCGGTGGTATTTATTGTATAACAGTACATCCTGCTTGTCTCTACCCAGGCTCCTCTGGAGACACATAAAAACTATTTTTTTGCCAGCGCCATCGTTCAACTCCATTCATATTTGCTATCGAATGCTTCAAGCCCTAAACTGTAGATTCTCCTTAGAAATGTTTACAATAGCTTTTCTAAATTAGACAATTCAATCCCAGGACCAATTCGAGGCATCAAGAAGGACCAGCGTGTTCTCGTGATGTGTTCTTCATCTCCTGATGGAGAGCTGAAACGTAAAATTGCTTTGCTAAAAAAAACCAAACGATTTCCTCTTGCGGGGCTCAGCCTGCAGCTCTCTAAAACTTTCTGTCTTCACAAAAAGCCTTTTTCATCCGCAGCTTGCTCGGCTTAACAATAAGACCTGCAGTGTTTTCCACTGAATTAGATCCTATCTGTGGCCGTAACTGCAGAGAGGGTTGATTACTGTGATTGGCCGTTAAGGCCCAGTCACAGCATGCGCACAGCACACTCTCAGACGCACGTTGAATGATGACTGGTGCACAGAGAGAGCTGGAACACACACACACACACACACACACACACACACACACACCTAAAGTAGAAACTACCTGGGACTCTATGACTGTTCGCCGAAGTAACAGGATTTCTCCGAGTGCTCCAGATGGCTACACCAACAGGAGAGAGAGAGAGAGAGAGCAAATACACAAAACCCTGTGTTTGAGATCTTTAATGTTATTGCAATAGAAGAAGTATAAAAAAAACCTATGTAAAGGACAAATTACACTGTGCTCCCTACAATTATGTGGTACACAGAGAGGGCCGGTGTTGCACTGATCTCTGGCTGCCCGTTGAGGATGGTAAAAAACACGTGCTCCCAGTTAGATCATGACTGGGTCGTCACGAGGGGGAAACATTGTTAATGATAATGCGGGGGCCTATTTTGTGTTTGGAGTTTCTGGATGGGAGAACAGGAGGATCTATACCTGTAGTGATGTCGCCCGTCTTAAAGTGCTCCCTCAGTCTGAACAGGCCATTTAAAGATAACAAAACCTCTTCTCCCTTTTCATCAAATTGCCCAAAGAGTTTCTTCTTTACCTGATCAATAAAAGCTGAGGGGTAGTATAATTGCAGTAGCTATATCTGTGGATGTAGCCACAACAATTAACCACAAAACCAGGAGTCAAGGTCACAGTTCCATGGAACTAAGGATATACATCCTACAACATTTTAGGAAAAACAACAATTATATATACCCGTCTCTCTCCCCGTCTTTCTCCACTCTCCTCCATTTGTTCATGATGAGAACTGATGGGTTTCTCTCTGTGACAAAGGACGCTGTAAAGTGCCTTAATATAATACATGTTGCTTTTGTATTTGTCTTGTCTCTCTGTTCTGTCTGCAGAGGATGAGATGCAAAAGTGCTGCACATGAACAATCTACCCACTTGAACACACATGCTTCTACAGTCGAGAGCATTATATCTTCAAGACCCTCATTTGTCAGAGCCCCAATCCCCTAACACACACACACACACACACACACACACACACACACACACACACACACACACACGTTGAGGAACTTTCACCGTAGTATTGGGCCAGTGGATGATGTAATTAACAGCCACCATATTTCACTGTAGATGCTGTCACATGCCAATTTACTAGACACCATCCAACCATATTTCCCATCCAATCATTGAAGATACAGTAAGTGTGTTGACAGCTGAAACAACACACACTGCTGAAAACACACAGGCTTCGGCACTTCAGTGATTGGACTCATTAAGTGGTATAATGGTGACCAGTAAAATGCCGTCCTTGCGTCTTAGTGGAACTTGTGATTGCGACCCAGTATGCCAGGCTCCCAGTCCGGCTGTGATTGGCTGATTGAAGTAGACTAATGAATGACAGCGTGAAGAAGCTGGAGACTTATTCTGGTCTGATTAATGTGTTTTCCTGAATGCCAATTAAACGCTGATTACACAAATTAACAACTCTGGGCTACCGTAATCACTAAGTGCTCACACAGCGAGTGACGTTGATGGAATGGGCTACAGACATGCGCACACACACGGACATTCTCACACAGCTGTAAGGCACCACACCCCATTCTCGTCCTTCTATCCTTGCCCATAGCCAGTCAAATGCTGCCAGGGATGGCAGTTGTTATAACCTAATGCTTTTAGCTGCATGTCGTCCAAGATAGAGTTACCGAGCACATGCACCAAACTCCCTCCTCTCTGACTCACTTACTGTCACTCTCACACACACATACACGAGGGAAGAAATCCGTCACCCTCAGCCATGCAAGAATACACATAGTACACATACATCAGGCCTCAGACACAGCTGGTGCCAAAGGGTGCTGTTAGTGGATATCCCCCTGGGAAGGGGTTACCACCCCCCCCAACCACCCCTTGTATGGTGAGGCAGGGAAACAGGGGCAACAAGAAGTCAGATTAAAGGGAAGTAAATTGGGACAGAAGAAGGGGGGTGGGGGATGGAAAGTGACAGAGCAAGAGAAGAGTGGGAGAAATTAAAGTTTCTGCAGACTGAATGTAATGTGATGCCAGGAGGGGAGGGGGGGGGGGGGGGGTGACAGCATGGAAAGACACAGTCAGACCAAGAGAGAGAGCACGAGACAGAGCGAGAGACAGACAAAAAGAAAGCTCATTGGAATTTGTAAATTACTGGAAGTGTAAATCACATTACATATAGGAATATATTTTATAAATGTCGCTGAGCCTTTGTCTCCTTTAATACGTGAAACCACATTTATTTGTGTGTGTGTGTGTGTGTGTGTGTGTGTGTACGTGTGCATGCAATTTCTTTGACAGATTAATGGGGTTGAGATAGAAAGAAACACAGACCACTTAAACTTGCGTCTTGCTGTTCAGTCAACACAAAAACCAGCATTTGAATTGTGCATGTCGTTCCCTGGGCTTTGTGCGTGCACCTTCACGAGCATGTGAATGTGGCAGAAAAGCCATTCAGTTACAGCAGATTAGTGCTGCAGAAAAAATGTGAAAACTTAGAATGAATAGAGCTGGTTTTCCATCTAAGTGGATCAGGGCTGCGCAATATATCTCAAATTCACCGTCATCCCGATATCAACATGTGCACCTCTCTCTCTCTCTCTCTCGGTGCCAATCTAAATAATGCAATAGTGCAATTTTGTTTTCATAAATTCTCTTAATTTTTTTTGGAACACTGTTTTAGCTCAATATTCTTCTCACTGTGTTGTGGAGTTATTGCTGCAGGGAAATATGAGGAAATGAACAATTAAATTGACCTTGTATTATATACAGTGTTGTTCCTTCAGCAGCAGCACACAAGCTAAACCCAACTCTCCCTCCCTCTGTCCCTTTGTCTAATGTCTGTTGTGTGCAGATTGTGAATGTGTGTTTGTGTGAATAAATCCTGATACATCCATGATACAAGCACAATATATTTAGACGAGCAATGGACAGGAAGACCATGAGGTGTGGATGGCGAAGGGAAAGGCAGAGGGGAGAAGGAAAGACAGAGTGAGGGAGAGAGAGAGAGAGGAGTGGGGTGGGAAGGTGCCGAAATTCTTTCAGCGGTGATTGTGTTGAGCGTGTTGAAAGCAGGTGATTTAAAAGCCCATTCACATACACAAACAACAGACACACTGCAATTATCCACACTCCTGGTGTACAAAAATGCTCAGATACACATGGTTTACACAAAGACTAGCGCACACACACACACAGCCCACGCGTACACTTTTTGACAAGCAGCTGACGTCCTAATAAGCCACTATGTCACATAAAGTGACTCTGAAAGAACAAAATTAAGTTGATTTGGCCAAGAATTAGACTGCACAGTAAATTCCAGACCTTAAAATGCTCTCTCTCTCTCACGTGCACACACACACACACACAATGGCCAGTCAAGGTGTGTTTGCCGGGCATGAGGAGCTGTTTAGAAATGATGGTTGCCGTAATCAGCATAATGTTTGCCTAGAGCCGTGGACTGACATTTAGAACAGTGGATTATTGGAGCAAAACCCACACAGTGCCTTTCAGAGAATACTATCACATTATTACGGGGGTTTTATTATAGATTACTGCTACAATACCGATGTTACACTGTAAGAGATTGTGGTTTCAGTGTCAGGCCTTGTTTTATCCACGTGTGACATACTTAACGTAGATTGGTACAAATTGGCGGAGCAGGTGAGTGGTTTTTCCACGAATTCCAGAAAAAGAGAGCTGTGACTGAAATGGCAGCGAACACATGTCATGGCTTCACTTGTCAGGGATGGTGAGAAGTCAGAGTTCTTGTT
This sequence comes from Verasper variegatus, assembly GCA_026259375.1. Classification (NCBI taxonomy): domain Eukaryota; kingdom Metazoa; phylum Chordata; class Actinopteri; order Pleuronectiformes; family Pleuronectidae; genus Verasper; species Verasper variegatus. Next base: position 3,632,295 of record CM048044.1, on the reverse strand, counting down.
GTAGCACAGGTGAAGTAGGAGCGCAAAAACTGTTTTCCGTGCACTCACAAGCGCGCCCTGCCGCGAGGTTTATATGTATCTACCGGCGCCAGAAGGTCTCGAGGCCAAAGCACACAGAGAATATTTGTGCCCAGCACTGAGCAGGTGAATCGCTGTCGAGCTTACACATAATGTAGGAAATACTCGAGGTTTAACGATTCTCCAAAAATCCACGTTTCAGTTCAGTTTTTTTTTTTTTAGCCTCAGTTTGGTTCATACCAGTTTTATTGTTGATGTATTTTTTATTTCTTTTGCTAACTGCTGACCTGCGCCCGAGGGCTCTGAAATCTCAGGGTTGATATCTATCTAGAGCTAATTAAACTAGCCTCTCTTTTACTGCAGGCATGATCACTTAGTCATGATGAGACCAAAACAGTCACGCGACACATGCAGATGGAAAATAAGTAGTACGTCAAACATTTACAGAATAAACACCGGTATCAGAATCAATACATCAATAGAAAAGACACTTTTAATCTAATGTTCATTTACTTACTTTGCATATTCCTCTCAAATCAGTGCATTAGATGTAATATCAATGTTCGATTCCCATGTGAGGTTGCAGGACTGCTTTCCTTCCTGAATCTTGCTTTGTTGACATCAACCTGCTGGTCATTGTTATCATCATGTGTTGTGCTGTTATTATCAGGTAAGAGGTAAGTTTTTCATTTTAATACTTTACTCACTGGGGAGTTGACGGACCTGAATGTGACGAGATAAGATGCAGCCCTCTCCTCCAGCTGTTAGCCACTGATACATGCATATAAAGGACAAATACTGGGACACTGGCTGTATAAGACGGGTAAGGTTGTCCTATTGAGAGTAACAGAATGTTTTAATTAACTGTGCAGACTGTAGCCTGGCAGCCAACATATCCATCATGGGTTTTTCCTCAGGAAAATATCAATAACTATACCTAATAATGTGTGTATGTCTTTTATTGAGCAGCAATGACGGTTTTACCATGCAACTGATACTTTTGCACTTCACTGGTGTTTTATTCAAAGTTGTTATATCCATAAAAAGATACATTTGTGGTTTTACGACCAAAAACCATCTCAATATAGCTTTATATCTTGTCGCTGCTCTCTGGAGCTGTAACTTAAAGAATCCTAATGACACATATCCCATCCTTCGCCCCAATAAGCCAATCATCTGAGTCCATCATGGTGTTGCACTGATGCAAGTGAAACTACGTGGCGTAGAAGTAGAAAAGCGAATTGATGTATTGACTTTCTGACGTCCAGCGTTTCCCTGCAGATTCCACAACATTTTTTCTGTCTTGTAAGTTGCTAACTAAGTGATGGAATGATCAAAGTCGGACTGACCATCGATAACAGTCCCGCTTCATCAGTAAACCATCCTTGAAGTTTTTACCAACCTCGGCAGGCGAGCAGAACTCATAACGCTGGTAGTTTCTGCTTTGCCGTCTATGAGCTGCTGTGACACTCAGCCGTTGTCAGCTCACAAACAGACCTGTCATTCTCAGGCACATGACAGCGTGTGGAAGAAAATTAACTCCTGCCAGCTACTGCAACGTCAATCTAATTCTGCGGGGGGGGGGGACAATCTCTACCCAACTAAATACTGTGTGATCCAGGCATACACTCCCATTGTGGATAATCACGGTCATAGTGGCTTTGTGAAACTCAAACCCTGCTCTGTAAATGAATGGATGTCAAGATAAGCGGAATTCAAGAGCTGTTAAACCTGACTATTTGTGAGTTGGAGACCTTGAGGGAAGGTGAACAAGATGCTTTACACGGTACTTCAGCTCTGACGTCAAAACACGTCTCATCGAATCAATTCAACGAGGTCTTTACCAGCACGGTGATCAAACTGCAGGAACAGCCTCGTTTGAGCCGGGCGCGACGTGGAGGTGTGGAACCAGGATGAAAGTATGATTAATAGGAGAACTGCAGTATCAGCAGGTGTAGATGGAGAGAACACTGAGGGGCCAATCACATCAGCTCCCATCAGCCGCCCTTTATTAGCAACAGACAGTTTAATGAGGCCAGAATCTCGGACTCATAAAGCAGGCCATCCCAAAAATTACTGCACGGAAGCCAAATTATGAACTTACAGAAGCTCAAGGCAGATGATGTCCATTCAGAGTTGAATTCACATTTCGAGAGACGCTCGATGTCCAGGTCCCACTAATACCATACATACGTTTGACAATTGTCAGTCGCAGCTTTCAATCACGATGTTTCACTTAATTTTTTAAAGCATCAAATAACTAACAATCAAACTTACAGGAAAATCGAACATACATCGGTTTGTTCCATGTTCCATCCGTCTACGAGATGGTGGAGTTTAGGACCTAAACTGCCGCCACATTTATACAGTCTATGGAAAAAACTGATTATGGCTGGTAACTTTCTTTATGTTGAAATTGACTATGTTATAAACTTTTGATAGTCTTGAATTGAAACTAAAAGACATTGGATTCAGCAGCGGCTCTCAGAATCCGGCTCTCTGCAGACTGCCACTGGAGAACAAAATATAATTCTCACTGGAACTCCGGGTATCATCTGTTAAAAAAAATGATCCTGTCATGTCATTTGGCTCATTTACACCCTTTTGTTTCTGAAGTGATCCATTTAATGAATACCATGTCCTTTTTCATGAGGGGATAATTAAATGTAAAATTAATCAAAGATTATTATTTTGCTGTCATGTCTAAGCAGCATAAGATGCATGGTGTAATCTAGAGTGAGCCGCCATGAAAAATGTAATTTAACGTACCATTAGAACACTGACAACGAGCCTACTCCTGAACTGTCAAACTACAGCAGCGAGGTACAGATTCTTTTCAAGACACATAACATTGGGTCTGGTTTTCGTTATTGATGAAACTGGTTCACTTCCATTGATTATAACTGCTATTTTGTTACGATAAAAGATTTTTCTTCACCGAGCAAATGATTTTCTTCTTCAACCACAAGACTTCACGGAAAAACTCAGAGTAATCTCACATTTTTCTACATGCAGCTGCTTTTCTTTCCTCAGAAGTATTTAGTATCTAAGTGCCCGATCCCTTGAAACACTTGCTGTTAGGGCACTGTGTTTTAAAAGGAATATGTCTCCCACACATTTCAATATTGATATAAAGTACTAAAACTACTCAAACAAAAGCTGAGACTTGGCACTTCAGCGGAGTATCCATCATTTTCCTTCAAATTGAAAGTGCTGAAGCACAGAGCCTGGAAAGCAAACGATGTTTAACTTTCTTAATACTTTCAGTCTGGACTGTATATACCTGTAGGTGCTTGATTTACCATAATTTATCCGTGTTCTTTTTATCAATTCTACTCTTATTATACTATTATTAATTTTATTTTGTGCCACTCAAAACACTGAGTGGCACAATTGGCACAATTGACATTTTGCTGAGTCAAACACAACCCAAGTACTAATAATATAAATGAGGGTGTGAGGGTGTCTCTTTATGTGAGTGTGTGTGTCCTGCATTGTTCACTTGTGTGGCAAAGTCTGCAGCAGCTCGGCACAGGGCAGTAGTGAAGGGTGGGCATCAAGAAGCAAACAGGATAATTAATTTCTCTCTTTCGCCTGAATGCTTCCATTTTATTTTCATTTGTTTTGGGGGTTTTTTCCTCGTTCTGCTCCTACTTTCATAAGATAAAGTGAATCCTGAGAGAGATGTCTTGTGATTCTACCCACACACACACCCACACACACACACACACACACATATTCATTTCACTACAGGTTTACAAACTGTGTGTGTGTGTACTTAATAAGATGAATGTGTGTGCGCCTCCCCTTCCCAATTACAGAGAGTGGAGGAGAGAAGTAAGTGGTAGAAAGGAGCAAAAGATGCAACACAGGCAGGGACGGAGGAAGAGAAGGATGTGGAACGGCTGGAGTCTTTCTCTTTGAGGAACTCACTTCATCCATCTTGACTTGAGTATCTCAGACTTTGTTTTGATAACGTCTGTTCATTTCTGTGCAGTCCTCTCTCATCCATCCATCTGCTCCACGTGACCCCATATCTGACAACCACACACTGTAAATAAAGATGGACGACACATCTCCCACCTCCCTAACACCTGAACATTCGTCAGTGTGCTAAGAATGACCTTAAATGACAGAAACCATCTTTAAGAAAAATGAATTTAATGTGTACTTTGCCTTTTTAAGTTTAGTCCATGTCCCCTCCACTAACATGGAGGAGGTGGTGGTTATGACCTATACTGCAGCACTTGCATCCCATCACAACCACCACTGGTTTCAAGATGTCTCCCTTTGCCTTGATAGAAAGAGAATGTCTGTAAGAGAATGTTCTCATAATCAATGTAAAATGTGCTATTCTATATTGTCATATGATTCTCTGTAATATAAACATGGTATATGTTATCTTGGAAATGAGTTATGAGTTATTTACAGGGTGTCAATCTGAACCTAAGAGTCCCAGAATAGAGGCAAACAGACATAATCACAGTCAGTAATAATCAGTGTATATACAGGAAATGGAAGGAAAATTGATTTGGTTCTGTTTAAATGTCTTCAAGAGGGACTTATGTTTGGGAATTTTATCTCCTGTCCTCTAAATGTGTATCACTTAACCATCCAAAAATGTCATTACGTTCCCCGGGACATTTTGGATAACAAGCGCAGTAAAAGGCAGAGCCAAAACTGGACTCCCAGGACTGTCCATCAGTCTGGAGACGGAGCAGGGTTTGGACATTTTATTGATGAGGCAGATACCGACATGCAAAACATCAGGGTTATTTGGCAGTGTGCAGCTCCAGCACACTCATATTCATGCAGTACAAACGCAGGCCACCACTTTTTGATTCTGGCCATACGCTTTCCACACATATACTTGCACAGACACACACACACACTTCTGTACTGCAAGCCAGATCTCCATTCTGTTGGCTCAGTTCCCACTGAGGTATGCATAACTCTGGGTTGGATCAAAGAACTAAGCTAAAAACCTCTGGCCAGACACACTCATACAGTACACTACTTCTATTTCTAGATGAGATCAAAAAGGGCCTTTTATGCTCTGAGTCTATAGCATAAATCACCATTCATAGACGAGTGTGCACAAACACACAAAGGCACGCACACACACACACACACACCCCCTCTCAAACACCTGTGGCAGATCAAAAGCATCAAGCTGAGAACACACACCTGCAGCAGCGTAAAAGCCTTTGCACTGAACAAGTAAATCATGCTGCTCTAATACGCACACAATGCCCCCCCACGCGCACACACACACACACACACACACACACACCCAGCTGACCTCGGTAATATCCCGTGACTGGCGATTCACTATGCAAAGATCCCATTCAAATAGCCCAATGGCCCCGTCACAAATGAATATATACACAAACAAATAACAGAGCCTCAGCCAGGTGCACTTGGTGCGGGGAGCGCAGGGAGGGGGCCACATTTGATGTTCTCCCACTGAAAGATGCACACAGCGTATGAATCCACACCCAGTGAAAGCCACTGTAAAAATGGCTCCGGCGGATGGGAAGAAAAGAATCAGAGGTAAAAAATAGCATGCAGAGATAAAGAGAGAGAGCCTGCGGTATGATCCACTGGAAGGTTGCCAGTTCGAATCCCAATGCTGACTGAAGCAAGCTGGATAAAGGGAGGAGAGTCACTTTCTTCATCTCACTATAAGACTGCTCTTGAGCCTTTAACTAATCTAGTGCTGCCACTAAATAACTGGCAGGAAGAGAAAGGGGATTAAAAAGCTTTTCCCAGGTGTTAGTAGAGAGTGAATGTGTGTTTGTCTGATGTATCTCCAGCCACCTGCTATTTTATTTACCCCAGTTGTTCCTGTAAATACGAATCTGTTTCGTTTGTATGTGTCAGGAACCTGATCTCTGTGATTTTAAGCATCAAAGATGTTATTACCTTCAATACATTTAGATGAAATCATTCTAAAGCGAGTCAATGCTCCTATACGGAGCATTCTCCCCGTACATTTCAACTGCATGTACGTAACATTCAAGTTCCTCAGCTCCATTCATCTGTCCATCCGTCGTCTTCCACTTATCCAAGCTTGAGTCGGAAAGGTAGCCGGTAAAGAAGGGTGTTCCAGACATACTCCCTCTCCCCAGCTATGCTTTCCTGCTCTTCCTGAGGGATCCCATGGAGTTCCCAGGCAGAATGGGATATGTAATCCCACCAGTGAGTTCTGGGTCTACCCTGGGGTCTCCTCCCTCTGGATGTCCCAACTCCTCGCCCCATCTCTGAGGCTGAGTCCAGCCACCTGACAGAGAAAAACTCATATTTGGCTGCTTGTATTCACGACTTCTTTCCTTCAGTTGCCACCCAGAGCTTGAGACGCAATGTAAGCAACAGTGCACATATTTTCTGCATCGGTTATTCAGTGGAATAAGTTCTCGTATTGGCGCATATCGACAAACATAAACACTGATGTGTCTGTGAAAGGCTCATATCAGCAGATTTTAAATCAGCCAACCAATAAATCGGTCAGGCTCTATTATGTATGCAGAACACGCCTCTCGTACACAATGTACAGTATGTGTGTGGTGTGAGCTCCATCAAGAGAAAGGCACAGCATTCCCCACCTAAGATTGCCTAGCCTCATGCAAATCCGTAAACGCAGGCAAACTAATTACTAAGAAAATGAATTTGTTCATGTGTAGTCTCCACTGTATGAACTTTGCTGTAGATTAACTGCTTCAACATGTACAATATTTCCAGATAAGAAGTGCGTGAATACAGTGTCATGTAAGGGTTTGGGTACATGTGATGTAATCTGGACCAGGTCTTGGGCCATTAATGACAAGACACTTCTCACAATATCAGTTCCACAAGTTTTCACAGTGTAAAACCCACTTCAGGAAGCAAGACAGTTTGGTTTTGTTATGGTGAGAATCCAGAACCGGATTTTCCTGTTTCAAACAGAAGATGGAGAGTAATTTATGCAAAAACTAAAAAAACTAATTTGTCATCATATTAGAGTCCAACAATCTTGTGATAGACTTTCATTTAGGGTCTGTGGAAATCATTTGTGTTCAAAAGCAGTGCACTTTAAAAGAGCGCCTGGCAGAAGATTTGTCAAATAAAATCACACGACTGATGAATGGTACCAAGTGTTAAACGTAGCTTTGTTTGCCAGCACTGCATTAAAAGTTAAATTTGTTTTGTTGCATCTTTCTCTCACTGTCATTCATTCATTTCCTTCCCATTCTTCTTCAGGGCAATCTTGAAAATAAGATGACTGAAGACAAATATTAAGAGTAATTATCTGAAAGCGCTTTGCAAATATTCCTGCGAAGATCTCCTCACATTTATCTCCCCACTAAGTGGGCAGTCTAAGCAGAGGCCTTGAGTAGGAAGAAAATAATGGCCTGGAGAAAAAGAAGCAAACTGCTGATATGGGAATACTTTTCTTAAGAGATACGGTCACAGTGTCATCTTTTCAGAAACTGTGGATGGTACAGAACACAACCTGCAATATATGAGCCAAACAAAGATCCACGGGCATTTTGTTTTTGCATGTGGAACCCGTGTAATTATTGCCTTGATTAGAGGTTAATCCCCCGGAGGCTGCGTGTAGTCCTCGTGAGAGTTGTTTGGCTGTATGCAACTTTGCACTGTTTATTGCTATAACTGGGTTCAAAGTTCTTAATATCATTAAGCCCCATAAAATGTACCGCATATGATGAAACTGTCACAGCGGTTCTCGGTTTCATTTATTAGTTCTTGTCTCATCTTCCTCTGGCTGCTTCGGAAAAACACTGGAAATAGTCAGAGGGGGATGTAACCATTTATCACATGTGGGTTATCTCAAAAAACAAATCAGTGATGTGAGATATTCTCAGGCACAAGAATCCATGAGAGTATTTGTAGGTTTTTGAAAGAGCATACCTGATAATCACAAGGTGTAATGTGACAGTTTTCTTTCATTTTAAAGCCCTTAGTTCCCCTGCTTTTCATGTCCTTTATTTTTTTTAAATGAGATGCTTTGGGAACAAATCACACAAAGATCTCAAGCGTGAATAATCAGGCAATATTAAATTCCACAAGAATGTCAGCCAGTTCAGAAAATAAATGAAGTATTGCTGGTCAAGGATTTTGGGTGTCGCTCTTTTCATAACTTTTTTCTCATTCGATTACATTAACAGGGACCTTTTACACTTTATGTCAATTAAATTAGAGAAAGGCTGTAACACAGCCTCTGTCTCCTGAATGCAAAGCTAATCAGCTCTAAATAGCATTTAAATTGGACCCACTCTACCATTTTAACGCAGGTCTAAAGTAGCCTAACTGTGCAAACTGCAGTTTTAGTATGTAGGAAATGTGTATTAAAACACTGATATGCCTCGGTGGTAGGTGATGTAAAGGTTATCATCTATGACAAGGTGTCCTGGAAATAATGGATGAGGTAGAGGGTCGTTTCTTTCTTTCCGTTGTACTCACCAATGTAAAAGAGGCTGAGTTGAACTCATAATGTTTTTTTAAGTTTTTTTATCGTCTCGTTAACTTGTGAGTCTGTTAGTTTTACTAGCGCTGTGCTGTGAAGCTTAAAGGCTTAAGATTGTGTTTTCGGACTCTTCTCAGGACTATGTGGAAGTGGACAAATGGGGTTTGACTGACAGCTCCACTCTCCTGTTCCTCCATTTGGACAGGATGTCTTATAGACCTGTTATCATTCTTATTGGTACTTTGGGACCTATTTCACACCGGGCACAACTCTGCCAAGCAAGTGTCTTTGCTAGTTTCCCTCTGACGCAGTTGTCATGTTTCCATCCATTTTGGCGTTATGTTGAGGAAACATTGTCGAGATACTTATGTGCACCTCGCTGGATACACAATGTGCATACACTCTAATTGTTACACACATAGATGAAATCTGTACATGTGCAAGAAGATTAGCTTTTGCTTTTTTTGTCACTATCTGGAAAATCGACAATTAAGCAATCCACCAAGGTGCTAGCACACCTTTGGCAGGGAATGGAAGATGGTACTTATTTGAATGTTATGCCCAAAACACACCCATGACCACCCGTTGACCCATTGCAACCTTTTATCCTGCCGTTAAACTAGCCATACTAGGCCATGCACTAGGATCGTTATATTAGATCCCTTAGTTTTGTGACATCATAAATTCCTGCTGCAGTTTCCAACCTGACCAGGTCTAATGAGCCAGAGTAATTAAAAACACCCATGTGTGTGTGCAGAGGCTTGAAGTATTCTTATTATAACCACATACATTTTATCACTTTATATCAGTGAATTAAGTTTACAGTAGTAATTGAAGAACTTTAAAGAAAAACTTTACAGTAGTAATTGTGTTATATTGTAATGTGTGGGCACAGCAGATCAGTGGTACATTTAATTAGTAACTGCGGTATTTACATAGGCTGCTAAGTATCACACTGTCACTCCTCAACAGTGGAAATCATTTCTCTTTCTTTGATTCCCCAGCCATCCTGCTTCCACAATAGCCAGAGGTCAAATTAGTTTGTAACTTGCATTCATTTGTATGGCAAAGTCTTGTTATTGACTTTTCATGGCTCATTCAGGAAAATGCCTTATTTATCACATTTAACCGTTAAATTATGAGTTAATTACTTCTTGGTGCATCTACGACCCGAAGGCAAACTGCACACAACACGCGTTTGGAGGTCACCGTCTTGTTCAATTTGTAAAAATATCAAGATACATGTAAGTCAGATGTTGACAAAATAAAACATCTCTCTCAGGTTCACATCCGAAGAACATTCCTCTCGTACAATGATTGGATTGATTTGGTTCCTGCTTGCACTGAGCCATTTGTTCGTCAGGGCTTCCTGTGCCTCAATCTGCTCTCTGTGTTTTTACACAAATCTGTAGAAGTTGTATTTTGAAGGTTGTCCCTGCTGAGGCCTAATTTAGGGGCTTAATATATTTCTCCGGAACTTCCATGGGACAAAAAAAACATAATTACCAAAGATTAACTGTACAGATCATGAGCCTGTGATTGTACCACATTTAATCCGCTCCATGGACATAGACCTTTCAGGGGAATTCATATAACTAATGCATTAATATTCCTGGATTATGTTGTCATGCATTGTAAAAAAAAATAAAAGCAATACATAATTAAGAGCAACTGTACAGTTAACTTCCAAATGCATATTTGAACTGCATAGAAACAGTATTTGTTTATTAATCTAGTTATTTAGGTGAATCTTTAAATGTCTTGCTCTGTCCAATCTGCTGTCCAAAACAGAGTTGTAAAAATGTTCAACAATAAAAAAACTACTTTCTAGTAATTCCAGAAATCTGAGTTTGTCTGTCTGTGTCTGAGCACTTATCTCAAGAACCGTTCATCTTATCTGCTTCACACTTCCCACCAGAGAAAGTGCAGTGTTGAACTTGATGAGATTTGGATTCAGATACATTCAATATAAACTTTGAATATACAGGTGGCTGTATGGCTGTAGTGGCTACAGTGATGTTGTTGATCATGACAACAACACGTTCACAACAACAGTGCGATAAGACGACAACAGCAACGCCAACTGATATTGAAGTTCAGGATTCTGCGTTCTGAGACCAGCAGTTGGCCTTTACTTGCTGTGGCTAAACTACCGGCTGCACATTTACACTTTAAGAAAGAAAGCTGCAACCAACGTTACCACAGGCCAAACAAACAACCAGTTCCAAATGGGCAGTGCACCAGTAGTCATACCAGTGCCACTGTAAGCCTGCATCATGGATTTCAACTTTTCCTGCACTTTCCTTGACAGACAAAAGTTGTGAAAGGGTGTGTGTGCACACACATGCACATATTTTTCAGTCTGCCAGGTTGGTTTTGTTTTTTGTGTTTTGCTAGTTGATATCTTGCTAGTGTTTTGCTTTATTTGGATGTTTTGCTGTCGAAACATCTTGAAACGTGCACAATAAGACACAGATATACACGTACACACTCCTAACACACCAACACAGAGGATCAATAGCATCCTCCTCCCATCTTACATAACAGACACCAAGGCCTAAACAGCCTCTATTCCACCTGTGTGGCCTGCAGCGATGGATTGTGTAGTCCCTTATGGGGATACACGCAGGGAAGAAAAGAATCAGAAACCAAAAAGAAGAGGAGAAATACCGAGAGAACAAACACACAAAAAAATGAAGCGCAAAAAGAAGCGAGACAGAGAGGCAGGCAGAGGGAGACCAGAGTTTATCCCACTTGGCTCATGTTTCAAAGCTCTGAAGGATGTTTTTGAGGAAAACGTCTATAAAAATGAATCATTTCACAAAGATAGGAAACTGCTCTGACTGGGCCAACACACACACATGTATACACTTCACACACAGGCTCAACAACGCTGCTATTTAGTGTTTAATAGTCTGTGCCTTGAACTGACCACAGTCATACGAGCACTGCTGCACGAGGAAATACGGCCCATCTGACCTTAAAATGGCCTCAAAAAAAACTTTGAGCCTGAACAAAAGAAGATGGAGTAGACGCACCTGCTTTGCTCTCTTTGCATGCACACACACACACACACACACACACACACACACACACACGATTACTTTCCATTAGGATACTCTGACTGCCTCTCTATAGCTGTCACTTCTTCTGCTGTGAGAAGAAAACACTAAGGACTTATCTGAAACACATACGGAAATACACACATGAAAGCAACACATACTGTATAGTCTGCAGACCGGCTGAGACTAAAATCTCTCAGTACACACACGACAGTTGGACAGACACACACTCTGTCCCTCTCAAACTTAACCACACACTCACACACATGAGCACAAAGTGTCAAGTGGCTGTGTAAGTATGGTGATTTGTTTCTCCTGACAGACAGGAAATAAGGGAGTCGACCAGGGACCTCACTTTCTCTTGGACCTGACTAACTTGACATCACACACACACACACACACACACACACACACACACACACACACACACACACACACACACACACACACACACACACACACACACACACACACACACACACACACACACACACACACACACACACACAGTCTTCTTCTTCATTGTTTCCTCTCCTTCTCTGATACACATGCACACACTCAGTCCGTCAGAATCATAAATCTCCTCAGAGGTCTCCAGGATTTGAGCTGCTGCGCTGTAGGATTAGATTTGTGTCTGTGTGCAAAAAAGAAAGAGGAGTTGTTTTTAACCTACCACTAAATTTAGTTTAAATGCATGAAAAACCCTCAGGTTGCATGCTAATGTAGTGGTGCATGCAACAGTATACTCTTTACACTTCCTTCTATGACTTCAAAATGGCTTCTTGATCATGTTGCACGGATCAACCTCAGTAAGTAAAGTCCCCTCGTAGTTTCAATATTCAGGAATACTCTATATATATATATATATACGTTTGCTTAAAGATATAATGGTGACCTCAAGTGCAGACCATTACAGTGGATGACAACTATAACTTTATTTCACTTGTATTTTACATTTTATTTACTCAAAGTTGATTTTTATTTAATGTCCTATTTGAATGTAAAATGACGTTTGTGAATTCAGTTAGATGTGGACATGGTTGTGTCTCGTCTTCGACCCGAGAAGCAGACACGCGATTTAAAAGAGTGTCGCGGAGGTGGAGAAGTCACGGTCAGGTTGGGCAGCGTGGACAATGACAATCAGCTCAAAACGAGACAGGGCTTCTAACGCACCCTCGCCTAATTACAGCCTGGTTAAGCAAATGTCCTCCTCAGCTTTAACTGTTTGACGATGACGACAGAGAGGGGCTGGGTGTGTATGTGAGTTCGAGTGTGCGTGTGTGAGAGTGCACGTGTGTAAGTTGCACGCCAGTCTATTTGATTTGAACTCTCCCATCCTACAGCCCACCATCCACGGTCAGATCAGTTGCCTCGGTTCACTTATGCGTGTGGTCCAATCAGCATCGGGCTCTGGCTGAGCTGAGCCAATGACATGTGTCATATCAGATCCACAGAGTGGGACAGCGTGATGATGCTTTATTTGGCCTCCTCGCAACTGAAGGCAACTTCCAAAGTCATGATGAGGAGCTCAACTTTGGCGAGCGCTCCTAAAAGCTGTGACCTGAAACGTGTTATTTAGACGAGAGAGAAGAGCAATGGTTTAACAGCTGGAATGCTCAAGCCACATTTTATTCAATTACCTTGGGCAAGGGGAGCAATAATAAAGACCATGGGTAGTTTTTATAACACTTTGGCTACTAATGGACCATTATCATTACCCACATTAGCAACGATAGGACAAAATAATTCCCCGTTCTCTGTATTACAGACCTAATTGCTCATATCCCTGTTGCTGTGTGAAGCCATTTTCCTCTTTTAATGTCATTCAAATTATGAAATGGTCCCATTTGATTTGGTGTTTGTAAAATCATTTTCCAATTTTTCCCAAAATGCATGACTTTCAAACTGCAAAGCTGCAGAACAGCTGGCGAAGTTCTCTTCCTTTTCACTAACAGGCGTTCTGGACTCTGGCCTGCTAGTGATATAGAATATGATTTACATTTTCAAACATGCTAAATGTGACCCCCCCCCGATCCTAGACTTCATGTGGAATATTAAGTGTAGAATGAGGCTCCGTCTGGATCCATGCTGGAAACGTGAATCAGTCAAACAGCTGTGGAGCAGAACGCTCTCAGAGACTGGGAGGAAGTGAAGGGGTGTTGGTGGGGGGGGGGGTATGAATAAGGAAGGCAGGGAGGTGAGGTGAGCAGATGAGAGGTGGAGGAAGGGGGAGAGGAAGAGGAGGAGGAGTGAGACAGTAAAATGCTGCCGTCACTTAAACTCTAAAATGAAAGATCGATGAGCTTATTTAAATGTGCTCCAAGAGATGAGAGTTGGCGTATATAAAGCCTTGCATTTATGAGGAGGGGTGTGGGCATCGATTGACTGAGAAAAAGACAGAGAGAGAGTGAAAGAGGGACTGGGACGGAGGTGGAGGTGGAGGGGGGAGGGGGGAGCGAGGGAAAGAGAGAGAGAGAGACAGGAGAGATCAGGAGGATCAACCTTGGCTCATGAATTTCATCCTTTTCCTCCTAAAATAAAACGTTCCAATAAATGCTGGGGATAGAGGGGTCGGAACCTGGAAAATCTACAGCCTTCGATTGGCCGCCTGGCACAGCTTATCAAATCAATAACCCCACCCCAACCTCCCTCCGCCACCACCACCACCTCCGGCAGCCTCATCACGAATCTGCTTCACTAATTTCCCATTCCCCCATCACACACGCACACACACACACACACACAATTCCTGCCAGACATCCTGAGGTACAGTCATTTCACAGCAAGGCAACCCCCCCTCCCCAAGCTCAAAGGGGTCGCGGCGGACGGTGGTAACTTGGGCGCCGTTGCAGAGACCTTGACATTAGAGGGAGGACGGAAGGAGCTGACTCTGCAGCCACACCATCCCTCGGTCTCTCGCCTCCTCCTCGGCACCTTGGAGGGGAGGTAGGGAACATGGTGAGGAGTGTGAAGACTGGGACGAGAAGGAAGAGGAGGAAGAGGAGGGCAACTTTTGACACACGCAGAGGTGTTGTCATACCGGAGTCATCGATTGAACTGCAGGCACAGCTCTCTGAGTGACAAGCACGGTGCGCCGCATTCTCTCTCTAACCCCCCCCCCACCACCCCTAACACCACTCCATTATTCCTCCTCTACCCCCCATTCCCTGCCACTCCCCTCTTGCTCCCCTGCTCCTTCTCACACCACCTCCCTCCCTCCTCATCACTTTCTCTCCCTCCTCCTTTCACACTCAGGCAGACACTTGCCTGCACTTAAACGCCACACACATTCTCCGTGCGTTCACAAATAGCCCACCCCTACCTCTCTCTCTCACACACACACACGCACGCACACACACACACACACACACAGAGACACACACACACATATGCAAAGACATTCCAGAGACCCCCTCCTCCACATCACCCTCACATTCTGCCCACCACACCATCTGTGACCCAGAGAAAACTGTGCTGACACCAGCCTGACCTTTTCGATGCTTTTGTTTTGCCACTCTGACATGATCCCATGTGATGCACGCGCACACACACACACACACACACACACACACACACACACACACACACACACACACACACACACACCATCACTTTCTCTCTCTATGGCTCCAGAAGAAAAAGGCACATTCACTAATGTAACATGGCAACACACAATTTCCAGAAACAGCTCTGACCAGGAATCGATATCTCATCATATTTGTCTTCTTTTAGTTGCTGTAATCAACAATTACTTCACACTCTAACCCCCCCCCACTCCACCCCCCACCCCCACCTCTGCAACCACAAGGCACACATACTAATCTGGAGACCTGCCAGTGCAACAGGGTTAATACTGCACAAATAGACGGCAACTCAAATTAATACAGTACGCGTGGCTGCATTTGTGTCTGTGTGTTTGTGCATTTGTGAGCTTCGGGGCCACACCGAGAGCTGTAGTTAAGCAGGTCATTGACAAAGAGGGGGATTATCAGTGCTTGGAGGCTGTAATTCCCCCCCCATACACATCCTCAATACCCTAATCTTACAATCATCCTCCTACAATGTATGCAGCATCATAACAATAACAATAATTCACACATGTACTGTGGGAGTTAGACCCCCCCCCCCCCCCCATTCTGACTCCCACACAAACCTGACTTCATTTATGAAATGAAATGTAGTTGACCTGATTACCACCCATCTCACTCTCCTGCAGACTCCATAGACTAACTGCTACACTTGGTCTAATAAATCACACCCTTGTTTCCAGTTTTGGAGCCATCATCTCACTCTCTTCCCCCTCTTCATCATCTCACTGTTCCCCTTCTTCATCATCTCACTCTTCCCCCTCTTCACCATCTCACTGTTCCCCCTCTTCATCATCTCACTCTTCCCCTTCTTCATCATCTCACTCTTATCCTTCTTCATCACCTCACTCTCTTCCCCCTCTTCATCATCTCACTCTTCCCTTCTTCGTCATCTCGCTCTTCCCCCTCTTCATCATCTCACTCTTCCCCCTCTTCACCATCTCACTGTTCCCCTTCTTCATCATCTCACTCTTCCCATTCTTCACCATCTCACTGTTTCCCCTCTTCATCATCTCACTCTTCCCCCTCTTCATCATCTCACTCTTCCCCCTCTTCACCATCTCACTCTTCCCCCTCTTCACCATCTCACTCTTCCCCTTCTTCATCATCTCACTCTTCCCCTTCTTCACCATCTCACTGTTCCCCTTCTTCATCATCTCACTCTTCCCCTTCTTCATCATGGTCCCAATGGCAAGTGAGCCTGCCTAAACAGCCACAGTATGAATGGCCTCTCCATGTAAACATTATTTAGTGCATCAGCTGACATTTGAACCCAAGGGCTCCCGAGCTCTTACCTTGGCCGTGCAACATGTGGCAGCAGCTGCCGAGGAGGAGCAGGACAAACACGGGCAGACACCGAACCCCTCTCCGGGTCGTCCCGCTCGCCGTGATCACCGGCCGGCTCCCCGCTGCGGGTCCCTCCGCACGCTCCGGGGAGCCATCGGGGCAGCTAATTCCCGGTTTCATCCCGCAGGAGAGCAGGGGGAACGACAGTGTCCGTGTCCGCTTAGTGCGGTCGCTTTCTGCAACTCTCTTGAGAAAGAGGAGGTCCAGGGTGGGGAGGCACCGGAGGCTCCGAGCTTTCTCCCCCCCGAGAGTTCACCGCTGTCCCCTGCTATGTGTCCCCCAGCTCCGGCGTCCAACACCCGGCAGGAGAAAGAGGAGGACGCAGATGAAGATGGTGGGGGGGTCTTAACCAGCAGCAAAGACTTTCTGGTCCCTGGTGTGTCTGTGTTCACGGTAAAACGGCCCCGTGGTCCCGACGTGCTGCGGCGGAGTCCCGGTTCAGCTGCGCCCTGCGATACCTCATCTTCCTCTGGATTGATCGGAGCACGGAATTAATACAGTTGAGTGTGTTTTAGACTTATCGGCTTATTCCCCCGCTATAAGAGCTCAAATCCGCGCTTGTTCTGATGTCTTCACCGGGGGGATTTGTCCCGTGGATCATTTAGCTGTTTAGACGGTGCTCGTATTAACAGAGAAGCGATAAAACACACAAATCACCCACATGTGTGTGAGTGTAAAAATCAATCCACTAATTGATTGTGTGAATACCGCTGCTGTCTGCCTGCTGAACAAACCGGGACCAGCTCTCCCCTCCCGGGGGTCTTTCCCGGGGATGGAGAAGCGAGGGCTGCGGTTTGCAAGTTAAGCTAATTAACCGGTTCACCCCTAAATCACCCCGCACTCTCCCAGGCAGGGCACTCTTTCCTCGGATACCAGATAGGTTACCTCGCCGCACTGTGGTGCTGCTGCTGCTCCCCGTCTCGGGTTACAACGGAAGAAATGACACAACAGGTTATTATCCCGGGGAGAGGAGAAAAACACACACACACACACACACACACAAAAAGCCCGTTTAAGTTTGTTAGCACCGCCGCAGAGTTGTGTAGCCGCGATGCTAACACGCTGCTAACGAAGAGTTCATTGAGAAAGAAAGTGGGTGAAAACATCGACCGTTACACGCAGCAGCGTCTCTCCCCTGCGACACCGGAGCCTTCCCCCGCTCCTCAGCGGTGCTCCGCAGCAGTCCACACGGGGGGGAGAAAAGGACACCTCGCTCGGTGTGTGTGTTATCGTTGTCCGGTCTCCGGTCTCCGCCGCTCTCCTCCGTCCTGTGCACCCTGTTGAGGCTCCGGGAGCCGACTGAGGCGATGCGTCTCCCTCCGCTGAACACCTGCCGCCCTCCGCCCCGCTGCCCGGCGCACACTCGCGGTACTTGGGCTGGAGAGAGAGACAGGGAGAGAACCGGGGAGGGTCTGCTGTTGTTTTTAGCCGCGTCAAAGCGACTTCAGTGGGGGTATGAAGTCTGAATGGTCCGCTCTCACTTGCCCGCTCCTCCCGCAGCCTCCGCGTTCATCTCTCGATCTGTCTCAAACTCACAAACCAAACTTCTGCTCACCGTCATCTCTCGGCGCTGATTGGTCGAGCCGGGAGCTTCCGTTGTTGCCATTGGGCGATCTGAACCCAGGGGGCGGGAAGCAACGCAAAGTGGTGAGAGCGTGGTGGACGGCACCCCCCCCTCCCCTCAAAACCTCAAGTCCCCCCCCCCCCCCCCCCATACACGGAAAATAAGTTATTACAAGTTATTTAAAGTTATTACAAGTGTTTATAAGTTTTTCTAGTCCCTCCCACATACACATAAAATAAGTTATCACAAGTTTTCATACTGAATACAGTGGCGGGTCTAGGATTTGTCTGAACCAGGGGCTATTTAGGGGGCCATTATCTACACAAAGGGACCAATATCCAACTCCTGATTCGGGAAGGTGCACTTTTAAATCATCCATTTTTTTGACTTTGTCTTTTATATATATAATTTTAATGTTTGGGGAAGCCCTCTGAAGCACCACTGGTGAACAAACACATACGCTTGCTTGATTACAAATGAACTGCCTGGAGTTATATCTCCATACCAGTGAACCTAGTTTCCTCCATGGTGAGGGTCATTAAATGGCACATTAATGTTAGAGCCTACAACACAGTGACCTTATCTTTTATTGCCTCAATAAATCCTCAGAGACAGACTTTCCATCCTGAGTGACCAAATAGTCTCCGTGCACCGTCAAGCTGTCCCCAACCCACTCTCCTCAAGCACCTTCACCTCAGCTCATCCATTTATCTTTCCATCCAGGCCCATTTGGCATTTGGCTTCCACCAGTCTGTTTCCAGTGGAGTGGCTATGATGCCGCATGGACTTTCCATGAAAATATTCTGAAGCTCCATCTGCAGCCAAACCACATACGCTGCTCTGGATTCCACATTAGATCACCAAAATCCCCATTTTACAAATGTACTAGTATTTTTTTTATATTTTATAATACAATTTTCTATTTGTCAACCCCCAACAGGGCAGCTGGAGAATTAATCCAGTTGTGTAAGAAGTACTCACATCTCTTACTTAAGTAAAATAAATACCCTGTAGTATAGACATACTCCATCGAGTAAAAGTATTGCATGAAAAGTTTAACCATCAAAAAGCATCAGTTATCTTGATATTTGTTTCTGAAAAGCAGTGTGGTATAACAGTACTAGTATCTCAAAAGTGTACTTAAGTGCAGTTCTTATAATAAAAACAGTAAATATACCGAATTGATCTTATTGACTATTCCTGCCCTGATTATACCTGTGATAAATCATGTGATCACTCAGAAGTTAATCATGATTCATCTCGCATTTTGTTGTAAGCAGGAGAAAAAGTCACTTGATAAATGTGTCTTATTCTTCTGGCAGAGAAAAACCCGCAATAACGAGTTGTTTTGGCCACTTGGGGGCAGCGATGTGAACACATCATCACCGTTACCCAAACCTTTTCGCAGCGTGAGGCTCTGGAAGATCTTTTTCCTCTCGTCTGAAAACCTTCATTAGTTCTTCTCAGCCATCTGAATGAGAGGTGAAACTTCTTTATAGAAATACGTTTAATATCCAAACCCTTTTAGCTCTATTTTTGGTCTCTACCATCTCCTGACAGAAATGTCAGGCCCTTCAGCTGCTTAATGTTCCACTCTGCTCTTCAGTTAGTCTCTAACTATGTCACTCAACCACGTCGCCCTGCTATTTGCCACTGAGCAGGTGGTGTACAGTGGGATTTTAGTGCTTTTTCTCTGAAAACCGGAGCCCTAATGTGGTAGAAAATGACAGCATGAGAGCAGTGACGACAGACATTGAGTGAGCTGAAAGTCACCATGAAGCTATGCAAAACTGAGGCGAGCTGCAGATGCAGGTAATTCTCTGTAGATTTACTACTAAAAGCAACATTTTTCACATTGTAACATTGTTTTGACATTTTCCTTTGATGGAATGTCATGACAGAAATATTTAATATTTTCCGTCTCTTGCAGTACTTCTTAAACCTTTGATAAATACAGACCTATACCTAAAGTAAGGGCGTTTTTAGAGAGACAGAACTCTTCACCACCATCATCAAAGCTCTGAATGAGTGACCATCGTTTGGATGTGTTCATCTATCAAGGTTTTTTCTGAAAGATGAAGAAACTATGTAAAAGAGTCATAAAACAGCTTGCGGTGCCCCAACATCTTAGAGCATACACCTCACCCTTAGTCTTCCATGATTAAGACAAGAGTACGATGAGACAGCACCATTAGAAATGGATGTGAACATATCAACAAGCAATATCATTTATCTAAAAAAAGGACGAGTTAGTTTTAAGATAAAAACTGATGGAAGGAGAGCAGGCACAATAAAGCAGAGCGCTCAAATCATCTTTATGGCGATTCGGCATTACAGAAGCACAGTGAGAAAACTGGCAACAGATTGGACTGTGCACAGGGAAATGAACATGACGGCAACACAACAGGTTGACATTTGGACCCACTTCAAACAAAATGCTGCAGAGAGAAAATGTGAGCGTGTAGTGTTGTCGGTGTGGGAACAACACAAGAAAAGCACAAACCTGATGTGACACCTCAAGGCGCAACCACACAGAAACTGAGGTAACGTTAGGATATTAAATAACGTTACTTTTCATTTAATTAAACTTTTTATGAGAGAAATAAAAAGGGCAGAAACATGGACTTCTTCACTCACGAATATAATTCACTATATAGTGAGTTCGCCATTTTGTAGTGGTTTATTTCTACATTTGAAAATTGTCTTTTAACATGTTTTTTTTTTTACATTAAAGTATTAATACTAAGTGTAAAATAAACCTTTTAACATTAACTGTAGGATTTTCCACCAGACGATGTTGTTGTTGTTTTACGTCATAATGATGTCACCCTAAACTTTTTCATATATATTGTTATATATCTTTTAAATAGTCCTCTATATAGAAGTCACTAGTGAAGTAGGGAATAGTGAGCGAGACACTGAAGAGATTTAAAGTGGTTTATTGTCACTCATTCATATTTCTGTCACACATTTGAACCGAGAACCTGTTGTGGTTGCATAAGGCGTGCGGTGGCTTTGAGTGCCTTTTTTTTTAGTTTTTTTTGCCCGGCTGCACAATACTAAAACTCTGCAAACACCACCTGTGTCAAACTCTGTGTTTCCTCCCAGATTTATTTCCTCTACCTGCGAGGTACTAAAAGTTTAGCAACCGCACACCTGGCTGACCTGGTCCACCCTCTCTTCCCACTCAGCGCTCTCTGCAGCTCTGGATCACGGCCTCCTTGTCGCCCCCTCAGTTACACATCTCCACCTATCCGTGCACCGGGCAGGCGGCGGTGTTTGCAGACAGTGACAGACTGCTCCTGAACCTTGGATGCCTGCCAGTTGCTATGATACCATCACCATTTTCACAACCTTCAAGCTTGCTCAGAGTCGGCTTTTGATTTTCTCTCTCTCTCTCTCTCTTTTTTTTACAGTTACTTTAATTTGTTTGCAACCATCAGGGTTTTTTTGTTAAATAAAACCCACCTTCTGTCGTACTTTGTGCGGTGCCCTTGAGTTTCAGCAAGGTTTTTCTTTTTAATGTGGAATTCTCC
The DNA here is from genome assembly GCA_026259375.1 of Verasper variegatus. NCBI lineage: Eukaryota > Metazoa > Chordata > Actinopteri > Pleuronectiformes > Pleuronectidae > Verasper > Verasper variegatus. The sequence goes on along the minus strand of CM048044.1, from coordinate 3,610,714 downwards.
AGACACAATGACGGCCTCTGCTCACCTGCTTGACCTTTTACTTTCCTCAGCACTGAGTTGAAGTTGAAACAAGTAGAGACAAAAATAAAAACTATGTGAATTTACAGTTCAACATAACCTTTTGTTTTTACCTCGTCGCCTTGGAACTAATCCTCTAAAAATAAAATGGCACCAGGAAATGCAGTTTTTATCTGTTTTTTCCACAGCATCAAGTGGGTGAAAAAGATATAGAAAACAATAACAAGTTGTACGGAGCAAAGCAGTCAGAGCCAACTACAACAATCTCCATCCACGTGAGAGTTTTGACTCAATACTAATTGTTGTTAGTTGAGTCGTGAGCGATAAGAACTAAAAACTAAAACATGCTAGTGTAGATGAATCCTTAGCAGTCAATGAAACTACAATTTGTATATTTCAAACAGACTAATTCTGCCATAAAAAGTAATCCCTTTACTTTTACCGTAGCTCATACATTAAATTAACGTGTAACTCATTTACTTTTCTCCGATCTCTGTCGGAATCCAGCCGAGACAGGTCGTGAGACAGGTCCTGGATATTGCAAGTGTAAAGTGAATGAATGTAAGCAGCATCTTAACACATTTAGCTGCAGGCCAAACATATTCTCCACATCACAAATTGAAAAGGGGGCTAGAATTCATTTTGGAAAATGTTTGAGGTAATAAGTTGTCCATATTTTACACTCCAGTATATGAGAGTTGATTTCTTGAAAACCTAGAAGAAGTTGATAATTTTGGAGTTTAAAATAACCTTATATAAGATACAACACCACAGCTCAGTCATTAAAGCAGTGACGCACTGAAAGCTAGATATCACAAGACTTATGAATAGTAAATTATTGCCTGGGATAACTTAGTAATAATAAGTGGGAGACGATGATATATTGGGGGAATTAATTTGTGTGTAATTCATATTTTCATTGCAATCCATCGGACTGGAGGTGTTTTTGCTAAATAGTCACAGTGTTCGTTGATTTTAATGCAGAAACAGAGGAGGACGACCAAGTTTATTCAAATCACAAAGGTTCTTTACCTACCTTTACCTGTCAATGTACTCGCCAAGAACACACAACAAACACACAAACTGGTTTCAATACACACAGTGACTCTGTGCTCACAGGTTCTAATTCTGAAGCCAATTTAGCTTCCAATTACCTGCCCTCAATCCATCTATTGCTTTCTATCACCAAAGCATCCTTCTGCCCCCCCCACACACACACACAGAAACACATGCAAAGTCTCTCTGTCTCACACACACACACATGCACAAACACACGGGCCACACAAGCCCCCCCAACATACACACAGCGGGCACATAGTATTCATCTTCAGCTCAGACGGATATCTGACCTGACATGTGCATGAACATCTATTTCATCAAATCTCGCTACGTCTGCTCCACAAATCTCTCTCTCTCCCTCCGTTTGTGTGCTCTGCTGCTCTCACCCACCCTCTTTCTGTTGAACACACACACACACACACACACACACACACACACACACACGGTGCACCCACTCTCTCTTCAACGCACTCAGTGCAGCGATGAGGTGACCTCCACAGAGGGCTCTATGATCGGGCTGAATGATGACACCAATCTCTGTTACTCTCTGCGAGGCAAACAGTGGGACCGTCCCCTGTCTCTTTAGCACCTGTTTGACTCGGTTAATGACTTATGTCCCGGCGATAAACACAGTGCCCATGTGCACACACACTCCAAACACGCACCGGCACACGTACCAGCCCATGCAAAGCTAACGAGCGGCTTCCAGCAGCTCGAGCTGTCACCGTGGTGGAGGGAGATAATGTCAATATTAACTGACCTGTCATAGCAGTGGAGAGCTGGTGGGATGCACACATGGGCTGAGAGGCTGCAGACAGACGGCGAGAGGGACTGAGATGTTAAAGCATAGCTGTGGGACACTGACTAATAGCATGAATTGCTTATTCTTGTTTTTTTTGTAAACTGCTCTTTTCACCATTGTGTAATTGCCGCAGGCAGGCGGATATGAATCAAGCTTAAGCACAGCGTGTGTGCCACACCCAGTCAGACAGAGCAGCCTCCATCAACATCACATACGTCCTCTGTTGTGCATAGAAACGTAAACGAACCATGTGATTGAGGATTCAGTTGCAAATATGATATGATACGTGGCCTGTGGGGAAGCTGATGGTGCTTGTGTGTGTGTGTGTGTTTAGTATAGTATGTCCCACCGATTGTATTTAAAAACCACCACTTACTCTTATCAGTCATGACATTTAAACAATCAAATAAGTAATTGCAACCAAACGTACAACAAAGCAGCGACAACACTTCAATATCTCTGCTACAACAACTACCTAAAATGACATTAAAACCATTCTTAAGAAAAATGGTTTTAACGTGTACTTTTCGTTTGGCCCATGTCCCATCCACTAACATGGTAATAGCGTGGTCAGCCACCAGGGGGCAATCAAGAGGCTTTGGCTTCAAAGTCGAATCTGTCAAATCGTCCATCTCTATATACAGTGTATAGTGTGTCCACTGTTGGATGCAGTTGTGCACAGCAATTAAACCGTCTCGACTCGTCTTCTGTTTATCCACCTTCTCTCGCTCTCGTCACATTTGTGATAAAAAATAATTACAGAGGAAGACACGACATTAAAAGCTAATAAACTGAATGAATAGAAGACCACTGTTCTAATCGAAAAAACACCTAATGGCTTGTGTATGAGTGTGTGCGTCAGTGTGTGCGACGCGGTGTAGTTTATTGTTTGGTTTCATTGTAGCCTGGAGGTGATTCTGCATTCTTGCATCTCAGGCAGATGGAAACTTGATCCCCCCCAAAAACCAGTGGCTCCACCTGTTATCCGAGCTATCTCCTGGGGCTAAACACAGAAGGTGAGGGAGCAGCGAGAAGAAAGAGCAGGCATGAGGGCGAGCTGAGGGGAGCAGGAAGCCTTTCATGTGAGAGAAGCGAGCGGGTAAGGAAATGAAGAGGGAATTGAAAGGAGTTAGGTCACACCTGTCGCGGACTCAAAGAGACAGGGAGGGATGTGGGGATAAGTGTAACACCAGTGGGAGAAAGGGAGGATTGCCGTGGAGAGGGATCACTTTTTTAGTGAGTAAAGCAGACAGAAAAGGCTGTGAAAATCACAGTCGAGGCTTTCAGGGATCTTTTATGGAAAGAGAATGGAGAAAGGCAAGAGGAAAAAGCGATTGAAGTAAAGAAAAAATACAAAAAAGGGAAAAATATTACGAACGATTTCAGGGTTGTTGTGTGAACCGGGCGGAGAGAGGCTGCAGAGAGAGAAATGCAAAACGAAAGAGTCAAGCTGTGCGCTAGCGGATGAGTCTGTGGGTCCATAATTTCTTTTGTTTGTTTTACTTTCTTTGTGCATGTGTGTGCTTGATCTCTCAGCTCCCACTGTGTGTCAACCCCGTGGCAACAAAGTGGACGGTTAATCCAGCGCTAGGCCTCGTCTCACGCCGCTCCGCTCCTCATGCGTCCTGCCTGACTGCAGGGCCTCGCAGCTGGTCTCAGAGAGCTGCAGAGCGGACATTTGGGATCAAACTCGAAATCTCTTCCCAGTGCACCTGTAATCACATGCAATTATCCAGCGTCACACTGTGGAGGAGAAGGAGACGGGGTGGGCACTCGCCGCGCCCGTGAACCGCACATGAAAGGAAAGCAAACAAAAGAGGAACACAAAACAGAGCTCAAACTGCTCCAACGCAAAAGCAGTTCATACATAAACAGCCGATGAATTTGTGTTGGTTGCATGTGCGTGCTGACACACACAGGCCTGTAGCAGCATGTGCTCCTGCACACGCTCACACACACACACACACACACACACACACACACAGGGACGCCCAAAGGCACTCACTCCCAGTCCTCTCAGTCTGCAGGGTGTGGACAGTATTACAAAGACCTCACAGAAAAGTGATGCCATACCCTGAGGGAAACACACCATGAGCTTTAATTTTCATTTTTTACCCCCATCCACCATCTCTCTCTCTCTCTCTACCTCACTGCCCTTTACTTGTCCTCCCCCAAACTCTCATCTTTTCTTATTTTAAACCAAATCCATCTTTCAAACCGTATCTAAATGTTCTCCTGCCTGTGGGGATGACAAACATAGAAACCTTTCATGCCTTTGCCTCCATTTATTTCATGTCCACTCGCTCATCTCAGATTAATTTGCCTCATGAAATCATGTTCATTAAGAGGTTTTCTATAGAGCAATATAAAAGAATACCGTGATTATGAAGCAGTATAGCATGTGGTGCATATTAATCTGTGGACAGACGGGCTCAGACTCACATGCTGCATGTTACCATATACAGTCTATAAAGATGGACTGTGTGTCTCTACGTCTTCATGTTCTACCAACGGGAAGCCAAAATAAAACTTTAGTTGTCAAGCACTTTGTAACTCTGTTTTTGAAAGCTGCTATATAAATAAAGTTTTTATGAGTATTATTATTACTCTTTTGACATCATTTGTCGTATTAGACGTTGGACCGATACACGCTCACATAACATCAAATAACAAATAAAAACTTCTAATGTGTCCTTTCACTTTTTAGTTTGGTCCATGTCCCATCCACTAACAAGGAGGAGGCAGTGTTTATGACCTATACTGCAGCCCGCCACCAGGGGGTGATCAAATTGACGTGGCTCCCTTTTGTTACAATACGGAATGAAAGTAAAATATCAAAAGTATCCAAGTTGCAAAATCCGAGTTGTTGCAGGGACTTGAAGTGAACGTTACTCATTGTGTTTTGCTTGACGCTTGTTTACTGTTCCACAAAGACGCATTACGACCAATAACTGAAGTGAGACAAATGCGTCCTCGTGTCAGAAATAAATTGTTCCGGTGACTTTGTGTCTGAGGTCAGATCAGAGCAGCGCTGGTGGTTTTAGTTTCACAACAAAAGGAGCTTAAATCCAGAACATAGAATGACTTAGATCAGACACAAGTTCCTCAGAGTCCTGACCTTTTATAGCTGATCCAGGCTCATCAGTTTCCCGGCTATTAATTTGCTTAGTGTTAATTACTGTGCAGGGCAATGCTTTCATTAGACCCGATCGTTATATTGCTTCATTTTTGTTTGGCTCTGGTCAATATGTGGCCACAAAAAACTCGAGCTCTGAAAGCTCCAGTATCAATTTGAACAACTGATCAATACGTATATATCTGAATGCAAACAGGAGCTGAGGTCGTTGGCAGGAGTGATACGGAACCTGATCATTGATAGATTTTTATCAATGAAGCAACATTTTTACAAGGTGAACTCACTTTTTTGTGCATATACTGGATAAAAAAAAGGAGAACAAGCACATAGTGGTGGAGATGTGGTTATAACCTACTCAAGAACGTTACTGATGATTAAAGCATCAGTAAGAAAAACTCAATTAATGTCGTAAAACAATTTAAATACTATCTGCTAGCAAGAAATGAGGCAAAAATATCTCGGGATATGAACGCTGCCATCTTATGCATTTGAAGCCAGAGTCTTTGTAGTAGTGATCGTGGTGCGGAGTCGCAGTATCAAGGTACAAATACACACGCTAGTCAGTCTCAGCTGTCAATCATGAAGCTTCACCCAGTTGAACAAACAGGGACAGACATCAGAACTACCTCGATTGACAGAAAACTAACTTTGACAACAAACAATATTTGACGTGTACTTTGATTTTGTATCTGGGTCCATGTCTACTAATATGGACCACCAGGTGGCGATCAAGATAAGCTAGTTTCACTTTGGGGACCCATCACGTCGTCCATGTTTATACGTATAGTCTATGCTTGAACCTGGTAAACGGCTAACCTCTCTCTGTCCTACGAGCAGTAACTCACAAGCTAAATCAACGTCTCATTTAATCCAGACAGAAACTGAAAAATAAAAACCTGCGATGACTTCCTGTCGCAGCCAAGAACTGGTCTCGCACATAACTTCCTGTAAAAATGATGACGGTGTTCACATGTTTATTTGTTGCACGTATGAAATAAACTACCTGTGATGTGTTAATTAGAAAGTTTTAGATGATACAGGAAGATGGATTTTTGTATCTGATGAACTGAGTCGGACTAGAAGTGCAAAGCTGAGCTAACCTTCATCTTTACGGTGCAGATTTTCTCATCTAACTCTCGGCCATGAAGCAAATAAGTGCATTTCTCCAAACTGCTCCTTGAATCTGATCGCGTGTGTGCGTGTGTGTGTGTGTGTGTGTGTGTGTGTGTGTGTGTGTGTGTGTGTGTGTGTGTGTGTGTGTGTGTTGCGTGTGTGTGTGAGAGAGAAATATATGCACTTTTTTTTCACCATCATGCATGAAGGCATGACTTCCATGTCACTCACACACACACATTCACATACACACACACACACACACACACCAACTGCTTGCTGAGCTGAAGCCGGTGCGTGCACAGCCCTTGACATGCTTTCCTGCTTGCATCTGTCACACGTGCACATCATAGCACCTTGCCATCCTCTCACATCTCCTGTTTCTGGCCGCTATGTGTTCCTCTCAGTGTAACACACACACACACACACACACACACACACACACACACACACACACACACACACACACATGCTGTTGCAGTTGCCAGGAAAAAAATCATCAGGGAGTTGAGAACATGCCAACGTGAACAATGCAGATCAACAAGGAAAGAAACACTTTTCTGCTCCGCGGGTACGTGACACGTGACACGCGGCCGGACACGTGCATCGGAAACTCAACAGAGGACGACGAAGACTTGCTCGTTACGAGGAGACTGTACGACATTCATTCAGATTAACTACACAAAATTCTGCAATTCATTCTGCTTTATTTTCTATGGGCCTTTTTTCGCTGCAGACATTTTGACATGTCATGGTAAAACACAGGTGTTACTGATAACATGAATGATGGCAGTGTTTAGTCCGAGTGTCCCAATGAGCCATGACTGTGTGACAGCGCGCCAGCACTCACAATGCCCCCTGTAACCGAAGCAGATAAGTGGAATTCAGCCATCATTCATTTTATTATTTGCACTCGTGCTTTTCCACCAACGACGTGTCAAAATGTCTGCTGTGAAAAAGACATTGACCCAAAGTCCTTGAATCCATAACAAGTTCTATTTCGTATTCCATCTCCCTTCACAGTCCTGTGAGAAAAGAGCTTTGAAAGCAGCAGCAACAACAAAACGTGAGGATGAAACGGTGACACATGGGTCTCGTTCTAAAGATGTGCACGGGTCAGAGTGGGTGACACCGGGTGGAGGTCACAAGGTGAGGTTATCTTCATCTCTTATCTCCTCTACCTCTGTCTCCCATTGGAGCACAGAGCCACACTGCCCCCCTCAGGCGAACTCACCCTCTGTCCTCCTCAGTGGAAAAGAGCATCAATGTGGGGCGGATGTGTTGATGTGGAATGAATGTCAACAAGTGTGTGTGTGTGTGTTTGTGTGTGTGTGTGTGTTACCACCTATCATCCGGGTCACAGGAGCCAATCAGAGCTCAGTGGATGACCTGACCTCTGACAGATCACCATGTGCAGAGGAGCAGGCTGACGGCGGCCGAGGTGGATTTCCCACGCAGCCTCACACTCCATTACGCGCTCACACACACTCGTGAGCACATATGCCCAAATGCACACGTCCAAATTAGCTGCCAGCCGCAGCTGAACACCAGCCCTCTCACCAGCCCTCTCACCCAGGAGGAGATTTGATTGGTTTTGGTTTTTACAAGTGTTTAGGTCTAACGTGCAGCTGAAAAGTGGCAGCGGTGTGTGTGTGTGTGTGTGTGTGTGTGTGAGTGTGTGTGTGTGTGTGTGGTCTCAGCTGCACTGGTTGAGAATCAATTCAACTGAAAACACTTTATCTCCCTGTGCATCATTCTCTCTCTCTCTCTCTTCTTCTTCTTCTTGCTTCTGCAGCTGATGTTTCTCTCCCTCTGCTCAAACAGGTTACAGGCTAATCATCTAACATTTGGTTTAAAGAAGGCCCCGCTGCTTTTCATTCCCGTCGTCTCATCAGGGACTCGTTTATACCTGGAATGCACCGTAGTTAAATTGTTGACGGAGACGGAAACAATGAGAAACGTGGGAGTCGAGGACCAGCGGCTCGTTTAAGTGGTCACTTAAACCTCAACATCCTCTTAGTGGAATTCTTGCAGGCATTACAGATGCAGTTTCACTAAAGGCCTTTTTCCACAGAGCACAATTCGACATGTCACTGCAGGAAAAGCACAGGTATAAATAATAAAATCAATATTGGCTGAATTCTATTTAGCTGCTGCAGTTTCAGGGTCGTTATTCCGTGTGTTCCCTGCTCTTTGTCGTGTTTGGATTTTATCAGCATGTTTTCCTGTGGATTGACGTTTCCGCTGTGATGTGTTCCAAACACAAAAGTTATTCAAAACCTGAAGTTGATGCAATGAACCGTTGAACAAACAGTTACTTCTTACCTCCACCAGGGAGGTTATGTTACACAAAAACCACTGAGACGGTTTCAATTGAAACTTGGTGGAGCAGATTTGATTTTCGGGGCCAGATCCAGGATTTATTCTCACTCTTTCATTCATTTCATTTTTGGGGAATTTTGATCCAGACCGAGAGAACGTCTTTGATCGGATACAATTGTGGATTATTGGTTCAACTAAACTGCAAAGTCCAGACCAAACAATGTGTGAGTCCAATATTCACTTTCTTCACGTTTGGTTTTCGACTCAGGGAATGAAAAAAGTTTCTTTGTCTTTATAAAACTCTGACTGACTCAGCTCTTAATGCCACTCCTGGGCTTACATTACGCTGTAGTACACTAGGTTTAGAGATTTTAAAAGTTGGGAACAAGAGAGCGCTGGCATCAGATCAGTATTCTGAATCAGCAGATACGCTGAGCCGAGCTACTGCAATCTGTGTGGGAAGAAAAGGAGTTTATACAAAATAGACTTATCTCCACACCAGGTGAAATTTAAAGGACAACTTAAATATGTCCGTCGGGTGAATCAGGACTGGTTTAGTCTCTCAAACTCATGGACGGATAAGGACAATTCTTCCAAAACATATTCCCTCAGTTTGGTCTTTAGATGGTGGTCGTTGAGTGAATCTCCTGAAGATGTTCAATCAGGGAGAGATCTGGTGACTGAAGCGGACACAAAACAGAAAAGTAATAATACAAACACAAGAGCTTTAGTGATAAGAACCGCTGCCGGTGTCAGTGTGAATTTAAAAAACAAATTTTTACGTCATATCCTTCCTCCTGCAGCTCACTGCTGTCGTTGTTGTTGTGAAAACATCTGATCTGCTTCATGTTTGAAAAGGAATAACTCCGGAAGCAAAATGTCCTGACACAATTTTCTGACCATTTCCCACCGTGTCTTGTCTGGAACGTCACACTCAGCAAACCCCCCCCCCCCCCCCCCCCCCAAAAAAGCCGCGTGGACGAGGACTGAAATGTTTCATCACACTTAGAATAAAAAATGATCACTCAGAATAATTCTGTATTGATTTCCAGTCACGCTTCTCTTTAAAATGATAAGTGGATCCAAACCACCCCCCCCCCCCCAACCTGAATAGAAGCAACTCATTTATTCAGGTTTGTCCTTTAGTCACCAGTGCCATTTAGAGTCATTTAGGTAACAAAAACTACTTAATGCATCCAGGTTTTGTTTGAGCGTCTCCTACGTAACTTCATTAATCATTAAGAATTTATTATCGTTAATCATTAGGTCTGCTTAAGGGCAACTGTATTCACTCCTGCGACCCCCACTCCTCTGTGATGTATGGGGCTACTGTTTGTGTTGGTAGATGCAGAGTGGAGGTGAAGGAGGGCATGTTCAGGTGATTAATGAAACAGGATTAGGAGTCAGTGGCTGTGGAGGCAGGAGAAGGACATGTGACCTCTCCTTGCGCTGTGAGGACGGAGGGTTGGCGGTGCAGCGCCAGGCTGGAACTTGCCGGGAAAACAAAAGAAAACACGTCGATAAAAGTATTTTAGATCAGGTTTTTCTGAAGTGTGACCACAGCACTGCTGAACGATGCCTTTGTCTGTAACTACTGCAGGGAGCTTGTTAAAGTGTGCAGCAAAATCGCCGGGACGACACTCACTGACCTTCCTCATCTTCAGAAGACGAGCTCTTTGAAGAGTCTTCCTCCTCTGTTCAAAGACTCCTTGTTGCTTCCCTCCGGCCACAGATTCACTGCAGCACAAACAGATTTAAAAGCTCATTTGTCCCCGCTGCCGCTGCCGCTGTGATTTTTATATCGTATTTATTTACATTGAATTATTGATCGTCTGCTTTGTCATGCACTGATTGCCGGCTGTACAACAAATTGCCCCTCGGGGATAATAAATAGGTCTTGACCACAGTTGTTTCTCCAAGTGAGGAAACAGTATTCACAGTTCGCATAATCCGCTCATTATTCAAGTGCTCGAAGATCCAATCATCACTTAAGCGTTTGTCATGCAAAAGAGCCAATGAGAAGAAATTGAAAGGTCCAGGTTGATATTTATTCATACTGCAAATGAAAGCTTGATTGACAGCCTGTTGGATCGGATAAACTTCACCTGATACCTTTCCCTTTAATACTCGTGAATTCATGCAGTGTGTGATTCATTCTCATTGTTTAATGTATGCTAGCTTACCAGTGGTCACATGACCTTCCAAATATGCATGTGCACATATCATAGGTACCTTTGAATAGCATGTTACTGTTGATGTAAAGGTTTCCTCATAACCCATAAGAAACATTAGCATTCAATTTCTTTCAAAATGCATTGACAGACACATTTCTAGTATATAAACATATTTCTGACTGGATTTTAATTGATGTTTTCTATAATCTTGGGAGCGCTGGTCTGTTCACGTCAGCCTTTAGCCTAGCTTTTAGCCTAGCTTTTAGCCTAGCGTGTAGCCAGGCTCGCTCTCCTCGCTTCCGTTTCCTCTCCCTCCACCGAAACACGAGCTTCTTCAGCCCAACTGCCGTAAATCTTTACTCGGACTTCGTAGGTCATCCGTCCCGACCACAGACATCGAGAATACTTTATAGAAAAAGACCATTTTCTCCATGATTGTCCCATTTTCAGTTGTAGGTCATAAAGAGGCAGAACTATAAAACTATGACTGTTTCATAACCAGTTAAAAAGTCCTTATAGGGTCTTTAAATACTTTAAGTCAAATCTCCTCAGGCCTGTAAAAAGGGTCGAATGTGGGAATGTCAGATAAAATACAAAAAAATGTGAATTATTGTTCAAACATGCTACATAATAGATAAGTTAATATTTAAAGCGTCATCAACAGCATTTTTCTCTCGCTATTCTTTCTTTTTCTCCAGTGAAGAATAAAGAATGCAATACATATTGTACTCAACACGATGTACTCACACCAAGTCGGATTCCTTGTTTCCCTGGAGTCTCCGGGCTTCGCTCACTTTCCCTCCATGTTCTCCCCTTCAGAACTGACGTCCTCCTTTCACCCATAAGATGTCCCTGGACGTTTTCCCCTGTTACACTCACTCACACGTTTTCTATTCGCAATCTAAGCTTCCCACTCACACTCCCAGTCCTGGTACTCTCATCACCCATGTACATACACCTACATCCTCTGTTTCTGTCCCTGAGTTTGCTCCTTGTGTGAAGTATCCTGTTCCCTGTTCCTGTTCCCTTTCCTGCCAGTTCATCCATCCATCCATCCGCCTGCTTGCTTAGCTAGAGACCCCTTGAGGGAAGCGTGTGTCTCAGAGATGTTGATCCACCAAGTTGTTCAGCTCCACAGAGACCAAGCCTGACTGTCTCTGTTTGGCAGCCAGACCTCCAGCAGTCGCCTCCTGCCCCTGAAACCTCTCGTCCACCCAAGGAATCCATCTTTGCTGATCTCACCTCTAGACCCTGTGCTCCCAAGATGGAGGACATGATCAATGCTTGTTTAGAAACGCCTGAGAGTGGGGGTACGGTCCCTCATGGCCCCTGCCTCCATCTCTTGCTCACTTTCTTCCATCCATATGTGAAAACATCTTAAGATTCTCTTATATTTTCCCATGTACACAAGTACACACACACACACACACACACACACACACACACACACACAGAGAATGAGGGAGAGTCTCCATCTTTTTCCATTTAGCTATTAAGGGTATCTTCTGTTTGAAGTAATGAAAAGCTCTGTGTTTCTGTGAGTGTATGTGTGAAATGAACGTCTTGCCTGGAGGGAGACGTAGCCTGCTGACGGAGATTAGTTTACATCATCCCCCTTTCTATCTTCTCGGTTTGTGTAGCATTGCACTCTCTGTTGTAACACACACACACACACACACACACACACACAGATAAATACACTCACAAAAGTAGAGAGAGGGTCAAATACTCTACATTTTTTCATTCATATTGTCAGAGCATAAAAAGATTAAATCCACATTTTAGGGTTTTGGAACTCTTAAGGAGACAATCTGCCGGAGGAGGAAACCTCATCTGGAAGGAGAGAGCGAGCGATGGATGAGAGAGAGAGAGAGAGAGAGAGAGAGAGAGAGGTAGAGGAAAGGTTGTTAGGGAGACAGAGAGATTGCAATTGAGACGAACCAAGAGGGAACCTGCTCGTTTTCTTTAATTATACCTTTGTGTCTCTGCGGATTAACAACAGTCGCATGAAGCACGTGTGTGAAGCTGCTGATTTGTGGACGGAATTTAGAGATGGTTATTTTCAAATTAGTGTGTGTCGGTGTGTTTGTCTCAGAGTGTGTGTGTGTGCGCTCTGTGTGTGTGTTTGTACTCTTTCACCACAGGCACCACATCACACCCTGTGTATGGATATCTGCAAGAGTCAATAATCAATAATCAAATCTTAATAAATGACATAAACACAAACATTACTTGACCCTAGTTGATGTTGGATGGTTTTACATTCCCGTTAAATTTAAGTTGCACTTTCTTGTGAAAGATAATAGAAGGAGCAGGGATTGAGCCACAGAGGGTTTGAGTTCTGTGGAAGCATGAATCACAACAGCATCAGTTGATGAATCAGATACAGGTCACAGCACGACACAACACTGAGTGTGTGTCTGTGCTGACACACACGCCTGGAACACGTCACAAGCTATTTTTGCAGCTGCCAAAGTGAACGCATCACAAACAAAAGAGCGACATTAATTAATGACATTAGTTCAGAAACCCCTCTGGATAATGCGACGGTTCGGAAATATCCTCTGCAGAGATTCTGCTTCATGATCAGAGGGCGGAGGAAATCAATCGCACTCCACACACACACACACACACACACACACACACACACACACACACACACACACACACACACCTTAATCACTCCAGGAACAATCCGTGTCCCACGTCCACTCCACTGAAAAACCTCATGTGTGTGAAAGAATCTGAGTGATTTTGAACTTCATAAAGTGTGAGTGTATGTTTGAAGCAGAGTGGATGGAGCGCATGTGTGAACCCCTGGGCCCGTCGCTGAGAGACAAAGCCCTGTAGGGACACACGTCGCTCCTCCACTTTCACAGCAACAGGGTGGTAATGGAACAGAAGTGACTTTATTCTCTCTCTCCCAGCTGATCAAAGGCTCTTTCTCCTTTTGTAAAGCCCCCAATCCTGCTCTCCTTCCTCTTTTCCTCCCTCCCTCCCTCGCTCCCTCCATCCTTGTTCCATCTCCTCTACCTAAAGCAGTCGCATACATATTTATTATCTCACTGCAGAGTCACAAAGGAGCTGCTGTGTGTGCGTGCTCCCTTTTCAAGAGACTCTTACATCTGAGTGACGTTTACTGATAATTAAAGTCAAACACTGTGTTGTTTCTTTTTATTCTCTCATCAAGGACTTTAATAGGAACACTTACACTAATACAGCCTCAGTTCTTTCTGCCACAAGATGTTGGAAACTTTGCTCTGAGCTTCTCCAGATCAGCAGATCATTTCTGCTGATCTGTCAGCTGCAGATCTTCTGTTCTACCACAGCCCAAAGGTTTTCTGCTGGATTCAGAATCTGGGGACTGGGGAGGCCATTCAATTTCAGTGCTTTACTTTGTGCATTATCCTGTTCCCTACGTTGTTCTACGCATAACTTAGTGTGTGGAGGTTTGGGGAAACCCTCCTACGAATTGTGAATCGATCTGGTTGCCATGAACCAACAAATCCAATTTTTCATTCAGATATATTCCTCAAAAGTTTATGATTTAGTTGAATTAAACACTGCACAAATAACTGTACTGTTTCTCCACCCCCCTGTTAAGATGGTGTACACACGTCATCCATCTTTATTTACAGCCAATGGTGTGAACATAATTAGAGCAACAAGCGCAACGTAACAGTAATTCAAGGTTACAGGGTTGTTATATATGTGTATGTGCAGTGTCCACTCCCATACATCACTCTAATGTAGTATTATTCACTTATAATGAGTCGTAAAAAAACATGCACAGTAACTCAAGTCCTCTCGTTGAGGGTACCAGGACAAATTACTTTGTTTCTTGTAGTAAAAAAAAAAGAAGGAAGAGATTAAGATTCTGGCAGCAGCTTCCAGTGGAACCTTTCATGATGGCTGCCAGGACACAAGCTGTCTTTTCATTAAAAAAGAGCAGAGCTGCAGAGGAGCTGCTCTCATCTGCAGGAGCCAGAGACTGTCTCAGCAAACCAAAGCAAGTACAGAGACCCCCCCCCCCCCCCCCCCCCAAAGACTGAGGGACTAGCCCCCAAACGCTGTAATGACTTACCAGCTGAGATTCAACTTAATACACATTGTTTTTGAACATTTTATTTAAGTTTATTGTTTTTGTTGCAGCCAGAAACTCTGTATTGTCTTGCAGGATCTTTACGTCCACACACATCTTCTTCTGCTTCCACTTCAAATCTCTTCTCTACACTCAGCAGCATAACCTGATGGTTGGAACCACGCAGCTCATCCACTTTAACATTAATGTTGCATTAAACACAATATTTTAACGCTGTAACAATTAAACACTAGATCCTGTCTGAAAATGATCAACTGACCCTCGTCACATTTCATCGTGGCTGTAGAATTAATGCTAATTAGATTTGTTATCTTCACTTTAAGGTTGTCTCAGTAACAGACGGCATAGACTTCCTTTAGTAAAAGGGTGTATATGCATTTGTCCATGTGCATGTGTGTGTGTGTGCATGTGAGATAGACTGGTCATATGTGTATGTGGAAGAGGATGTCGAATATCATTTAGCTGAAGGACAATGATCGCACCAGACAGGAAAAATTTAAATTGTAAATTAGTCGCCCTCATCACCCACACACACAACACATACACTTATCGCCATCACACACACACACACACACACACACACACACACATATCACTTTCTCGTGAATGGAAAGGACTTTGCGTTGCACCGTATGCACAAACACAAACACACACACACACGCCTGCGCCTGCCATTTATATTCCAGTTGTCTCTTAAACAAAACTGCTCTTCATTAAAGAACTCCTAACCTCTCTACGAGGAGATAAAGGGTAATTACGTAGCTATCGTCAATTCAAAGGGGTCTCTTTCTCTCTGAGCGCAGGGACCATAGATAAGGCTTCTTAATTAACTTAAGTGCTTCTGTTCCATTACCTCTCATGAGGGGTACCCTCTAACTGCCAATGGAGGCGCAGGAAAGCCTTGAATGTGGCGACACATTAAATCATCTGCATTGTCACATCCGGTCAATTCCACAGTCAAAGTTTAGAGATCAACTTATCCACCGAAGACGTCGCTCTGCAGTATGAAAAACAGGCCGTGGCCAACGAGGATCTGACTGTTATGTTTAGAGCCCGAGTGGAGCGGGGGGGGGGGGCGAGGGAATCGGGAAGAGATGTGCTGGAGAGTCAATAATGGAAATCTCATTTACAAAAGGAAAAAAAAATCAGCGGCCGTGTTTTTTTCGTTGCTTTTATCCGATTTGTAGATGCCAGAAATCGGATCCACAGGTAGTTCAGGGTCAAAGTTCTGTGTGGTCATTTTCCACAAAGGCCATTTCCACCCACATGAGACGCTTCTACTTACAGAGTAAATAATCAAAACTCTAGATCCAACCAATCTTCGAGCATACGATCTCAAAATAACTCTTTCTTCAGCAGCAGGTGGTGATCAGAACACAGAAGAATCACAAATCAATCAAAATCAATACAGTCGCTCCAGACAAGAATAGACATACAAGACAATAAATAGAAATAGAAAATAGAAATAAACAAACTTAATAGAATTTAAAATACATAAAAATACAGCATAGAAGATGATTTATTGTAATTTATCATAAATAAAGGTGTCTAATTAACCTAATTAGTCTAATTAACCACAATAGATGTAGAAGTCATGTGTAAGTCAAAAGTTAAAAAGGAAATACTTCAATGATGAATGTTGATGAAGAGGTTATCTACACAACTAACACAAAACCCGGACGATAACTGCTGCTGTGTTGTCAAGTTTCTATAATAAAAAGCACCTTTTTTAGCCTTTCTCCAGCGTTTATAAGTAATTATCATACCCGGAGTCTTGTTTTGTTTTTAATGTATTTTCTTGAGCCTGAACTGTGAATCAATATTCCCCCACCGGGAGTTTAAAGGCGAAGCTGGACATTTTCAGAAATATGCTCATTTGCTTTTCTCTGAGAGTTAGATGAGCAGATCAGTAACTTCTATGCAGCCCCTCTGGCTATAGATATATAGATATGTGCAGGTTTCGTAGGTCGTAGATACCTGGGAGCCTCACTTTGACCACAAGAGTCCATCTTGACTTATTTGAAACCAGAAATAACCATATTTGGAAGAGCATGTGGGTGGAGCCTGACTGGGAGCACGCCCACCTACACCTGCGACCTGCACCCATTGGACGGTACCAGCTTTCAGTCATACGGGATAAAAATGAGCATCATGCTCTAGTGAAGAAGAAACTAGCGATTGAGACCATAAACCCCCCCCCCCCCCCCCCGTGACCCACAAAGGATCAGCTGTAAAGACGATGGATGGATGTCTGTTCTACATCCGACCCGCTGAGAGGTTTGTGCGATACTTGAACCAGGTGCGGCTGCCAAAGAAAAAGATAACGCGGCTACTTGAAACAACGCAAGATTGAAAAAGTCTAAATCCTTGCGGTTCCCTCGCTGCTTCATAATACTCTTACCTAATTAAATTTCCCTCTCATGTCAAGCCGTTCTGCTTTTTCTTTGGTCAATCTCATTTGTAATCTTTCAAACAAAACCCCTTTGTGTCGAGCCCCACTTTGTTTTTTCTCTTAATTTAATATCTCCCCTCCTTGGCGGACTCTTACGGAACAAGAGGGATGACAGACGCCCCGAGTCTCCTTCATCAATTCTGACTCAACTCGTCTTTTCTCCACCTCTCTCTTGTCGTCTCCGTCTCTTAGCATCTCAATTCCTCATGCACCTTGTATCCTTCCATTATTCATGGAGCATATCACCGGCCCCACTCAAGGCTATTCCTTGTGTCTTCTCTTGTTTCCGCCTTCACTCGTTACTTTCCAAGTCGGACGAATTAACCGCAGAATCGCTCGTCCCTCCTTTGCCATTCTCCCCCCCCCCCCATTACATCGCCTCCCCGACTATTTCTCTCTCCCTCCTTTAATCCTCCTTTCATCTTTTTTCCTCAGCTTTCCGTGTACCACCCTCCGCCCTTCTCCCTTTCTACCTCTGTTTTCCACCCCCTGACTCCTCTCTCATCCTAAATCTTCCCTCAGCCTTTCCTGTCTCTACATCCGACCTTCTATGTCTTTCCTACCAGCGCTCTCTCTCTCTCTCTCTCTCTCTCTCTCTCTCTCTCTCTCTCTCTCATCCGCCCACACTCAACCCTACATTAGGCTGTATATGCACACGTGCTATTATCTGCATGTGTGTTCTCTCTCCGGGGGCAAGATGTTCATTACTGCGGAGGTTAGAATGATGACGATGGTAATAAAGATAAAAAGTCATCGGAAAGATACTAATCAAACATCTCCTCGTGGCGATGTGTGTGTGTGTGTGTCGGTGTCGATGCGCTTGTGCATGTTTGCGTGCACGTGTGCCACGTTGCTTTGGGGAGCGATTTTCGGAGAGGCCCCGTTTTAAAGTCCCCCCCCAAAAAATTTACAGAACAGAGGAGTCTGCTATTTTTTTTGTTTTGTGAGCGCTGCTGTTAATTGGAGTCGCTCCGGGCTGTCCTCGGGCTGTTGGGAAGTGTGCACACAATGTGTTTGCCTTCTATGTGTGCATCTGTGTGTGTGTACATCACAGTCGTTGATGCTGAGACATGAGACATGAGGTTTAGGCTTCCACAGAGAGGACAGAGAGGGAAATTATCAGAGCTGCTGCCGCCACTCTGTACACGCAAAGTGACAGCAACCTTAGGAAGCTTTCGGCGGTGAAAATTAAATTAGGTTGCGAGGATCAAACACATAAAGAAGCAGAGTGAACAACAGCGGAATACAGTGTGTGTGTGTGTGTGTGTGTGTGTGTGTGTGTGTGTGTGTGTGTGTGTGTGTGTGTGTGTGTGTGTGTGTGTGTGTTTGTGTGTTTGTATGTGTGTGTGTGGTATAGCAGTCATGCCAGGTAATTAATTACTCGCATGTGCCATTGTTTGCTGATGCAGAAGTGCGTCAGCGGTCGTGCTGTTAAGATCTTCCTCTTGTTTGGATTTTCATTGGCAGCAGGTCTCATCTCGCTGCTGAACTGCCGCAGGAGGGAAGACAACATGTGGATCATGCAACTCGGCGTCCAGGCAGGGTTGATGAAATCTTCACCTGCACACAGGCCTGTCCTGTCCACTCACGAGCTCCACTGATGCACCGTTTGTCCCCCCCCTCGCCTAATGAAGACGACTCACTGTGACAGACAGGCCGACTATTAACAGTCTGTTCGGTGGCGTGAAGCGCTTCATTTAAACTTGTACAGTCGACTGTGTTTTGGTTTCAGTTCAAGTCGGACTCTGATATAATTATCTTTAAATATATGACCCATCGCTCCATGTAATGACCCCCCCCCCCATCCAGCTGCTCTGTGCTGGGCTTTCATTATGAAGATTATTATCTCATATCCTCAGAGGTGCAGGTTTATTCTAACCGCTGGTTTGTACAGTGCAAGCTCGTCCTCGACTGAACTGGCCCTTTTTGAGTAAAAGTCACCTTCTGAGATGGGAATTCAAAACAGTCCTTAATTTGGTGATCATGCAGGATACAAAATTATGATTCTTATCTGTTTTAATGTGTTTTAATCACCATTCTTCCACCTATATGGGCGAATGCAAAATAGGCTAAGGAAAAGGATGCCATGCTGAAAGTAAAGTTAAACCAGGTCCAACCTATTAATAAAATAAATAAAAGATGATTACTGGAACTACTGCAGAGAACAAAGTCTCCCTGTCAATCCATCAGGAACGAGAGCGACAAAAGAACAGGCATGATTTTAACTCTATGTAACTCTAATGACATAATAGCTGTTCTGATTATATGATTGGCAATCACATAAACGAGCCTTGTTTCGCCCCCTGCAGGTTTAATGTAAGTTAACTAATCAACGATACAGGGAGGCTGAATGGGAAACTGCTCTGCCGCTGAACAGCGGCGTCAAGCGATCAGACGGTTCTATTGACGACACACGCAGGAAACTGAGAAGAGAACCGAGCAGAGAGAACGCGCTGAGGTTTTGTGGTCGGAGAATCAAAGACGCCAGCTTCACTCCAGAAGTGTCTTTTATCTGCGTTTATGTTGCGTCACGCTGTCATCCTGATTGTGATGATTGCCGTTTGTGCAAAATAGTGAAAAAGACTCTGGGTCTTTGATTCTGAAGCGCGGAGATCAAAGCTCCGTGGTTAATGTTAATGTTCGGAGATAACTGGAATATTTTCTCACATTAACCTTCATTGTACTGAAGCTGCACCAGGAATATGTGGATAAATCCACCATTATTTCAATCATGGTCACAATGACCCCAATGAAGAAAATGAGCCCAGAAGTACCAGATAAATCACCGCTGGGCTTTTTAAACGAAGGGCAAGAGCTGTGTGTCGGAATTCTTAGTTTCACAGATGGACAAAAAAGCTATTTAAGAAAGATATATAATAAAAAAACATATATAATATGAATAATTCTAGAAATCTCTGTCTATCCGTTCATGTCATCAGCTTCACATTTGGCCTGTGTGTTGTTAATGGCCCCAGACGGTGAAGTGTTGAGTTTGGTGCTATTTGGAAATGAGATTTGTTCAATATCAATAGAATCTTAATAAACTCAACTGGGACTCATCACACATCACGACAACAGGAGTGTTCCTGGCAACAACAACAACAACGACTGATTCTCCAGTTCAGGTTCTGCGGAGTGAGTCGAGCTTCACTGAACTTTGAATGCACAGGTGAACGGCTCTCGGTCCAGCAGCGGCTCAATTGTTGCAGGTCACTGAAAGAGAAGCAGCATCACCACGGGTCGAACAAACCGCCCGTTCCAAACAGGCCGGATTATAACGGCCAAGATCAGGGAAACCCACACACAAACATTCTGAGGAGGGTGAAATAAGCTGGAGAAGCGATGATGTAATCTCTGTAACTTCTGACTGCACTCACGTAAAAAGTGAAGTCAAACAATTTAAGGGAAATTAAAAACAGGTTGCAAAACAACTGAATTGTCAGGAGAGAGCGAGGAGGGATCCGCTCCTGCAGCACGGAGGTGGTTGTAGTCGAAATTAGAAACAGACTGAGAAAACTGAATCAAACGAGTGAATGGAATTAATAAAACATGTTATTTAAGTCATATTTGTTGATTGAATTGAGTGCAGCATTTCAACCCGGCTACAAAACTCTGACATTTGCCTAAGTTGCCTCATTATGTAGCAGCCTCTGTGACACATTAGCATTCAGTCGGAGCCGTGTCAGTATCTGTGTCTCCAGCTGCTGAACGCTGCTCCGTGTTCACTCACCTTGTCTGTCTGCAGCTCTGGTGCGGAGCAGGTGGCAAACACCAGGCTTTTTTAAAAAGCCAGGACACAAGGCTGCTGCTGCTGCTGCTGCTGCTGCTGCTGCTGATGATGATGATGATGATGATGAGAGCACTGACACCGAACCACAACAGCCGAATGAAACCAAACAAGGAGGGGAACGAGGAGAGCTGGAGAACCTTCGTGGGGCTGCAGTCGGGTGATAAGTGTCTGCGTCATTCTATCTGTTCGTGATATAATGAAAAGCATTGACGGGCCGATGAATATCCTGTAAATACACGCTGAGGATTGACCCCCGATCAGGCAACTTGTCATTTCAGATGATTTAAATCGTTCTTACCACGTGATCAATAATTGTTTTGATGTATATAGGCTTCAGGTGATGTCTGTAGTCACATAGGATGCAGGGAAACCTCAAAATATCCATTTTTGAAATATGTATGATGTCATTTATCATATGACGTCATATGATGGGAATCATTTTTGAGTTATTGCACACAAACATACACACACACACACACACACACACACACACACATAACTATGCATTAACCATATGCCATAAAAAGATTTACATGACGGCTCCCAAAAAGTGAAGCCAAAGCGTCTCGACAGCCCCCTGGTGGCTGGCTGGAGTGTAGCTCATCAACCGCTGTCTCCTCTATGTTAGTGGACAGGACATGGACCGAAGTCTATGGTAAAAACTGACACTGAGGTCGCAATTGGTCGAGTGTGTGTATCTGCGCTACCCCGGCTCCAAACCCCCGATTGCTCCAGCGCAGATTCTGACTCTTTGTATCTGAGTTATTTTAGCTTCATCTCTGGACAGTGGGAGGAAGCGGAGTTGGACGTAAAAACACTTAAAACGTCCTTTTTCGTGCATATAAGCTGAGTAAATAATGGCATCGTGTAAAGGATTTATTAAATGTAACTACAGTGCACATAAATAAAGGTATCTAAGCCATCAAAGTGTTTCCAGTACAGCGTGAAGGAGTTTGAAGAATGTGTGCTGGTAATCACCTACAGTATCTGGCTCACAGTTTACGTGTTTATCTAGATCTGTCTTCCCTCCTGATGAAAAGCTCCTTATCTTAATGGCTGCACAGACACATTCACACGCAGCGGACAGTTTGTCACCTTCCCCTTCACCCCCTGCTCGCGATTAACAGATTTATCGGTTTTCAAGTGTCTGAACAATGTCTGTTTTTCTAATGCACGGCACATTATAGAAACACCGTGCTGTTAAATCAACAAGACAAATAACTCCGGACAGGCTGTCTGTCTCTGCTATTAGCCAACACATGAATCACATTTCTAACAGATTATATTGAATTAACCTTGTGTAGTGTTTCATCACTGAGGTCATCTGTGGGGAACTGAGCCCTGATTTATTCCACGGTGCGTCCGCGGCCGTAATGTGGGACGGAGGTTTAAGAGGGAGGAGAGGTCACACACAGGCTGTAACAGAGATGCACTGCGGTGATTGTCTTCACATTGATCCACGGCCCCTCCTCTGTGTGTGTGAGAGGATGGTGCAGCTACTGTAAAAAACAAACAAACAGAGAAAGGTTCCTTATCATATTAAAAGGTCCCTGGATTTTAGACAGTGCATCATAAATCTCACACTCGACTCGCTTTCTGATCCAAACGGAGAATTTCTCCCTTTTCCACAGGTTGAAAAATATCATGTACCAGTTCACTGGAAAGCAATTTGGAGCTGAAGAGGCAAACCTGACCTGAAACCTTCCACATCCACACAAATAACAGCTCAGTGTTTCCAGACTGGACCGACACTGGTCCTGCTTTACTGCCGCAATTATAATCTGCTATCAGCTGATTTTGGAGTGATATATCTGTGAGGGGAGCCTATAAAATGTTTTCTGATCACTGGTTCAATCACTGATACAGCACACACACACACACACACACAGACACACACACACACACACACACACACACACACACACACACACACACACACACACACACACACACACACACACGCACACACAGGTACGTGCACATTGAGTCCAGCCCAGAGAAGATTACTTTTCCTTTACTGTGGAAATCAATGAGAGCACTCCATCGCTCAATTTAATGCTCACACCTTCCCAACAAACGAACACGCACACACACAGACACACACACACACACACACACACACACACACACACACACTCCGAAAGATGACAGTACGTGGCAGGGAGGGTTACTTGTGATCGTGTTTTGGAAAGAGGATTAGAAATAAAAATTCTATTAGTGTTAGAGAATTCATTAATTCACACACACACACATACACACACACACACACACACACACACACACACACACACACACAGACACACAAACTCCAATTTCCTCCACTACTCCTTTGATGCAACTTTTTTCTTTATTCTGCTCCATCACTTCTTTCATTCTCTGCCCTTTCTCACAGAGTGTGTAGAGGGTCATGTGATATTCCGAAGTCACAGCGGGTCACTGTTGAGACGTGAGTCTTGAGCGTGTGTGTAAGTGTGTGGGTGTGTGTCTGTGTGTGTGTGTCAGAAGCACTGAGCCAGAGTAATGGGTTTGTTCAGCCGTCCGTTGCAGTTGTTTTGCCGTTGAATGATCCAGCAAACTGGTCAGAATCCCCAATTACACACACACACACACACACACACACACACACACACACACACATTCAACTTCCCCATTTTTCATACAAACATTGAAAACCTATGGGCACAACATGCAAATACAGGTTGCCCCTCACTGCTGCTCCGTGCGTCTCACACAGACCCGTGTGTTCCCTGAGAGGAAGAGGAGCACTGGAGAGGAACCGCTCCGCGATTCACATTCCGTCCAGACTCCGAAGAAGTTTTTAAACACCTCCGTCTCTAAGCTGCATACAGAGTCTCCCCTCGTCCGCTGTGCAGCTGCAGCGGCGAGGAGGTGAATGGAAACTGGCACATCCAGGGTCTCGTCCCTGTGATAACAACTGAGAGAGAGACAACGCTGGAATCATACTAAACACGGGGACCACAACCTGCTGTAGGAGTCAATGAAACTCGATAGATGATTCAAAAGTACGGAAATCATCACTTTTTCCTGAGTAAACACTGAAATCATGAATTGCCAACGATGTCTAAATATAGAAACATGAATAAAGTAGTTTTTGAGAGATACGCTCATTTTCCTCCACTCCTCTCCTCTCTTGTGCCACCGTGTATAATCAAACCCGCTTTCCCCCTGCACGTCATGTGATGATGAGGTAGAAGACAGAGTTACCGACCGGTCTATGACACGGTTATTACAGCCACTTCATGAGATGTGGGCATTTTACAAATTAACGGCGTGTCTTCGGAGTGTGGACGGGAACCCACGCGCAAACTCCGCTATGAGAACAGGGTGTTTTGTTAGTGTGTTTAATTTGCATTCAAACAAAAAAACTGAATTGAAACGACAAGTTGCTGCGTCAACAAAAGCACAACACAACGACGTGCGATGAAAAGCAAAGTTAAATATCAAAACACGATGCATGTGAAGAATGGGCCTTCAAGTGCAGGGATGGAAAACTACTGTTCGTCAACATGTTTTATGAAACAAACATTAGATCCATGTTTCCATTGCTTTTGTCCATTTGAAGTTGGACTTGTGTTCTTTTAATTACTTTACTTCATCGTGACACAAATCTCAATATATTCACAACACTAAAGATAGAAACAAGCATTTATGTTGTTGTTATTTCGCCGGATGTTCGATTAAATTCTGTTGTCAAGATGGGAACTTAATTGGTTCTTAAACCCAGGAAACAGTTAAAACACTTCTAACATCAATCAGTGTCTAATGCTCCTCGGTTGCGTTCACACTTTTCTTTTATTTCAAATAACTCCCATTAGCAGACACAGTGGCTGATCGTAACTGGGGAATATCTGCGTGAAAAAAAATAAAAAATCTGAGCAGGACTTGTGACCAGAGGCGTCTCGCTCTCTTTCTGTTCCGCAGCAACTTTTTTAATGAATTTGAGCCCATTTACACTTTTTAATGCCTCTTTTATCTGCATAAGATCCACATGAGATTCATCCACTTTCAGCTTCAGCCCAGATTCTTGAACATGTGCCCTGACGGAGGTGGTGAGCAGCAGTGGAGGGAAACATCGTGGGTCTGACTTCACGTCGGAGTCGTGTCCTGATCTTAACCTTTTATTTTAAACACCCTGGGACGTTCGATACACAAACAAACACGTGAAAGGTCAGAAGTAAAGTACAAGTTGTCATCAGATCAAGAGGCTTAGACAACAAACTATACATCACATGTAAACGAAGGATTCATTTAAAGCTTAAAATCAAATTAGAGCAGAAGAAACAGAATCAGACACGGTGATGTTGAGTATGTATCTGGTTGTATTATTTATATAAATATATGTTTGTGTCAATTATATTAAGCTTATTCTATTTTGTTTACTAAAATGTTACTGTTGCTTACATATATTTCATTTAACTTTCTTTTACTGTTGTCTTTGCTATTATAGATTACGTTTGTTTTGCACTACTCACTAAATCTAACTCGTTTTTATTTCATTTTTATTTCATTCTATGTTTTGCCAGTGACCTGAAAAGTTTTTTCCATTTAACCACGGCCACGTTGACGCATCGCTAACAAACCAGACGGATTCACGATCACAACACTTCACAACCTGCTCCGTAGAGTTCATTGGTTTTTCCATTAACACTTGTTCGAGTTTAGGCCTCAGTGCATCGTGGTCGTCGGCAGGATGAGATTCAAGTGTCGGTCTTTACAGACGCAGCTCCGGTGGAAAGAGGTAAAAGCTTGGGAGATGAAACCCAGTGCCTAGCAACCCGTTCCCCGACACGTCTCCGTGCTCAGTGTCATCACAGACTCTCCAGTGACGACCGAGACTCTGCACGACATCTCGCTTGGCCTCAGAACGCCACTCTGCACACTGCTCCAGTAATGATCCCCGATCTGGAGGAATAACAGCGGAGGAGAAAAACTAATCCAGGCCTTTACGTTTGTGGCAACAAGTGCACAGCGCACATTACAAAGCTATTAGAGTTTTAATTACTTACTAATTTGAATTGATGGACAAAATATTGTGTTATCGTGTTCCCCAGAGGTTATAACAGTCCGTCAGATTTATTCCATCATCTCCCGCTGGTGTGATATTAATTCCCAGAGGAGGGAAGGTCACGTAACGTTTTATTCAAGGTGATTATGTGTCTGAATTAACTCTGTGTCTCTTCCTGATTAATAGTTGGTGCCAGCACGAGAACATAGCTGAACAGGGAGTGTATTACTATTGCAGTGTGCGTTTTCCCTTGTGTGCGTGTGTGTGTGTGTAAGCCCGTCGGAGGAGGTGTTGACTTGTTTGTTTCTGATGTAGATGAGTAGGTGTTACATTAAATACATTCCCCGCTTCACTCACTTTGTGTCTCAGCTCCACTCAGACATGTCACTACATATTACATCCCGTGTGTGTGTGTGTGTGTGTGTGTGTGTGTGTGTGTGTGTGTGTGTACGTGTGTAATGGAAATCAGAAAGGGGAAAGTCTCTCGCAGGTATCTCGGTTTTCATCTGGAAAAAAAAACAGGAGCAAGATTAATGTGCATAAAAAAGACACATTCAGCAAATGTGTCTCTGATCCTGTTCACATTAATCCAGGTTAAGACACGATGACAGACACAGAAAAATACAACACAACACATACACAGGTGATACTGAATGTGTATCTTTGAGCTGTTAACTACTGTTTAACTGTTTTTTGATTGTTTGAATTCACATTTATTATCAAATTTATAAATATATCTACATTTATAGATCATTTTGCTAGACCCCTAAACCCCCATCAGGCCGTCACTCAGAGACCTGTCCACACCTCTGAGTGTGCAGGTACACACATTGTTCTACTTGTGTGTACCTGCGGTTCTCACATACACAACGCAAGTCAACACAACCTGCTCCTGACTGAAGTGACAACAATGGCTGCACTGTACTTGTGGGAAGAAGAAGTGAGCTCTAAATGCATGTTTTGATTTTCCAGGGACTTTTTGGTTATTACTTAAAACTTTGACTCCTTCATGGAATAACTCCAAGTGCAAACTTATCTCACTGCAGAATGTGTTATTTGTGCTCATTAGTCAATTCACTGTAAATTACAACATGGCTGACAACGTACAAGAAGACTTTCGAACCTTGAAACACTCATCACGCGATCGTCGTCAAACCTCTTGATTTATGTTCAAATTTGCAGCCGACTGGTTTATGGACTTCTGTGAAAGCCGGTTCAAGGCTCGATTGGAAGGTAGAAATTAAAAAGCTCCTCACTCCGGAGATAATGTGCGTCGCCGGGGCCAAGGTGACCTTCCATCATTCCTGCAGACCGGTGCAGACTCCACTCCGCGATGTTGAAAACCAGACGTCACGGCCAAAACAGGATTATAATTGGGCTCTAAATCGTGTGATGTGTTCCGAGCTTCAAACAGAAAAAAAATCGGTGCTTGAACAAATCTTGCGGACCCGTTCTTCCCTCCTCTCTCGCGCTGCTCGCTGCTCGCGGCTGAGAAGCAGCGACGGATAAACATCGTCTCGCAGACATAAACAGAAGAGAGCCACAGAAACAGATGCTTGTGTTTGCCGTTTGTTTTGTCTGTGCGCTGCCAAAACCCCGTCGACAGATTTCAGTGACATTCGGTGGAGAGAGGAACGGATTGTTGTTTTTGGTTCATCTCCAGATCCAATGTGTCCAGTCACAAAGCACATAACTCCTGAATTAATCCGCGACATCTGACGATAAACAGAAGAATCTGTCTGTTTGCACAACTGCTCGTCTCTTTGGATGCTCACCTGTGGGTACGGATGAGGAACAGTGTCGACTGTCACGTGTTTTATCGACGAGCGATTCCAGGAAAAACGTCAAACATCACTTTTCCTAACGAATCGCTTGATGGAAAAAGGCGGAACGTCACCACGAGGGGAGCGAAGCACCCGGACACGGGTTTGTTTCCACTGTGCAACACTGGATTTAGTCTATTTGTTTATTTAACAGCGGCCGTGCTCAACACAGCCGCGGAGCCGGAGTCTGGTCCCTGGGCAGCAGAATATAAAAGAGAATAAAGTGCAATACGACAATTAACAGCAAACAACAAACAGAATCCACATCGCATGTAAAACATCATTAAAATATACATGACGGCGTCTCTATGTTAGAAATAGACTGTTCCAGGTCAGATACACTTCTGTACACGCAGTGTTTCTGTGGAGGCCAATTTGAACGATGCTGTCAAGGAAGCTGCAAAGGGAACATCTGCATGCAGGAAGTAGCATCTGTGTGTCCGCTACTCACGAGATGCACAAACAACATGCACGTACGCACACACGAGACAGTGTGCACAAAATGAAGCAGAAAGCACACAAGGAGAAACGTGGAAACACACGTGCACACCTGAGAGGTAGAGGATGTATGAGAGCTCGTAAGGCCGATTCATGGAACTGTGTCAAAGCTACGTCGTAGGTACGCACGGGGCCCACATCATTGTGAGCATCCATGGTTGTGTGTGTGTGTGTGTGTGTGTTTGTGTGTGTGTGTGTCGCTCTGCAATTACACCAGCGAAACCTTCCCTGTCACTTTTGCTCTTCTCACGCGGACTTTCTTTCTGCAAAAACACAAGGTTATGCTTGTATTAGAAAGTGCTGAGGAACAGTCACTTCTTCCACTGCGGCTCTGGAGCTGAACCCAGACAATGAACAGAGCTTCAGTGTCTTTAGTGAACAAGTGGGGGAATTAGCTGGAATCTGTGGTGACGTTGACACACAGAGAGAAAAGCTCTGTTCAAACAGACGGACGTTGAAAATGAAAATGCTGAAGCAAGTCGGCCTCTTATTGTATTAACACAGAGCAGAGAGACAAACGCTTATTCTTGAAAATACATATACATACAAACATATATATATAATCCAAAACCACTGCATATTTCCATTTAAAGATCTGAATCAGGTGTCATATCTCATATAATATCTCAAGGGTCAGGAGATGATTAATGAAAGAACTCCTCAAATTCTGATTCTCGTTTTCGTGACCTTTTCATAAACTTTGCTTTTTTTTCTCCTGACAAAATTAGAGATAATTCAACCTCATCAGGCCTCCAGCTGATTTTTCATGTGAACCAATTTCAGAGATTAGGAGTGAAACACTTCAAACCTGTGATGAGGTGGCGTGATTTCCTTTTAAGGGCACTCAGCACTTGGTTGAAGTCAGGAAGACATCTGCTTTAATAGAGTCCCAGCATGTTTACATTTAATAGAAACCAGGATCTTTACCGGACCTTTAACACCGAGGGATTTTGTCGCAGAACCTGAATCACAGGCATGAATCTGGGTGTAAATCTGGGCCTCGTGTGCTTCGGTCCATCTGCACCAACCTCAGTGACCTTCGGACGACTCCTACACGGGTCGTTGGCGTTTGTTCACTCAGAGAAACGCTGCCTCCGAACATGATCCAGTCACCGATTCCGTCTGTTCTCACAACGTTCGCTGGATTCAATATGTTTAATTACATTTTATTTACAACCTCATCCATATGTTCTGTTTGACGCTCTGTTGGGATTCACCAGCGACTGAGGCAGCTCAGAAGCTCTGGTAACTTCCACTTCTTTTCCCCAAACAGCAACAGCATCGTGCGGTCACGTCACTGAGCGACTCTGGGTTACTCACAGGATATTATGTCTCACACACACTTATGGCAGAAAGCTGGGACGTGACCCCAGGGGTTAACATGTGGGAGACTGAAAAAGGGCTGATCACCCCCCCCCCCCTGAGCTGAGGGGTTTCTTCACAGCTGTGTGTGTGTGTGTGTGTGTGTGTCTGTGTGTGTGTGTGTAGGTGCATATTTAGCCAAGCCTGCAGAGACAAATTGTTTTATGGAAATGTACGTGACCTTGTTTGCTGAGCAGTGTCAACACACTACTGCTTCTCCAGCAACGTTTTCCATTTACACGTCCCTCCAGTCTTTAAAAAGAAAGAAGAAGAAGTTCTCTCCCGCCTCCTGGTTTTTTATTTTTAAGTTAATCAACACCACCTGGACTTGTGTGAAAATGTATTTGCCCTCGATATTATTAAAACCAACCGAACCGTGCTGATAATTGGGTTCAGCTGCAGTAACACGCAGACAGGCCTGGATAGCAGCTTCCATCCGCTCATCATTAAACCTTTTTCTGCAATGAGGAGATAAAATAAGCAGCAAGAGAAACGCCACAATGAAATAAAATTCAAGAGCGACGAGGAAGAAGGTCAGTGAGACACGTGAATCTAGGAAGAGTTATAAAACTCTTTCTGTGGCTGTGGACTTTCTATGCGGGACATGGTGCTGTTTGGACGGATGGGTGGACAAACACAACACTCATGTTTGTTTCTCATTTCAAACCAGTGTTCACTGTCGTCTCCATCCTTAAGCGCAAGCTCAGTACTGTAACCATGGCGATGAAGGTCCTCTGACCTGAAGGAAGTACTTATACCCAAAGTACGTACTTTTCCCAAATCTGATCCTGTAGGTTTTTATAACCAAACCAACATGTCACTGTGCAATGTTTGAGGAGAAGCTTCTCTGGGTCATATCAGAAGGTGGAGACAAAACATCTGCCCGTTCAGGGGTGTGTGTGTGTGTGTGTGTGTGTGTGTGTGTGTGTGTGTGTGTGTGTGTGTGTGTGTGTGTATGTGTGTGTGTGTGTGTGAGGAGATGCTTTCAGGACCTGGACGACTTGCAGGAAACCCAAACTCTGCTCTGAGGGTGGCTGTCTGGACAAAATCGTTCACATTGAGATTCCCTCGGTGTGAGAATAATCGGCTGAGTTCACGGATGATTTTATGATTAACGTGCACTTTATACATTTTTATATGTTTTTAGAATCATTTTGAATTGTTTTCTTGATAAATAAAATTCAGATTAAAAACTGTATTTTGTGTTTAATCAGGTGACAATTTTTTTTATTAAAATTAGACCTCTCAGTTTGAGATGTATACAAAAACAGAAGGTGCGAATCCTTGTTGGATTTGGCTCTTTTTATACAAATGCACACAAAACACAAACTTTTATGCTCCTATTACTTCTGTGCAAACATCCAAACATCAACCTGCATCAGCCTCAAACCACTCACACTCTGGTTTGTGTGTTAAACCTCCTCTTCTCTTAACTTAAGGCTGCAGCTTCGGGGGCCTCGGCCTCAGATCATCCTACAAGATCTCTCTGTGTCTAAATTGCGCGTGTGCATGTACGTGCACGCTCCTCCTTCCCGTTTGGAGAGCAATCTAACGTTATCCACAAGCAGCAACCTTCTGTCCAATTAGATCCTGCCCCCCCCCCTTCTTACTGTGCATCATTCCAGCTGCTGTCGTCTCCACTCTGCTTTGCATTTAAATTACCTTTTTTACCCAAAAAATCTTTTCACCATGTTTGTCAGTACTCAGACTATGGACACACACACACACACACACACACATCGAATGACGGAGCATAAACTGTTGACGAAACACACACGGTACTTATTGTGTGTGATATCGCAGCAGAGACTATGATTCCTAACAAAGTCCTCGTAAAAAAAAAAATCTCTCAACTGTCGACAACCTCTGATCCGCTGAGTGTGTTTGTGACATTACAGAGAATCAAACAGACAATGACTCTTTTTACTGATTTTGTCTCAGAGGACGACTTTACAGGGAAACTAACAATTGTGACAACAAGGAGCCTAATTCTGTGCGAGAGAAGGTGTTGTTTACTGGGATCACAAGTGTTCTCATCAGGGAAATAGCTGCTTCTCGGAGAAGAACAACAGCCAAGTGTCAGATTATTCTCCTGGTCTGGACTGAAACCATTTTTAATAACAAATGTGTAATAACGACCAGTTTCTGTGTTCTATACTTTGTTGACTCGCACAGGAACGCTGGATAATCCATATAATTACCTCATCTTAAATGCTTTGCAGCAGCGTCAGGATTTTTGTGATCATTTGAATGTCCAACAACATTTTAAACCACAAAAACACGTCACTGAATCCCTTTCAGTTTGCACCTAAGGTTTTCACATTGTGCATCAGATAGGCTGCACAAAAAATTCACAAATATTTGAAATCAAATATTATTCATAAATATCTGCAATACTACTCCAAAATATAATTACAGTAAATTAAATGAAAGGTTTTAAGTCAACTTTTTTTTTGCCTTGTAGTTACAGCCCCTTGCCTGTGGGGGTGCTGCAGCCCCTTCAGCCTCCAGCATCCTCGCTTGCGTGTTTACATTTTCCAAAATGTTTCCAACAACGTTTTCCTTCCACTGTCGATTTTAATCGAAGACAACAACTCCCATGATTCAACACTGCTTCACGACGTCATCAAACTAGGTCTTTTGTTACTGTGTTGATTGAGCGGCCCCTAGTGGCCGAGGTTACATATCGTACGTTTAAACGCTTTTGTGAATTTCTTCGTTTAGACTTGTTTTGATATGAGTCGATTTTTTTTTACCCGTCTTTCAGTTGTTTGGACTTTGAGCTTATTGATTCCTGTTTTACTTTTAAATTATTTACCTTGTGTGTCTTTGCTTGATTTACTTCCCGGTCCTACTTCCTAACTTCCTGATTTTACGTTTTTTTCCCGCTCCTGTGATTTCCTGCACCGCCCAGATTGTGTTTCACCTCTGCACATTGTCCTCGTACCTCTCTGGTGTATTTAGTATTTATTCTGTGTTTAGCCCTGAGGTGGTTTTAGTGTTTGCATTGCATTTCAGTTCCCCTGCTTCTCTGCCGCCAACAAAGACTCTAAGTTAGTTTTATTTTAATTAAACTCACTGTTGTTTCCACCGAGCGGGTCTCAAGTGTTGATCCTGTGGGTTTTTTAATAAGCAATGTAGTGTGGCAGTACATTTATGATTGTACTGTTTAAGTTTAAGTAAAATTTCCGCTCAGATCGAATTTACTCTTTGTAAATCAAACTCTTCCACTTTCAGCTCGAGCTGTGACACCGCGGTGGAAACTGTGGTTTTCTTTGGATCAGCAGCAGCGGGTAATCCCAGCAGTCGATGTTTGTATGGGAGTTGCGAAGGTTAAGGCTAAATGCGATTTACTGAGTGTTGCTCTAAGGTCATCAATAGTCAGTCAATCAGCGGAGGCAAACAAAACCCAAATAGGGAGAAAGCAAAGAGGCGAATACAGAAAAAAAAAACCCAGACAGGAATAATGAGAAGGAAGAAGAAAGGATTGAACTCTGCAGCTACAACAGACAACTTGGCAGAGGAAGACGGAATAACGCTGCATTCATGTCACGTCTTTTAAATCACGAGCAGGCGAGTGGAAGAAAGAAAACAACGTCTCCATGTCGTAATTTTGACTCATGGGCTCGTGCGTTTCTGTTCTCGTGTAGTTATGATGACTCCAACTTGGCAAAGACAAACTACAACAAGATTCTACAACATCAAAATCAACCCAGTCTCATCTCAAAACGTGCAATAGCTACATTGGTCCACTGGGCAAAACGGAATTTGAGAGGCCAAATTGTGCGACGCCTACGTTTCTGTCCGGCCATTGTTTTGCATCGGCCTGTGCCCACGTCACGTGACTCTTAAATTCCCGCCTGCGAAAAACACGGCCGACATTCCTTGTATTTTCAGATTAAAATGTCATTTTATAACATAGTTTGGACATTTAAATACATTTTGACAACATTTCTAGGGAGAAACGTGCTCTTTACTTTCACAACCTTCAGCCAGTTCACGCTCATGCTCGTTGTTTTATTAGTCATCACCAATGTCTTTTCAGATCTCTGATTTTACCGTCGCTGTGGTGGTTGCTATGGGCGCTGCCATCCCCTAAACCATGTTGTTGTGTTTTGTTTGTAACATTGTCCATGCGTCCCCCACATGTCATGTGTGTATTTACCAGTTGAGGTGGTGTTCATGTATTTGCACCTTGATTTGCACCACTCTTCTTCTGTTCTGCTTATTTATCTGCTTTCAAAGAACTTTTTCTTTTCTATGATTAATACCAGTTTAATGTGTCTTTCACACAAATCAAATAGCTGCTTATCTCATGAAAACACATGAACACACACACACACAGGTACGTTTGTGTAAAAGCAGAGTTGTTCACTTGTAAAAAATAAAAGATCGAATCCGAAGCGCTTCTTCAGGAGAGAAAAGAATAACACACGCAGACACGTGCACAAATATCCCGCTTCAATGATTAAGTGGCTAATCGCAGAAAACAGAAAAGAATAATCTCTCTGCTATTTACTGTTGACACAGTTGTGAACATGAAAGTCCGAGCTGACACACACACACACGCAGAGAGAGAGAGAGAGAATGATGTTTTCTTGTTTTGCTGCTCGCACCCTCTCATTTTCATGCTGTTTTTATTCTGACTCA
This sequence comes from Verasper variegatus, assembly GCA_026259375.1. Classification (NCBI taxonomy): domain Eukaryota; kingdom Metazoa; phylum Chordata; class Actinopteri; order Pleuronectiformes; family Pleuronectidae; genus Verasper; species Verasper variegatus. The sequence continues at coordinate 3,576,387 of CM048044.1, read as the reverse complement.
TCAAGAATTCTGTTAGAAGTCGTCTTTGAAGACTTTGGCTCAGCACCGTGCTCTCTTGTCCTGGTTTTGTTGATATTTTTCTTTCTAAATGTTAATTTGATGCTTATGTGTATGGTTGTGTTAGTATGTGTGTGTGTGCGTGCGTGCGTGTGGAGTCCTCAGGGTGGCGTTTGCATATAAAGCCTGAAGCTGCCTGACAACAGTCGTCATGATGCTCCGGCACTAATTAACTAATTAAAACACAGAAACAAGGAAAGCAGAGCATGGTGAGTGGACACACTGACTCACTGACAGACCGACGGACGGTAAGTTGTCGTCTGCAGCTCGGTGTTTGCAGAATAAACGCACAGACAGACAGACAGACAGACAGACAGACAGACAGACAGACAGACAGGGGCCTGCTGCTCTGCACCGTCGGACCCGTCAGCTGATGTCGTGGTGAGAGCTGCGGTTCAGGTTCAGGCCTCTTACACACCGACGTCTGTTCCTGACGAAGTTACAGCGCTGGTTGTAAAAGTTTCCATGTCGGCTCTTTCAAAGTAAACTGGTGCAAACACTGCAGCCTATATTCCAAAGTTATTACACGTGCCAGACAAACTGACTTAATACTAATTATTTCCAACATGTGGATGTGGATCAGACCGGTGGATTAATAAGCGGCTTGGAGAGTCACGGCAGGAGTTTTGACTTCACTCGGTAAAAAAGCCGTGTTGCAAAGAAGCCGTTTGATGAAACACAGTTTTCTGATGTCAGATAACAAGACGTCTGCGCGCGACTATTTCTGTAACACTTAAAAAAAAAACCATGATCAAACATCACCTTGTCATTGGGCGGCTGTGCAGGGGCGAGAGACACATTCTACTTAACACTCCCGGCTCTCTCTCTCTCTCTCTTTTCATTTCTGTCACTTTCCATGAAAACAACTGCTTTGAGCGCGACCTCATAATTTTCCTCGTGCAGAGACGATGTGCATCTTTGTCTTTTAAGCTGTTGTGAACCGTCTCCTCCAAACCGGGGACCCCCCAGTGAACTGTGGGTTCATGCCCACGTGATCTCCTTCATGCACGGCTCACAGCTTTGTTCTGGATTGGGGTCAATTATTTCAGCCCTTTTCACACCTTCAGATTAAAGGTTTTCACACCATGGAGGCTGTGAAAGCTCCATTTCAGAGCGACCGTTAACTATTGCTGACTTCAACGGGTTCTAAATGAAGACACCAGCGTCATTAGAAGAAGCCAAAGGCCACTACTCTCACCTATGACACTATATGACTCATAGGTTAGCAACAGCCCTGACAGTTACTCGTTGATCAACCCACATACAATACAATCAGTGTTGAATATCGAATATGATAATCACGAATATTCAAATCTCTATTTTAGGGGGTGAAAATGGGGACAGTTTGGCGGTGAACTTCAGAAACTGGGACGTTTTTAGTGTTTTGCCGATGTTTTGTCGGGACTCAGCTTCACACGGGGACGATCCAGGACAAACGGGGACATCTGGTCACTGCGCGGTCACACGTTCGACAAACACAACTTCATAACTTCTAACTTTTTCTCGACTGCTTCCAGCAGGAGGAGTCCTCCTCTTGATATATTATCAGTCTTTGAATGTGTTTCTTTCTCTGTTCATTTGCCTCCCCTGACAGAAGCTGATATAAAAAAAAACAATCTCTTTCAAAAAAGCCTCTCACGTCCTCACACCTGCATATTAACATTCACCACGGGACTTTAAATTGTAATTAAACTGTAAAGGCTCCGGTGTAAATACGTCCGATATGCGGTTTATACCATATTCTGACATAAAGGGGAGGAGGTTAGAGAATGGATGAATGCATTGTGTTTGCAGCGTTTGGTCTTGATATCATTATATTTCACCTCGTTTTTATAGCATAATACGACTCATTGAAACCAACTTACTAGAAAACAACACGAGTTTGATGAACAACCTAAAGTGACAGAAACCGTCTTTCACAAAAAATGTATTTGACGTGTACTTTGTCCCATCTGCCAACATGGAAGAGGCGGGGTTTCATGTCCTATTCTACAGCCAGCCACTAGGGGGCGATCAAGAGGCTATGGCTTCCCACTTTCCCATTTCCCACTAATGCATCAGTAACAGTGATATTTACTGAAGTGGGTTTGGAAACATCTGAATTATCCTGTTTGATTAGAATCCAGACACCACACACCCTCACCACGTTTCCATGTGGTGTCACCTGTGCTGCGTTTTCCTCACATTATGATAATTTGCCTCATCAGGAGACGACGTGTTATGTCACTCGCTAAAAAAAAAAAAAATCCATGTTTGTTCACATTTTAATTTCCTCTAATGACTCTCTATGAAATAAAGGTGGAGCCAACGAGGTCCTGAGTTGTTCTGGAGCTTTCGACCACATCACATGATCCTTGACAGCAGGTGGGAAACGTGACGGAGGAGCCACACTAACCAAATGGAGTTTTTTTAAAAAGCTGGACTGCTGATGAAGAAGAGGAGATATGAGTGAAAGTGTAACATCTGCAGGCGGCTGGTGTGACTTTTATAAAGCAGGATTTTCCAAATTGTTAACTAAATGTTTTTAATGAGTGTGATTTGAAGTCGGTGTGGTCACAATGCGCCTGTGTGTGTGTGTGTGTGTGTGTGTGTGTGTGTGTGTGTGTGTGTGTGTGTGTGTGTGTGTGTGTGTGTGTGTGTGTGTGTGTGTCTGGAGGGTTAAGATCATCTGTGAAGATAATCACTTAAGACCGGCCTGGAATTGGGTCGTTTTTTTTCAGGAGGCAAATTGGGTTGAAGATCGACCTGCTGATCCTCGAGTGTGTGACAGGCAATAACGATCAGTGGGAAGAGACACTTTATTTGCATTTCTACCCAAAATACTTTCAGCCACTTCACTGCTCTGACTCGAAGTTAGTGGTTAATAGTGTCTGATGGTGATTTAATGTCTTGAATATAAAGCATTGAGTTGAAGTGATTCATCCATTAGTCAAGTCAACGGCTGATAGAAAAATAATCGGCAGCTCTTTTGCTAATATATTAATCGTTGAATTTGTTTTTCAAGCACGAATGTTCTTTTAAAAGTCATATTTGCGGATTTCAGACAGATTTTGCTGCTTTTTCTCTGTCAAACATCGAAGTAAACTGAATTCTGAGTTGTTCTTTTGAGACTCGGTGAAATAAAACAAGATATGAATGTGTCACCTACAGTTTAGGAAAAGTTTGAGAAGTTTTTAAATAAATCATCCAAGAATATTAGATCAGATTAATCATTTGCTCGCTCACATCCCTTCAAGAATAAGCAGTGTAGATAATGGATCATAAGCTGGAGTCTTAACATACGATTTGTCTGATAAGTAAAAACTATTTTGAATGTTCGTACTTTTTATATCGTCACGTTTTATCCTATTGTGTGTGTGTGTGTGTGTGTGTGTGTGTGTGTGTGTGTGTGTGTGTGTGTGTGTGTGTAGCCTGGCCGGCGACAGACACCAGTTACAGACATGCAGGTCAGAGACCGGGGTGTTGTGGTTACTTGCACAGATGCTTTGTGTGTGTTCATTCATGCAGAAAAGCTGAATTCTTTGCAGGGCAGACAGGGGAAAGAGGTCATATGTGTTTTAATATGTGGCACATACACACACAAACAGACACACACACACATGTCTCGACAATGCACACAAAGAAAGCTCTCGCAGCGTTATTAAAGACGAGTATTAGGCTGTCACAGAGGAGACGTTTGCAGGGGAAAAGCGAAAAAACTCATTTGTTCAGCATGAAGAATGAAAATGTCAGATTGCTTAATGAAAACAAATACCGTCACATTTCATCCATACAAATACATACTGCCACATCACATACAGTATTTAGAGAGGGCAACCACTGCGCACACACACACACATGTGCACGTGAACGCACACACATGCAGGACAAGCTGAGCAGCGAGCAGCCACATTACCATTGTTCTCTCCGAGCTTAGATGTGTGAGGACAGCTTCCGTGCAAACTGGGGAGAGTAAATTAACATTTGCATAGATTATGTCATTTGGAAATAATATTCTACACCTTCACTGGTTATATATCAGGTTATATATCAGGTTATTTATCAGGTTATACATCAGGTTAGTGCAGCACAACCTGTGGAGCTGTGCTCTGTGGAGCCGGGAATCTGCAGCGTCAGAGATTTGAAAGTAGATTTCCTGTCAAAAAGCCACCGAAACAAAAAGTGATCTGACTCATAGATGTTCTCCGGCTCAGCTATTTTCTTTTTTTTAAGAACTGTTGATACGCTTATTGTTTTTTAAAAGGAATTGAAACTGCTGCAAATGTGACTTTTCTCACTCGGTTTTAATGGAAAATGCAGCATTGCAGTTCAAACTCATGATGTGCAACACGAGACACCAGAGCCACAGCAAACACGTAAGATGATCACACCACCGATATTTAATAAAAGGTCAGTTAATTCCAGTACTTAATATGTTATATAAAGACAAGAACCATGCAAATGCGAGGTTTGAATAAGCAATACGTCTTATTAAAAGCAGTGAGTCGGCCGTGAGGGCGAAATAATGTCTTTCAGAAGGAAGTTAGTTATCAGCAAGGTTCCCTCCAGGACTGATGGGGTCACCGGGTCTGAAAGTATTACTGAATTAAAAAAGGAGAAACCTCTTCAGGGATATTTTTAAATTGTATCGAGAGTATTCAGTGTGTGTTTCTAACAGTGCAGGTGAGTAGACCTGGGGAAGAGGCCAGATATCAGCAGAACGGTGGGATATACTCAGGACCTCAGTGTTTTACTGTTTGTTACTGACGATGCACGTTGCCTGACTCCGTGCTGCTGTCGTGTTAGTGACAGCTATTAAAGAGCAAAAGTGGAAAAAATATCCAGGAGGGAAAATTTGAGACCGCTTGCTCCGGCTGGTATAATTTCCAAAGTACTAGAACGACTCCTCTCGGACAGACTTCAGGAATGTATAATAACCACTGACAATCAATTTGATTGAAGTGAAGTCAGGAAAAACTTAGACAAACACAAGGCGCAAAGTTTCTTTTGTTTAATTTCAGGTTTTGGCAGCTCTGTTCAACAGGTGTGAACTAAAGAGCATTCGTTTAATTTATTATTCATTAAACTTTGCTGCTTTCACCTGTTAAATGACCAAAGTCAAGCTAATTTGTTATCGTCTTCATAGTGATCAGTTTTATTTTGTTAAATGGAGGCAACAAAAACTAAAGAAACAACTCACCATCCATCTTAAATCTCACTACTCCCAGTTTTAGCTCTTTACTTTTGCATCTTTTGACTTATAGGTATCAGGGAGTCTGTTTGTCCTTCCCTTTCCTGGCCTGTTGATAACTGTGTGATCTCTAATTTGCTTTACATTGATTGATACCGACCACAGGAAGACAACCGAGCACTTAGCCGCACGTTAATGTGGATCAGAATACAGAAATAAAAACAAAAGAAATGATGCTGCAAAAAGATCTCATTCAAGTACCAGACGAACACCTGAGTTGTAATCCAGGATTAGTGCGATTGAGATCTTTTCCCCGGATGTGTGTGTTAAACGATTAAAGACAGACTTTTGACAGAGGAGGGAAGATGATCAATTCAACAGGCGAGAGCTGCAAAAAAACAAAAACAACTGCTAGTGGAGCAGAGCGAATTGTTAATGTGCCCGTCACTTGTTCTTTCATGCAAAACCAGTGTTTGCTCCTCCAGTGAGAGAGGCAGGAGGAAGAGGAGGAGGAAGAGGAGGGGGAGACAGAAATGTAATGAAACTAAAGGAAAAGATGACAGAGGACTGCTCTGCGCAGCCACTGATAGAACCTGGATGAATGACAAAGACTTGTAATTAATAAAGTCAAAGGGTAATCAGGAGCCTGCATGCACACGTACTTGGACATGCAGGCTTTGCTCGCTCTGTGTCACGCTGCCGTGCACGCACTCACACACACACACACACACACACACACACACACACTGTGAGTATATCGCTCTGCACAGCCGAGAACCAGAGGCTGCTGCGGCGTGATGGAGAAGCCGAGAACAAATATAAAGTGAGGGAGCACCTAATGAAGATTTTAAATGAGGACGATCCTGAGAAAATATGATAACCCCTCTCTCCTCACCCACTGTGTCCCTCCCTGCTCTAATGCCGCCACTTCTTCACCCCCCCCCCCCCCGCCGCCGCTCCCCTCCTCCCTCTCTGTGTGTCCTGCACCCCATAAACTCTGCATTATTTTAATTAGGATTTGTACACTCCAACACTTATTTCCCCCAGAAATCTCGTTTTATTAGTTATCAAACCATTCCAGGGCCAAACTCATAATTACACTCAGTCCCCGGGGGATTGAGTGGATGTGTGTGAATGTGTGTGTGTGTGTGTGTGTGTGTGACAGGGTTTATCTAAACTTGGGAGGACTCACCAGAAAACCGAACAGCACATAGTCTCAGAACCTCACTGAGGAAACAGCAGATTGTCGAGATGAAGAGTAAAAGGTGTTGGGGTTAATTTGTCCAATGTAAAAAATGTAGGATTGTGTTACGGGTAATGAATGTGACTCTTAAGAATATAACACAACCTCTCTCTGCGTGTGTGTGTGTGTCTGTGTGTGTCTGTACGAGGTTTTTTCCTCTCTATAAATTCAACGTTTGGTTAAATCTTAGAGCGACGGGTAATGTTATTTACCTGTTGTAATTGGTTTTCCCAAATGGCAGCTTCCCTCATCACACACACACACACACACACACACACACACACACACACACACACACACACACACACACACACACACACACACACACACACACACACACACAATTGAAGGTTAAGACAATGAAAATGCTATTTCAGATAGTGGAGGCACAAAGTCAACATTCTTTTCTCACACAGACTTGGACGTGTGTGTGTGTCTGTGTGCGTGTGTGTGTGTGTGTGTGTGTGTGGTGAGCAGAACCGTGAATTACTGATGAAGAAAAACAGAATCGATCACAGACTCACCCACAGTGTCACAAATACAACCAAAAATCATGATCTGTTTGCTTTTGAGCTCAAAATTATCTCAACTGAATCTTAACAGATGGAACGTGTGTGTGTGTGCGTGTGTGTGTGTGTGTGTGTGCGTGTGTGTGTGTCTGAGGAGCCAGATGTTCTCTCCAAGGTGAGAATAAACCTGTCATTTGTCCGTCTCACTTTCCGTCTTTCCCCCTATTCATCACCTCTCGCTCACCTCCCCGTGATCCACGTTATCGTCCCCGTGCGTCTCTCGCCGTCTCCTCCACGTTAACTCGTGCCGCAGCAACCTGAAGGTCACGAAAACAACATTCTCAGCTTGTCTGGATGAGCCAAGAAACAAATGTGAGAGGATGAGGTGTTGAATTCAGTCAAAAAACACTGGATCACAACCAAGCGTCAGCAGTTCAAAGTTAAACCAACATATAAAAAAGTGATTCTACTGAAATACACAGTAAAACTATTGAAAATGGACGTTTTGTTTCAGCCGAACCAGCAAAGGCGTGGAATTATACGATTGTAACGTTTAAATGCATTATTTTTTGTCTTTATCATTGTTTTACTCCATATTCATCCGTCATTCTATCAAAAAGATCATGTGTACGAAGGTTTTTCACTATTCATGCAAACAACTGCAGCAGAAATGTGAAAGAAACTAAATCAAAATGCAGCTTTTTCACACACAAAGTGATTTTATTGCTTGTTTGGTGCATTTTTTGTTGAATGTCTTTCCAAACAACGTGGCATCGTGTACATGAGATACTGGATTTTTCTCCACGTGATATATGAAGATATGTAAAGTTACTGAAAACACAACATGCTCCCTGGCTGATGTATCTCCACCGTGTCCGACTCTTAACCGTCTGCTTTTAAATTTCCGACCTTTCCCATCAAATGGAGTCGGGCAGGTGCCGATCGAGCGCGTTCTGCACACGGCCTCGTTGCCCTTGAGCAGGTCCAATCAGTCAAAGCGGGAAAGAGCCGTGTGGTTTGTGCGTCTGTCAGTGAACACACATAATGGAGCTGACACACTTTAACAAATGTCTCCGTCGGAACAAGCAGAAAACAGGTAAATTGACCCAAATTCAAAGTTATTCCTGGAAAAGGCCTCAGTGTGAGAGGTCCCGTCATTAAGGCCCATGTAATATTAAAGACCCTGCTTTCAATCCGTCTGCCTGAGTAGACGCCTGCTCCGATTCACGTCTGCCGGAGCCACGCTGGGGTCACCTGAGGTCAAAGGTCACACCCTAGCGCCCCCACTATAGTTATACTGTAGAGAGAGAGGGCAGCGGGAACAACCTGTTTGCTGCCTTTTTATTGTGTCACATTTGAAATTAAATATTTAAACATATATAATCATCAGAAAAAGGAGAATACATGCAATAAGTCACGAAGGGTTCAGGAGGAGATGTGACACATTAAATACCCACACATCTAAAAATAAAATCATTTAAAATCTAGTTTAATATGTGAACTTTGGATTGAAGGCGTCACGCACCCACACACGTGTTTGTCTGCTCGGGTTCATGGAGCTTTACTGGGGATATGTAACAGGATTTTGTCACATGACGTGTTTGGGTGGAAGTGATATCCCACAGTGACGAGTCCGTGAGCTGGAGACCTTGAGACGTTATTTCACAGCAGATGTTTTGACTTGTTGTGGCAGCAGAAGCGGTAATGAAACTGATTTAATGAAGTATACGCACAGCAGCAGGACCTTGGAACTCGCTCATCTGAGTGAGATGCATTTGTTTTTAATGTTCTCAAGTCCACCTGCGCTGCCTCAGAGCCCAGGGTGACATCCCTAAATTGCCTGATTTGTCTCAACCCTCAGCACATTCAGTTTAAAGTGAAATAAAACAGAGAGAGCTGCCAATTCTCATTCTGGATAAACTTGAACGAGCCTTTTCTTGGAAATGGATTTTAGCTTGATAATGAATTTAACACATAACGTTGATCGTTAAAGATTTTTTTCTGACAGACTAGTGATTAACAGCACTGACTCACACCTCTACTGTCGATACACATTTTGGGAGATAGGAGGCATTCAACGAAGGGTTCAGACATTTTTATTATTTCATGCTCTTGCAAACCATTTTTCAATCCGATGTGATAAAACTCACAACATAAATCTATCAGGATTTCAACATCAAAGTCCACTGGAGCAAGATGAAGTATCTGATGGCGGTAACGCACCTCGACGTCGGTTTCCACAATAAACCAAACCAAGTAGAAGAAGAAGAGGAAGATGAAGTATCTGTCTCGTTAGACAATCCGATCAATTAAAGCAAATTCAAATTCATAGTCCTCGTGATGTAAATGTCATCATGACCACTAGGGGATGCACAGTCCCCCTTTCCGTCCGTCTTGTTTGTTTGGACTTGTCTCTAAAGCTAATGAAGATACATATTGTTTCCGACAGTAGCACCAGCTTGAAATAGATGTGTCCTCACTTTATTCAAGACTCCTGAGGACGGAGTGAAATCCAAACCAGTGGAAAAGCAAGAAAACACCATAATGTCAGTGGTTCCCAGTATCCACGGTGAGATTCAGACACTTCTCTGAAACCCACTTTCTGACGGTGATTGATTTTCAAATTCACTCAGTCGGGTCAGAGTATCACAGAACCCACACTTTGACGTTATGTTTTCACCTCTGTTCATTTTCTTGTTTGTTGGTTTGCTTCTGTTGAGCAGTTTTTATTTTGGCGCTGATATTGACGAAGGGGTTAAAGATCCAGGGGCGAAGTGTTTGAGTCCACAAAACACTTTTGGAGTTTCAGGAGTAAAAAGTGTTGCAGCCAAATCCAACGCAAATCAGTTAAATTTAGGGGACTGATATCAATGCTCGGGTGCGATTTGGTTTGGGTCCAAACAAAAATCTGGATCTAGTGAATTAAACGTGGAGCCATAAGGGGGTTGAGGATTTAATTAGTTTTTTCCATTTGTCAACCTTTAGCTTTCCTCCACACTGAAGATTATGATTTCGCCTTTATGGAGTTTTGCTCGTCTCTAAGGATTGATTGACTTTACGGAGGCCTCGGCGGAGGCAATGCGCTCGACTGAGGGCTGTTCCGCTAATTCTGCACGAAACTTTCTTTGTGTAGCGTCATGAAAATCTTCAAAAGAGAGAGAGAGCAGCTGTCCAGAAAGTGTGAGCTCTTTGTCCCGGTTGTAAACTCATCACACAGAGACTAAACGCCACAGTGTTCGGGAGGGGAGATTGATTCGGTCGGACAAGGCGCCGTCTGACCCAGTTCCTTTGAAGCGGCTCAGTCCCGCACTAACAGGTGCAACAAAAACTAATAAGACTGTGATGGAGATTTCAAACGGGCGAAGTCCACGAAGCCTGAAAACAGGTCTGATCAGTCAAATTAAGTGGAAACACCTGCGCACGTGTGCCACCGCCGTGTGGGGAATTTAAATGTGGCTCTATTGAAATCTTTGCTTACCTTTCGGTCCCCTCGTCTGTCATTGTTGTTTGTATGCAGCGGGGGAAAACACGGCTTTTCTGCTCTAATAAACTCTGTTTTTTGAGTTGCAGCCTGTTAATCAATCCCCGTCACTGAGTCTTTTCTTTCCCCCCCGCTCGCGATGGTGCAGGAATCTTCTCGCACCAATTAGATGAACAAAGTGAGTCTGCATTTCCATTACAGCTTGTTTCCTAAGAAATGCTGCACATCACTTTCTCGCCGAGCAAATCACATCTCCTTTCACTTTCTTTAAAAACGACCCTTTGTCTTCCTTCTCAAACCACTTCACGCTTTGCACGACGGCTGCAGAGCCACAGAGAAAATTGCACGGTGACTGTGCTGACCGGGCTCAACCGTGCATTGCTGATTTTTTCCTTTCTTTTTTTGACTTGCTTATTATTTCAGCCGTACAGGAGGCGAAGCTCACTCAGACTAATTCACTCTGAATAAGAGTGGCAGCTAAATGCCTACAGTGTAAAATGGAAAAAAAACGTTGGGTTGCAGACAGGAAAAAGCCGGTGGGTGGCGAGGTGGTGAAACGCAGCGTGTGGACGTGAGGAGTCGGACACAACCTCAGCTGCACGGTGAGCAAACACTGGAACCTCGGGGGAAAAACAGGAAAACACACTCAAGGTTCAGTTTGCAGAATTATATCGCTAATTATAACATCAACGAATTGACGGAATCGTTACAGTGATCAACAGCAGGCACGATTGAGAGACTGTAATTAATGAGTGTTTTCGTTATCGTTTTTAGCTTTCAGAGTAATTCATTCATCGTTTGGTCCATAAAATGTCAGAATATTGTGGAAGATGTCATCACACCGTCTCAGAGCCCAGGTGTTAACATCTTTAAATGGCTTGATTTGTGCCACCAGCAGTCGACACGCTCAACACAAACACTTTAAAGTGAAATAAAACAGAGAAAGCTGCCAATTCTCATTTTGGATAAACTTGAACAAGCACATTTTTTTGCTTGATAATGAATTTAACACATTACGTTGATAAGTTGTCATTAAAGATAAAAGTTTCTCTACGGTCAATAAAACACTTTTGGAGATAGGAGGCATTTCACACATTTCCATGCTCTTGAAAAACATTTTTCAATCCGATATGATCACACTCAACAACTCACAAAATAAATCTATCAGGATTTCCACATCAAAGTCCACTGGAGGAAGATGAAGGATCTGATGCAGCTTGAAGTTGGTTTGCACCCAACGAAGAAGAGGAAGATGAAGAATCTGGGTCGTTACACAATCCGATCAATTACAGCAAATTCATAGTTTCTTTACCGGAATAGAATGTGGGATCAGGTTTGTATGTGTGGAACTTATCTGTTGTTGTATAAACAGAAACACACACAAAATACACAAAAAATGAGACAAAAATATAACTACGGATAAAAAAAGAACCCACTGCACTACCTCCCCCCGTCGAGGCCGCCGACCTCGACAGAACATCACTGCCAAAGGTTCTTCAGGTTCACTGAGAGCCAGACTCGTCTGCAGCTGTCCACAACTCTCGGTATGAACCTTCCAGCCACTTGGGGACAGAGCAACAGAACACGGATCACACTTTGAGTCGATGTGGAGGAAGAACGTGACGTCCGGCATCTACGTGGGAAATGTTAGCGTTCATGTGGATCCATGTTTCTGGCCACCTGGTGAAAATCTAATATTCTTCCTCTCTCAGCAAACTCCTCACTGCTCCTCTCTAAATGCTCCATTATGTTCACTGTGTGGCCGTTAACGTCGTCTCTCCGCTGTTCGCTGACGAGCAGCCGATCTTTGGAGCTCTCGTCGGAAAAAGCTACAGCGACGAGTTCCAGGCTGTGAAACCGAAACAATGAGCTGAAACTTTCTAAAACCCTCTCAGAGCCGAAGGGAAACCGCAGAGCGGCGAGTTAATTATCTCCGGGTTCATCACCCTTTCACATTAGATCTCATTATAAAAAGATATTAATTTCAGCTATTTTAACTTGGTGAAAACTGTGAAATTAAGAGCCGTGGCGTAACGCAGTGAACTGGACTTTAACGAGGCAAAAGCAGTCCGATTTAAGCACTAACACAAAGTGGCACATCCCGCACCGCGGCTGCCGCACAGCTCACCGGGCCTCGTCTTCCTGACACCGGCCGGTGAGAGCAGCTCTGCCATTAGAGACGGGAGAGAAGAGGCGTGATGCGCTGACTGAAGCGTGGGCCTGTCAATCACTGGGAACGGCTGCATTTTGGCATTTGAGTCAGGCGCAGAAAAGTGTTGTTTGTTGCCAGAGCAGCTGGAGTCAGACAGGCTTCCAGACCGCGCGCCTGAATAACAATATTCCATCAGAGGAAAGTGGGAATAACATGGAGGAGGATGAGAGGAGTAGACAGGGTTCAGGACGGAGTCACGACTGTGATAACTTTAAACACAAAGGTGACATTTATCACCGAGGTCTTAAAAGATCTACCTCCGCCTCCTCTGTTCGAGTACACGTACACGCGCACACACACACACACAC